>CM061135.1:109697726-109907238 GCA_030789695.1 Scilla litardierei
ATGATATGATTTTCATAAACTAAGTTTGTCTTCTCTTATTTTTCATTCGAAAATGGCGATCTCCCGGTTCCAACGTACATTTTGCGGATTTTCTGACCACGAGACAATTTTTTACATTTTTTTGAAAGACATGGATCTTTTTATTAAATGATTGGCATAATTTTGTCTTCTCTTATTTTGCAGTGGAAGGTAGTGATCTCTAGGTTCCAACAGACATTTTTGCAGATTCTTTTGAGATCGGAACGATTCTAGATTTTATGTAAGAAATGGATCTTTTCATTAAATGATATGATTTTTATAGCATAAGTTTGTCTTCTCTTATTTTTTTAGTTGAAGATCGCAATCTCCCGGTTTGAACGGACATTTTTACGGATTTTTCTTAGCCCGGGACTATTTTTCTACATTTTCTGGAAGATATGGATCTTTTCATTAAATGAAATGATTTTTGGCCTAATTTTGCCTTATCTTATTTTTTTTAGTTGAAGATTGCGATCTACCGGTTCCAACGAATATTTTTGATGATTTTCATGAACTCCGGGCCATGTTCTAAATTTCTGTAAGATATGAATCTTTATATTAAATGATATGATTTTTATAGCCTAATTTGCCTTCTCTTAATTTTTTAAGTTGAAGATGGAGATCTCCCGGTTCCAACGGACATTTTTGTGTATTTTTTAGAGCTCGTGGTTATTTTCAGCATTTTATAAAAGATATATCTCTTTATTAAATGAAATGATTTTTGGGCTAATTTTGTCTGCTCTAATTTTTCAGTTGAAGATGGCAATCTCTCCATTTCAACGTATATTTTTACAGATTTTTCTCAGCTCCAGGTAATTTCCACATTTATAGGAAGAAATGGACCGTTTTATTAAAAGATATGATTTTTTGGCCTAATTTTGTCTTTTCTTATTTTTAATTGCAGATGGCAATCTACCAGTTCCAACGAATATTTTTGCGTTTTTTGGAGCAACGGTCTATTTTCGACCTTTTCTGGAAAATATGGATATTTATTTTAAATGATATGATTTTAAGGTCAATCTTGTCTTCTCTTATTTTTGAGTTGAAAATGGCGATCACCCTGTTCCAACGGACATTTTCGCGGATTTTTCTGTGTTCCGAGGTATTTTCTATATATTATTGAAGATATGGATCTTTATATTAAACGATATGATTTCTATAGCCTAATTTAGTCTTCTCTTATTTTTTTAAATACGCAAAAATTTACGTTGGAATCGAGAGATCGACATCTTCAACTTAAAAAATAAGAGAAGATAAAATTAGGCCAAAAAATCAGATCATTTAATAAAAAGATACATATCTTACAGAAAATGTATAAATAAGCATCGAGCTAAGAAAAATTCGCAAAAATGTCTGTTGGAACCGAGAGATGGCCATTTTCAACTGAAAAATAAGAGAAGACAAAATTAGGCCTTAAAAACATATCATTTAATAAAATGATCCATATATTCAATAATATCTAGAAAATAAGAGAAGATAAATTAGGTTGGTATCAGGAGAAATGATTTTTGGCCTAATTTTGACCTCGAGACTATTTTCTACATTTTCTGGAAGATAAAGATAGTTTTATTGAATGATATGACTTTTTGGACTGATTTTGTCTTCTCTTCCTTTTCAGATGAAGATAATGATCTCTCGGCCAACGAACATTTTTGCGGATTTTTCTTAGCCCCGGGCTATTTTCTTCATTTTCTGTAAGATATGGATCATTAGATTAACTGATATGATTTTTATAGCCAAATTTTTTCTTCTCTTATTTTTCAGTTGAAGATGAAGATCTCCGGACAGTCATTTTTGCAGATTTTTCTGAGCTCAAAGCTATTTTTTACATTTTATTGAAGATATGGATTTTTTATTAAATGATATGATTTTTGTTGCCTAAATTTTGTCTTCTCTTATTTTTCAATTGAACATGGCGATCTTTTCGTATTGAAGATACGGACATCTTTTCGTATTATTCTAAGCTCGAAACTATTTTCTACATTTTCGAGAAGTTGTGGATATTTTTATTAATTGATGTGATTTTTTGGTCTAATTTTGTCTTCTCTTATTTTTTATTTGAAGATTGAAAACTCCCTGTTCCAACAGACATTGTTGTAGATTTTTCTGAGCTTGGGAATATTTTCTACAGTTTAGTGAAGATGTGGTTCATTTTATTAAATGATATGAGTTTTATAGACTAAGTTTGGCTTCTCTTATTTTTCAGTCGAAGATGGTAATATCCCGTTTCCAACGGAATTTTGCGGATTTTTCTGATCTCGGGGCTATTTTGTAAATTTTATGTAAGATATGTATCTTTTTATTAAATGATACGATTTTTATAGTCTAAGTTTGTCTTTTCTTAACTTTAATTAAAGAAGGCGATCTCCTAGTTCCAACAGATATTTTTACAGATTTTTCTGAGCCCGTGGCTATTTTTCTGCATTTTCTGGAAGATATGTAATTTTTATTAAATGATATAATTTTTGGACTAATTTTGTTTCCGATTATTATTTTTCGTTATAGATGGCGATCTCCATGTTTTAATGAACATTTTTGAAGATTTTTCTTAGTCCGGGCAATTTTCTACATTTTCTATAAGATATGAATCCTTATATTAAATGATTTGATTTTTATAGTCTATTTTTGTCGTCTCTTTTTTTAGTTGAAGATGGCGATCTCTCGGTTTCAACGGAAATTTTTGCATATTTTTCTGAGCTCGGGGCTATTTTCTATATTTTCTAAAAGAAACGGATTTTTATATTAATTGATATAATTTTTGTTGCCTAATTTTGTCTTCTCTTATTTTCCAGTTGATGATGGTGATCTTTTTTTAAATGCTATGATTTTTTGGCCTTATGTTGTCTTCTCTTATATTTCGGTTGAAGATTGCCATCTCCGGTCCAACGAACATTTTTTCAGATTTTTCTGAACTTCAGACTATTCTTCACATATTCTGGAAGATATGGATCATTTTATTAAATGATATCAGAAAAGACAAAATTAGACCAAAAATGTCTGTTGAGCCCAGGAAATCGCCATCTTCAACGAAATATAAGAGAAGACAAAATTTGAAACCGGGAAATCGCCATCTTCATCTATAAAAATGTCTGTTGTAACCGCGACATCGCTATCTTCAACTGATAAGATTTTTATATATCATTTTCTGAGCTTGGTGCTAGTTTATACATTTTATGAAAGATATATATTGTTTTATTAATTGATAAGATTTTTATAACCTAAATTTGTCTTCTCTTATTTTCCAGTTGAAGATGGCGATCTTTTTATTAAATGATATGATTTTAAACCTAATTTTGTCTTATCTTACATTCCACTTGAAGATGGCGATCTCCCAGTTTCAACGAACAATTTTCGGATTTTCCTTAGCTTTGGGCTTTTTTTACATTTTCTGGAAGATATGAATCTTTTTATTAAATGATATGATTTTTGGCCTAATTTTGTCTTCTCTCTTTTTTAGTTGAATATTGTGATCCCACTGTTCCAACGGACATTTGTTCGGATTTTTCTAAGCTTGGTGCTATGTTATACATTTTATGGCAGATACGAATCTTTTTATTAAATGATATGATTTTTGGACTAATTTTGTCTTACTTTATTTTTCAGTTGAAGATGGCAATCTCCCGGTTCCAACGGACATTTTTTCGGATTTTTCTGAGCTCCGAGTTATTTTCCATATTTTCTGTTTAATATGATCTTTATATTAAATGATATGATTTTTATAACCTAATTTTTTCTTCTCTTTATATGAAATGATATGGTTTTTATAACTTAATTTTGTCTTCTCTTTACATTAAATGATATGATTTTTATAACCTAATTTTGTCTTCTCTTATTATTCAGTTGAAGATGGCGATCCACAGGTTCCAACGGACATTATTGCCGATTTTTCTAGCTCGGGGCTATTTTTCTACATTTTCGAGAAGTTATCGATCTTTGTATTAAATGATATGATTTTTTGACCTAATTTTTTCTTCTCTTATTTTTTAGTTGAAGATGGCGATCTCCAGGTTCCAACGAACATTTTTGCGGATTTTTCTGAGCTCATGGCTATTTTCTACATTTTCAAAAAGTTTTGTATCTTTATATTAAATGATATGATTTTTATAGCATATGTTTGTTCTCTTATTTTTCAGTTGAATATGGCGATCTCCTGGTTCCCTAAGAAAGCAAGTCTACCCTCGTCTAGAGGTATAGTGACGGAAGGTTGTTGAATAAGTCATCGAAGACGGCTTTTAAATAATAAAGGTTATAGAGTCGTTTTTAAGTCATTCCCAGGTAAGAAAGTCAGACAGCAAAGGGAAATGACTTGATAAAGGAAGTCCCATCTAGTGCTAAATCTCTCGTAAGCAAGGTTTTAGAGTCAGCCAGCACCACGGGATAGAGAATTTCATAAAAATATTCTGGGACATGTAAGCTATTCTCTCATTCTAGCATAAGTCAGTACCCCGCTGTCAAGTAAAGAAGTTTAAAGTAAGGTTAGATGAGAAGTAATTCCCTAAGGATATAATTTCATATCGTAAGTAAGCCAATATGCTAATCCCTAAATCTAGAGCTAGAGAAAAGGTAGTGATACAACCCTCCTGAACGGGCCAAGGCAGAATGGGCTAAGGCCATGGGCCGAAGAAAGATTGGGCCCTGGACCAGAGGCCCCGGGAGCACTTCTGATGACGCTGGCCCAAAGTCGATGTTAAGGGGGAATGCTGACCTTTGGCAGTTAAGGAAATTACCCTCCGGATTCCGCCTGCTTGAATCGCCATTACGTTCGCCTTCATTGCCCATCAAGTGGCCATAAAAGAGGCGCAGGCGTGGTGCGAAAATCATGGAAGAATAGGGAGATGTGGGCGGTTCAACCCCTACAAAAGACCCGAAGATCGAAAGATGAAAGGATCGAATTCTAAGTACTCTACACTCAGGTATTCCTCCTCCAACGACCTTGCTTTCCACCTCACAATTCTCCTACACAGCCTAGCCTGAGGATTCATGTATCAGCCTCGCCACGAACCGTACTCAATCCCATCGGGCATCCTTCAGATCATATCTGACTTAGGCATCGGAGAGGACTTGGTCAAAACCAAGGTCCGACCCCCCTGATGAGCTTTCTCGTCCATGCAGGTCAAGGAGACTTTACCGTGTCGAAGCTACCCTTTAGCACTTCATCCATCAGAGCTGAGCGATCCCGTCCCCGAGCTCGATTACCTCCCCACTCGAGGAGGCTGTCATTCTATCGAAGTTGACCTTCTGGATACCGATGCACGGATTGACGTGCGTTTATATTCTATATATTCACGCACGTCTTCTTTGTGATTTTCCGTTGTTTTCCATCGTTTCATATACGTTCTTTCGTGTTTTTGGTATCTTTTCACTTTCTCCGTGTTTTTGTTCAAATGCAGGAGTTTTCAGCGTTGGGGACATTCAAAGCAGATATCACGAGTCTCCGGAGTAACGGGAGGAGTCACGCGAGAGGGCCAAACGTCGAAGAAAACCAAGTTTCAGCCCTCAACCGATCAGGTGGACAGAGCCACCCGATCGGTTGATGCACGCGTATTCGACCCGGACAGGAGCTGAAGAGAAGAGCAGCTCACCCGATCGGTTCAGTGATCGGGTGAGATCGACAGATCTCTCTGTCTTTTTGAGCTTAATTCCAACCGATCGAGTGATATCTCATCCGATAGGTTCATCTGAAGCTGAAGATCAACAATTCACGACCCGACGACATCACCCGATCGGCTCAGTGACCGGGTGATGTATCTTCAAAGCTAAAGACCAAGGCGACATCCGTCTCACCCGATCGGGTCATCTCCCTAGGTCGTTTTGGGGAAGCACTCACCCGACCGGTTGACATTTCAACCGATCGGGTGACCTTTTCTTCCCCTTTTGCGCATTGCTAATGCATTCATTGAAGATCTGCTATCATTCCAGAGGGATTTTGGGTGATCTCTCATTTTTCTAGCGTCGGCATCGTCGTTAGCTTTCCAACGATAGGTGGCATGCCCAAATCCGATTTTTCTACATTTTTCTGGAATTTTCTGAGCGCAGCTGTGTGCTGAAATTGAGTGTTGTCTAGATTTTCATTTCACCCGATCGGTTGGAGTCTGGGTGGCTGATCGGTTGAGCCCAGTTTTTAGCAGTTTAGTCTCTGTTTCATTCCACCCGATCGGGTGAACTTCCACCCGATCGGGTGGGCCTGTTTTGGCAGTTTTGCTGGGTTTTCTGGACCCAAACCGTTGGGTTTTGAGGCGGTTTATTTATAGGGGTTTGGGCACGACTTGAGGATTATTTCTTCCCCATTTTTTCAACAGTTTTCCTCCCCTTTCTTGGGAGTTTTAGGTTAGGTTAGATTAGGGTTTTATCTTCCAATAAACCTTGTAATGGATTGATGGGTTCAATTGCAAGCTAAGTATTTCTTTCTTTTGTTTTCCATTACTTTGTGTTGTTTTCATTTTGCTCGATGGTGAATGTGTGTTTGTCACTTTTATTGCTTTCTATTATGTTCTTCACCATTGAGTAGTGTTTGATGAACCCTAATACGGGTTCGAGTAGGATTGATGCTTGGGATTTACATTTGACTTGATTGCATGGTATGTGTTCGATGGAATGTGTCAATGGGTATTTCTAACAATCCGAGTCCAATTCGTACGGCAACACACTAGTTGTGTTGGGGATTGGGGTCCGGTGTCTTGTCCAGTCAAGATCTGCTTCGATCTATTGCTAGAAAACACATTCGACCTATTTGGCCATTAGGATTACGCGGGGGCATTTTATTGTCATTGGTGGGAGAAAGACCGCCTTTGACCGTAGGGCCAAGGGGAAATAAACTTGGCGGTTGATCCCCTGCCCACAGCTCACTCCCCTAGCGTTGACATCGAGTCCTCGCGCGTGGGAACGGCTTGGATGAGATGTTGGGAGCTATCATTATGGCCTTAATGCTCCCGGTTGCGGAAGGTGTTAATGGACATGGGAATGCCCATCGTCCGGAACCGGGTAGACCTAGAGTACCGGGCATCGACCGGAATATCAGGCCCATGGGACGCTAGGTACCACCTTTAGGGGCAATGTCTCACCCTGGGTCAAGTCAAATGCCAAGTGTCATGAGTGCTCTAGCCCGTGTTAGCGGGGATTCATTTCTTGTCTTTTTTACTTCTTTCTTTTATTTCTACACTTCCACTCATATCATCCGCGTAGCTATCACATAACCTAGGCGAGGCTAGTAGTCATTCAAGCCATCCACCTCCCTGAGTTCAATAAACCCGCACCCTACACTAACTGTGCACTTACGGTAAAACGACACCGTGTCCAAACGGGGCACCGGTCAAGGTTTTGGCGCCGTTGCCAGGGAGGCGTTCGGTTTGATATTAGCTTAGCTTGGGTTCATTAGACTACGCAAAAAAACAAATACAATAACCGAGAAATTTTTTCCCCCACCATTATATTATATTTTTGTTATTCTCTTGTATTACTGACGCTCCTCTAGTTTTCTTATTTTTGTTGTCCAGGTATCTTTGATATTGCCATGTGGAAATCAGATTTCGATGCTTAGATGGGAGGCTACGATCCCTATTCATATGTGGTTTGTGAGACTTGTGGGATGGAGGGGCACGTGTATTATGATTGCCCATTTACACTTGAGAGCCTCCCCCTACACCAAGGCCAAACATTTTCCCACAACCATAGCCCAAACACCTCCCATCCATTTCCTCAACCTTATATCCCTCCACCAACACAAGAAGAATCAAGCCTCGTGTCCCTCCTTGAAAGTGCCATGTTTAACCAAGACCAAATATTACAAAGCTTTATGGTACCAATCACCAAGCCTACACCTAGGAGAGGGGATGAAGGAGAGGATATACCCACTTCCATGGTTGAGACCACCATGCCATCGGCCACCATAGGCACATCTCATCCCGATACCCTTTTTTTCCAACACTACCATTTGGATGATGAAGTATTTTTTGATGATGATAGTGAGGATGGGGTGACTCCTCTAGGATCTGTAGGAGAGACTTCTCATCTTGTTTTGGATACCCCACATGAGTCCTACGAGAGCACCGAGGGGACTACAGAGCTTATGCATACCGACGAGGAGGATGTGCGTGAGGACGAGGATACCACGACCACATACGAGGGGTCCACTCCATAGCCACCTCCACAGCCATCTGTCGCAGCTTCTTCCTTGGTATGTGGTCGACCACAATGATGTCATTCAGGGCATCAGGCAGATGGTGGAGCATGAGCATATCGTCGAGGAGAATGTGCATGAGGACTTGGATGCGATCGTTCACTTCATGGAGCCCGAGTCATATCTACCTCCACCATCACTCTCCACTTCTTCTACGGCTGAGCATATAGTTGAGCATATTGCCCCTATTCAAGGAGATTTTCATACTCACTCTCACTCCACTTTTGAGTATCGCTTTTTACGTCCTATTTCTTTAGACTCATATGTTTTTGACACACCATGTCTCTCGCAGGACACATGATCAACTTTCCCTGAGGTATGCAGTGGTGTGTCACCACTTGGAGAGCCACTTCCCTTAGAGAGCGAGGATTTGGTCGTCACTAGTACAGAGGATAAAGACACATTCTCAGGGAGTATTTGTCACCCCATTGTTATTTTTCCATCTTATGTTGACGATCATCTCTGGGATACACTTGTTTTGGGAAATAAGTTCTTGCCATGGACTAATTCACCTCGTCCTTTGCAGGTCACAGGTGGACACCTACTAAGGATGCTTGGAGGTGCATTGCTTGGGTCCATTGGCACACGTGGCACAGTGCTTCTGGCGGAGCCACATAAGGAGCAGTTAGAGCAGCTACCTGCCCCACTCCAGATCTTGGATCCGCCTATGCTCAGGTGTATCCTAATCCAGTAGTGTAAAAATTTACCGCTTTCTAGTTTAGATTTGAATAATCTCGTCTCCTCTCATTAGCGAGGGGAGCATATCTAGGATTCGCTTTTGCATCATAATAACCCATCATGTCGAGCCCTTCTATCACTTCTCCTGCCCACACCCCACATCCTCTACCGAGGAGGACGGGGACACTTCCTCTTCTGCATTCTGACTTCTTTCTTTTCCGATTTTCCCCCTAGCGTATTTCTGCACCATATTGATCATATCATATTGCTAGCTTTGTCATGTCTAGCTTTGGGGAAAATCGACTTTTGTGTGTTTTATTGTGTGATGTCATTGTGTGTTTGTTTATATGTGTCGTTTGGATGTGCTTTTGTTTCTTTTATTTATGTGTTTCTTTTTATTTTTCTTTATTTTTCAGTTTCTTTTGTGTGTTTTTCCTGTTTTTCATTTTCTTGTGTCGGTGCGTACCCCCATTTTCATTGCCCTCTCGTATTTACTTCTATTGCATTGAGGGCAATGCAAGTTTCAACTTGGCAGAGTTGCACTTTGTGCATCATTTGTGTCTTTTTCTTCGTTTTTAGTCGTTTTTCCTCGTGTTTTTCTTTTTCTTCTCACCTTATGTTCTCTCTCCTAGAGATGACCTCATATGATGAAATGCCACGAAACTACACACACACACTTAGCATAGCTACGACGATCACATTCACTAACCCTAGGAAGCCGAGTCCCATTGCATTTCACGCTTCGTGGGTCCACTATGCTTTTATGTGAGTCGTGTGTTGTAACCAGCTAGGTGGTGTGCTTCTACTTTGTGATGTTGATTTATATACCTATCCTTGGTTGACCCCTAGATTATCATGCTTCGATTTGAATATGCGGTATTTGCTTCTACTGTCTGCTTCTATATGCATGTTATATGTTTATATCGTATGCTTTAATTCGCATGTGTCGGGATTCCATAAACAAGGACTAGGATAACCCATTTATCCTATGCTTTGATTTGTGAGAAATATCTCCTTTTCCCAAGTGTTTAGAATCCGATTTCTTTTTTATTTTACTTGGCGCAAATCTCCTCGTCGTGTAACGTTCTCCCATTTGGAAGAGTACACATGTATATATCCCAATATCCAAAAATCCAAAAAAAATAAGAGAAAAGAAAAACCCAAAAAAGAAAAGAAAAGAGAAAAGAAAAAAATATGTATAGCCAAAAATCCAAAAAAATACAAATACACAAAACCCAAAAATTTTCAGTGTGAATATATTTCCTATCTACCGAGAATAAAGGGAAGGCGAGAATTTGCACCGAGTGTTCTACTCCACACCTTCTCAACCTCCATCGTTTTCGAAAACACGTGGCATACGGACCTTCTAGCGATTATCTAGGCTATAGTGTGGTGATTTCCTTGTCCCTAGCTGTGGAGTCTCCGATGCATGATACGCTTCTATTCTTATGCTCTTCTCATGCATGCTTGAGCTAATATTCACCACAATTTCAAATTGAATCGATATTTGGCTCTTTCTTTGGGTATGTGTATATGGGGCTTTATTGCACGATGTAGATAGTGACATCGTCTACTAGCACACGACCACACTCACTCGCGCTTCACCGCGGGGGCCCACGACACTTGTTGGACTCATATTCCTTGGTTTAGTGTTGTGTTTTGTCGCATGCTTGCATAGTGTGGCGTGTTTGGTTTTATTGTCTCTGATAGGCGATCTAGGATTTTGCTTTCTCTTTCCGTCTCTTTCTTTCTATTTTACCCTTCGAGCTCCTACTCTCACTCATCTTCCTCGAGGACGAGGAAGGGTTCAGCTTGGGGGATTTTAACGTGCGTTTATATTCTATATATTCACGCACGTCTTCTTTGTGATTTTCCGTTGTTTTCCATCGTTTCATATCCGTTCTTTCGTGTTTTTGGTATCTTTTCACTTTCTCCGTGTTTTTGTTCAAATGCAGGAGTTTCTAGCGTTGGGGACATTCAAAGCAGATATCACGAGTCTCCGGAGTAACGGGAGGAGTCACGTGAGAGGGCCAAACGTCGAAGAAAACCAAGTTTCAGCCCTCAACCGATCGGGTGGACAGAGCCACCCGATCGGTTGATACATGCGTATCCGACCCAGACAGAAGCTGAAGAGAAGAGCAGCTCATCCAATCGGTTCAGTGATCAGGTGAGATCGACAGAGCTCTATGTCTGTTTGAGCTTAATTCCAACCGATCGGGTGATATCTCACCCGATCGATTCATCTGAAGCTGAAGATCAACAATTCACGACCCGAAGACATCACCCGATCGGCTCAGTGACCGGGTGATGTATCTCCAAAGCTGAAGACCAAGTCGACATCCGTCTCACCCGATCGGGTCATCTCCCCGGGTCGTTTTGGGGAGGAACTCACCCGACCGGTTGACATTTCAACCGATCGGGTGGCCTTTTCTTCCCCTTTCGCACACTGCTGATGCATTCATTGAAGATCTGCTATCATTCCAGATGGATTTTAGGTGATCTCTTATTTTTCTACGTCGGCATCGTCGTTATATTTCTAACAATAGGTCGTATGCCCAAATCCGATTTTTCTACATTTTTCTGGAATTTTCTGAGTGCAGCTGTGTGCTGAAATTGAGTGATGTCTAGATTTTCATTTCATCCGATCGGTTGGAGTCTGGGTGGCTGATCGGTTGAGCCCAGTTTTTAGCAGTTTAGTCTCTGTTTCATTCCACCCGATCGGGTGGGCCTGTTTTGGCAGTTTTGCTGGGTTTTCTGGACCCGAACCGTTGGGTTTTGAGGGGGTTTATTTATAGGGGTTTGGGCACGACTTGAGGATTATTTCTTCCCCATTTTTTCAGCAGTTTTCCTCCCCTTTCTTGGGAGTTTTAGGTTAGGTTAGATTAGGGTTTTATCTTCCAATAAACCTTGTAATGGATTGATGGGTTCAATTGCAAGCTAAGTATTTCTTTCTATTGTTTTCCATTACTTTGTGTTGTTTTCATTTTGCTCGATGGTGAATGTGTGTTTGTCACTTTTGTTGCTTTCTATTATGTTCTTCACCATTGAGTAGTGTTTGATGAACCCTAATACGGGTTCGAGTAGGATTGATGCTTAGGATTTACATTTGACTTGATTGCATGGTATGTGTTCGATGGAATGTGTCAATGGGGATTTCTAGCAATCTGAGTCCAATTCATACGACAACACACTAGTTGTGTTGGGGATTGGGGTCCGGTGTCTTGTCTAGTCAAGATCCGCTTCGATGTATTGCTAGAAATCACATTCGACCTATTTGGCCTTTAGAGTTACGCGGGGGCATTTTATTGTCATTGGCGGGAGAAAGACCGCCTTTGACCGTCGGGCCAAGGGGAAATAAACTTGGCGGTTGATCCCCTGCCCACAGCTCACGCCTCTAGGTTGACATCGAGTCCTCGCGCGTGGGAACGGCTTGGATGAGATGTTGGGAGCAATTATTGTGGCCTTAATGCTCCCGGTTGCGGAAGGTGTTAATGGATATGGGAATGCCCATCGTCCGGAACCGGGTAGACCTAGCGTACCGGGCATCGACCGGAATATCGGGCCCATGGGACGCTAGGTACCACCTTTACGGGCAATATCTCACCCTGGGTCAAGTAAAATGCCAAGTGTCATGAGTGCTCTAGCCCGTGTTAGCGGAGATTCATTTCTTGTCTTTTTACTTCTTTCTTTTATTTCTACACTTCCACTCATATCATCCGTGTAGCTAGCACACAACCTAGGCGATGCTAGTAGCCATTCAAGCCATCCACCTCTCTGAGTTCGATAAACCCGCACCCTACACTAACTGTGCACTTGCAGTAAAACGATACCGTACCCAAACGGGGCGCCGGTCACGGATCCACGCATTTTCGACCGAGCAAATGCGTCACATCCCTATCTAGGAGGACGCACGTGTCTCGCACGACATGTCAGACTCCACCCTCGAGACTACCGAACTATGGTAAGAAAACACCCCGAAACATCTAGCGCCGTCTATGGAAAACGAAATCTACACCCACGGCAAACAAACCAAACCAAAGATGACACGGCCGTGCACCAAGGGGCGGAGGAATACGGCGGCAACTATACCAACGCTGGGGCCTGCCAGTGATCACCTTGGAAAGGTCGCAATCGCTCGACACCCGCCCCGAATTGCGATGCTAATCACGCCCTGGGCCGCAGCAATGAGAATAAACCATGAGGAAGCTGGGGACAACCCTTAGCCCATATCCTTCTCCAAGGAGGACCTAAAGGGATGTAGAGCTACTGCATGATGATGCACTAGTTGTCTCGGCCTTCATCAACACCGCCCTAGTCCGAAGGCTGCTCGTGGACACATGAAGCTCGTGTGACATCCTGTTCATGTCGACCTTGGAGAAAATGGTCTGCGGGCTGAAAACCTTGAACCTTGTTCGAGCCTCGTAGTGGGTTTGACGGGACATTCTGTACCCATCGTGGGAATGATCTGCCTTCTTGTTACGCTTGGAGAGCCACCCTACTCAACCACTCTAACCATTGAGTTTATGGCCTTAAAGATCAGATCAACTTCTATCGGGATAATCGGTCGGCCACTCCTCAACGCGACCGGATCCATGGTCTCAGCCATCCATCAGATGGTCAAGCTCTAGACCCTAGGGGGAGTCGATAAGATTAAAGGCGACCAGGCAAGGCCTGATCGGTCCATATTTTACACCTTTTTTCTGCATATTTGCATGCCATTTCGGTTGCTCATATTGCGATTTTCACGATTATTCGATGATATTGTGTCACTTTTCACTATTTCTTGTTTTTGTCGGATTTCAGGAAATATGAGCAATTGGGAGCAAAAATGAGCTTAAAGGACTTGCACGTGTAACGACGCATCGCTCATGGACTTATTGAGGACCTATCAGCGATAGAGGACGAGTGGAAGAAGAAAGAACGTCGTAGGTGCGACGAGGAAGCGAAATGATGAAGATTGGGCATTTTCAGCATGCCACTCGGCCGAGTGAAGGAGTCACTCGGCGAGTAAAGAAGCTCGCTCGGCCGGCCAGATCGGACACGCAATTACTTGAAGATTACCGTGCACTCGGCCGAGTGACGACATCCCACTCGGCCGAGTATGGAGACACCACTCGCCCGAGTGGCACACGAACGACAGCATCCAAAAGACCAGACTTACTCTAATCCGTCAGTCGACTACGAGCTCCGACTCGGCCGAGTACCAAAAGCCCCACGGCCGAGTGACATTTGTCGCTCAGCCGAGTGATGCCGAGGACACGCAGCGCCCAGATTTTCAGACAGCCTCCCACTTTTTTGAAATCTGATATCATTCCAGCAATCAAAGTATTTTTCTCATATTTTTTATGGATAGTAGACTTCATGACGGTTCCAACTTCTCTAAGAACGCGCAAATCGGACGTCGGATGAAATCTGGGGAATTTCTACAAGTCGATGCTGCAGTGCTGGAATTTCCACTCGGCTGGGACACATGTTCCACTCGGCCGAGTGCGGCCTGGGCCCAAATTTTAAGTTGCAGTTTGGGCTGTTTTTGGGCACGAATTTGAGGGGTTTTCTAGGGTTATTTGCTGGGGTTTTGGGAGACTATATAAGGGGTTTGTAGCCACCATTAGAGGGGTTCCCAACATGTTTTCTTAGGGATTCTTTTGGAGGTTAGGCCATGCCCTAGGCCCCCTCTTGGATCTAAAAGCTTGTATTTTGGATTGAAGATCTTCATCAAGCTAAGTATTTTGTTCTTATTATTTGAATCTTTGTTTTTCTATCTTTTTGTATGCAAGCAATGATTTTTATTGATTCTCATATCGTTATTGCTATGCTAGAGTAGATTTGTTGTTCTAGGGCATGTGGATGAACCCTATGGATCTAATTTCAGATTTGTGATGAATGAATTTCTAAATTGCTAGAATTGCTAGGAGGTTAGGTTGTGATCGATTTATTACGGATAGCTAGGGATTTCCACCGATTGGGGTTTGCAAGAGATTGGATTCTAATCGATGGGAAGGCCTAGATATTCGATTTAGGTTTATAATCGAGATTCTCTAGACTTGGTTTGCAAGAGATTGGACCAAAGCTAGGATTTTTATTATAAATCTATACCCATATTTGTTTGCAAGAGATTTGTCACGCCCCGCTTCCCTAAAATGGAGGCAAGACGTGAAAAGGTCCGCACGAGAGTGGAGCTGTGAAGCCCCAAACCCGATAAGCGTCAATAAAATATAAGCAGGTCCCTGTAACCACAACGGAACAACAATAATAACACAAGGAGAGACTGAAATAAAATCTCATATCTCATAAACTGTCCAACATGAAAATAAGTCCAACATCTAGAAAAGCCACCAGGCTAAAAGAAAGAGTCTAAAGGCCCAGAACAAGGCCAACAAAAGCAACGACATAACAAGGTATATGTGCTACGCACCGATAACAAAACAACTGTCTAAACAAAAGTAAAACACAACGAAGACACTAGGACTGGTCCCCAGTGTCCACGTACTCCCCGTCAAACACAAGCTCGGGCTCGGCGTCAGCAAACACCTCGTCCTCAACAAGGTACTCAGGCTCGGGATCTAACATGTGTCACCCAAAAGAGTAAAGGGGCACATGTCAGCAAGTCTAAAAGACTTGGGCAAGGAAACTGAAAGTAAGGCAACTAGCAACCTAGCAGTTATAGTATGCATGACATGGCAGTTATAACATGAGTGCACAATTTAAGACATGGCAAGACAATTTTGTACAAGGGAACAATTTATCGGGACAAGACAAGAGTAGCCAAGCTACTATCAATCTCAATCAATTCACTATTCACGTTTCACGTTGTTTTGTAGATGTTTATGCCCTTCAGCTGAATGATACATCATTCACACCGATCGGCACTAAACACTACCCCACCCCAGAGTTTACGCCTTACAACTGCAGTTGCTGATCAGGCAGACCCCCATTTGAATGACCGCTTAACCCTTACCCCATCCCACACGTAAACAAGCCAGGGTCCCTGCACATGAGCCCAGCTAGTGAGCCAGGGTTGCCCCGCACGGGAGCTTGTTTTCCTATTTCACAATTCAATATCGAGCGTTGGGGTTTCCAACTACAGGGCTCGCTTCTGGAACACGAGCCAGGAACACAAATATTGTAGCGAAGCTACACAATCACAACAACACTTAAAGAATGCAATGACATGACAATTAATTCGCGTACCGTTAATGGAAAGTAAACATGACATGGTAATTGTGCAACATGATATATGTCGGAACTAGCTTCGTTGTCAAGCTAGTTCCCCAATTTGCGCATAGGCGAGTATCATTTCGTCGCCTAGCCTCTTTTACGCCTACAACAAGCAAAATGGCCTAAAACATGGCCTAAACCCTAAGTGGCAAGTTTCACTTGCCTAGCACCGGGAATGACGACCACTTCGTCACACGGATGCTAATCAACGGGGAAATCGCTGTTATGGGGGAACAAACAACAAACAACATGAATTTTTATTAGGGTTTCATAAAAATACAAATAGGTTATAAAAACACCAAGGAATCGATTTCTTACCAAGAGGAAGCGGAAGAAACACTCCGGAGAACCCTAGGATCAGATCTGGAAAAGATTGGAGAAGTTTGGAGAACTAGGGTTTTTGGGGGATTTTGGGGATTTGATGGAGATTTGGGGAAAATGAGAGGTGGAATGAGTGGATGGAGGGTTTAGAAGATGAATCTAGGGCTTGGAATGAAGGAATAGGGCTTGGAGGAAGATGGGGGCTCAATGGGGGAGATTTTATGGTTTTGGGTCGAGTGGAGGAAGAAGAAAACGTTTGGGAGGGGTATAAATAGGCTGGGCTGGCGGCTGCCCAGAAATTAGGGTTTTAACATAGGTTAGTCGGTCAAAGAGCAACCACTGACCGACTAGTTTGGCAACTAGTCGGTCGGTCGACCAACGCAGACCGACTAAGTGTAAACAGTAACTTCTGAACGAAAATAGGATTTAGAATTAGTCGGTCCATGAACAAATACTGATCGACTAGTTTAGCATCTAGTTGGTCGATGAACGTTCTTAGACCGACTAAGAGTAAACAGTAACTAATACTAAAATTAGATGATGTGTTAGTCGGTTAAAGAAGCATTGCCGACCGACTAGTTTGCAACCTAGTCGGTCAACCAACGTTCTTAGACCGACTAACGATAAACAGTAACTCCTGAGAAATTTAGAAAGCTAACTAGTCGGTCCAAGAAGGATTGCCGACCGACTGGATCGTCATCTAGTCGGTCGGTGGCCCTTCTTACACCGGCTAATTAGCACAAAAAGTTCCGATACGGAGCGCGGAGCTCCGGGATCGATTCCTAAGACTCCTAGGCTTGATCTAATAGTAAGATACGACCGTTATGAAGCCCGTCACGAATGACATACTTCGAAATCGACGATCCTAAGGAAGAAACAAGAAAATACGACGAATCGATCGAAAATGAAAGCTACAGAGACGAAAACCACACATGAGGAGAAAATCCGACAAAACATATATTATATTATAATAAATCCAAATACATGAAAAGCAGTCGTTACATCCTCCCCAACTTAAGAAAAATTCCGTCCTCGGAATTTCCAAATACTCACGAGTCCGGAAACAAAAGTGGGAAACGCTCTCGCATCTCATCCTCATTCTCCCAAGTAGACTCTCCAGGTGAGCCGTGTCGCCACATCACCCTCACAAGATTGACAATCTTGTTCCGAAGCGATTTCTGACGCCTGTCCAGAATCTGCACTAGATGCTGGTCATACGTCATATCGGGGCGAACGGTAATCTCCGAAAAATCCACAGCATGAGACGGATCGCTAATGTATCGACGAAGCTGCGACACATGGAAAACATTGTGAAATCCTTCCAAAGATGGCGGCAAGGCCAAGCAATACGCTACCTCACCAACCCTCTCCAAAATGTCAAACGGTCCAATGTATCGCGGGCTCAACTTCCCACGCTTCCCAAAACGAATCACACCACGATTCGGGGAAATCTTCAAGAACACATGGTCGCCCGGCTGAAACTCCAAAGGACGACGTTTAGCATCCGCCCAATGCTTAAAACGGTCCTGAGCAATCCTCAACCTCTCCCGAATATTCCTGACGATATCCACGGCCTCCACGATCATCTCAGGTCCTAACAGCTCCCGATCACCAACGTCATCCCAACTCAATGGCGATCGACATTTCCTCCCATAAAGAGCGACGAAAGGCGCCATGCCAATACTCGCCTGGAAGCTGTTGTTGTAAGAAAACTCCACCAAATGTAGATGGTCCTCCCACGAACCCTTGAAATCCAACATGCACGCCCTCAGCATGTCTTCCAAAATCTGAATCGTCCTCTCGGACTGGCCATCCGTCTGCGGATGGTACGCCGTGCTGAAACTCAGACGCGTACCCAAGCTCTTCTGTAAACTCTGCCAGAACTGAGATGTGAACCTCGTGTCTCTGTCAGACACGATACTCACGGGGACTCCATGAAGTCACACAACCTCCTGCACGATTCACGTTACATCACTATCCAAACTAGGAAAAGGAAATAAAACGGAGAGTAAAAGAATTTTACCTCCATATATCTCCTCGCTAGCGTCTCAGTGGACTGTCCCACTCGGAATGGAATAAAGTGCGCGGATTTGGTCAATCGATCTACGATCACCAAAATCGCGTCATTCTGCTTCGAACTCCGAGGTAGTCCAGTCACGAAATCCATAGTGATGTGTTGCCATTTCCACTCCAGAATCGGAAGCGGTTGTAGCAATTCGGTTGTACGCTGATGCTCCGCCTTCACTTGCTGGCAAACCAAGCACTTGGCTACACTCCGAGCCACGCTCCTCTTCATACCATGCCACCAATAATTCAGACGAAGGTCCTGGTACATCTTGGTGCCGCCAGGATGCACAGAATACGGCGAACTGTGTGCCTCCACGATCAACTCCTCTCTAATATCCCCAGCCGGCACACACAACCTGGCTCCGAACCTCAGCGAGCCATCCTCATGAATCAAAAAGTTAGCCCGCAGACCGGCTTCCACCTGCTCCCGAATCTTCACCAGCTTCGGATCCTCAGCCTGGCCAGCCTTAATCCGATCCACGATCGTCGACTGTACCTGCATGTACATCAACGACGAAGCCTCCCCAGGAAGAACAATCTCCACACCAGACCCGCAAAAATCCTGCTGCAATCTCCATTGCGAAGTCAAAATCATCACCGCTGGAAGCCTACTCAAAGCATCCGGAACCACATTCACCTTGCCAGGGTGAAACTGCAAATCAATTTCATAATCCGCCATAAGCTCCAACCATCGACGCTGTCGCATGTTGAGCTCCTTCTGAGTGAAAATGTACTTCAAGCTTTTGTGATCGTTGAAAATCTTCACTTTCTCACTCAGCAAGAAGTGCCTCCAAATCTTAAGAGCAAACACAACGGCAGCCAACTCCAAATCATGTGTCGGATAATTCTTCTCATGAACCTTAAGCTGACGAGACACATACACCACAACTTGCCCATGCTGATGCAACACACAACCGAGACCCTTGCCAGAAGCATCGCAAAAGATCTCAAATCCACCGCTGCGATCAGGCACAACAAGAATAGGGGCAGTCGTCAACCTCTCCTTCAGAACACCAAAAGCACTCTCGCAATCACCCGACCAAACAAAATCAACTTCCTTCCGCGTCAACCTGGTCATCGGCTCAGCAATACGAGAAAAGTCCTTAATGAATCGCCGATAATAACCAGCAAGTCCAAGGAAACTCCGAATCTCAGACGCAGACGACGGAACAGGCCACTCCCTGATGGCCCTAATCTTCTCGGGATCCACTGAAATACCATCTCCAGTCACCACATGCCCGAGAAAAGCAACTCTATCCAGCCAAAACTCGCACTTTGAAAACTTAGCATACAACCGATGATTCCTCAAAATCTCCAACACCGTCCTTAAGTGCGAGGCATGCTCTTCCTCCGACTTCGAATAGATCAGAATGTCGTCAATGAAGATAACGACAAACTTATCCAAAAAGTCGTAGAAAATCAGGTTCATCAGATTCATGAAAACTGCAGGTGCGTTAGTTACGCCGAAAGGCATAACCACAAACTCATAGTGTCCATACTTCGTCCTGAACGCTGTCTTCGGAACATCATCCTTCTTCACCTTCAACTGATGGTAACCACTCCTCAAATCCAATTTAGAAAACACCCTCGAACCTCCAAGCTGATCAAAAATATCATCGATGCGAGGCAACGTGTATTTATTCTTAATGGTCACCGCATTCAACTCCCGATAGTCCATGCACATGCGACGCGAACCATCCTTCTTCTTCACTAGCAGCACCGGTGCTCCCCACGGAGACACGCTAGGATTAATATAACCCTTCTGCAAAAGCTCATCCAACTGCTTCCGCAACTCTTCCAACTCTGCAGGTGCCATACGATACGGCGCCTTCGAAATCGGCTGCGCACCTGGAACAAGATCGATAGAATATTCTAGGGCTCGATCAGGTGGCAAACCAGACATCTCCTCGGGGAAGACGTCGCCAAAATCTCGCACCACTGCTGGCCACTCCAGCTCCATCTGTATAGCCACGACATCCACTGGTCTGGCCCGAAATCTGACAGGACCAAGCGAACTGCTACCACGACTGAACTCAAATACTGGATGTCCGGGAATCTCGAACACCACCTTCTTTCTCCGACAGTCGATTGTAGCATAGAAGCTCGCAAGCCAGTCCATCCCAAGAACTGCATCATAGTTGATGATGTCGTGGACAATGAAATCAGCAAAAAGCTCATGTCCACAGACCACCAACGAGCAAGAATTGCAACCACGATGCACCGAGACCACGCCATTCCCTGTAACGATATTCTAACTCTTGGGAAGAGGGGACGTCGACAAGGAATGCCTCTCCACGAAGCTCCGAGAAATAATGCACATCGATGCACCAGAGTCAAAGAGGACTCGTGCAGGAAATGTGCAAACCAAAACCACACCTAATCAAGCAATTAACAATCAAACCCTAGTCTAGCAAAAAACCATGTTCAAGCAAACAACACAATCGAACAATCAAAACCAGCTAGGAAAGTAACAGCTAGATTGAGGATTACCTGTGATAACCTCATCCACAGCCTCGCTCTCCACAGCGGTCATCAGAAAAGCCTGCCTCCTCGACGGAACAGCCTGCTGAAAAGCCTGCCTCTGCGGAACAAGAGCTGCTCCACGACCAGCAGGAACAGACGCTCGCTGCTGCAACGGCTGAGCTGCAACAGGTGCCCTCCACAGCGGACCCGTATGCCGACAATCCTTCGCAACATGAGAAGCATCACCGCAAACCAGACACTGGCCCAAAAACTTTCGACACTGATCCTTGATATGGCCAGGCTTGCCGCAGAAATGGCAAGTCTTCAGAATAGGCCCTCCTGGCCTCTTAAACTGAGCAGACTGATTAGGCCTGAATCCAGGTCTAACCACAGCCCTGGCCTGCTCCATAGGCCTCTTCCCAGCACCAACAACAGACCCCCTCCTTTGGTTCACGAGCAGCTCCTGCCTCTTGGCTACTACTAGAACCTTCTGATAAGACTCTCGGTCAGAGGAGGTCACAAAACTCTGGAGCTCTGAAGCAAGTCCCTGCAGGAACCTCTGAGCCCTCTCCTCAGCGTCCTGCACCATCTTTGGTGCAAACCGATTTAACCTCATAAACTCTTGGTGATACAGGTCCACCGACGAGCTTCCTTGCTTCAAATCGATAAAACGCTGCAGCATCTCTTCCCTGGCAGCTTTCGGGAAGAACTCACCCTCAAATCTGGCCTTGAAGGTAGCCCAAGCTATCGGCTCCACCAACATCTTCTCTTCCACATCCCACCAATTCCGAGCATTATCCTTGAGTTGCCTCTTCGCCAAATCAACCCATCCAGCCGGGGTGATCTTGGCCATCTTCAGATTGTCCTCGATGTTCCGAATCCACTCATCGGCAGCCAGAGGACCCTCAGACCCATCAAAATATGCGGGACCCAGCTCCCGAAATTGCTTCGCTCCTGGCTCAGAGCGAGGGGCATCCGGAAGAGCCCGGGCAGCTCGAGCAAGTGGAGCATTCTGGACTTGCAGAAGCATGCCCTGCTGCACTTGCATCATCTGGAGCATCATCCGCATCATCTCACCGTTGGTGGGTTCCCGCTCAGGCTCCTCATCATGAGGGATCGCACCACTACCCCCACCACGGGTGAAACGTCTTCCTGCCATCTAGCGACACAGAGAACTAATCAGATTAGACTCATAGCTTATGACTCGGACGTCGAACTTAGTTTATTGGACATTCTAATATTATTATCGCTCTTCCGATAATCGCAGTTACAGAAGGACCTGCATGGGCCACCAACAAAACCTGTCACGCCCCGCTTCCCTAAAATGGAGGCGAGACATGAAAAGGTCCGCACGAGAGTGGAGCTGTGAAGCCCCAAACCCGATAAGCGTCAATAAAATATAAGCAGGTCCCTGTAACCACAACGGAACAACAATAATAACACAAGGAGAGACTGAAATAAAATCTCATATCTCATAAACTGTCCAACATGAAAATAAGTCCAACATCCAGAAAAGCCACCAGGCTAAAAGAAAGAGTCTAAAGGCCCAGAACAAGGCCAACAAAAGCAACGACATAACAAGGTATATGTGCTACGCACCGATAACAAAACAACTGTCTAAACAAAAGTAAAACACAACGAAGACACTAGGACTGGTCCCCAGTGTCCACGTACTCCCCGTCAAACACAAGCTCGGGCTCGGCGTCAGCAAACACCTCGTCCTCAACAAGGTACTCAGGCTCGGGATCTAACATGTGTCACCCAAAAGAGTAAAGGGGCACATGTCAGCAAGTCTAAAAGACTTGGGCAAGGAAACTGAAAGTAAGGCAACTAGCAACCTAGCAGTTATAGTATGCATGACATGGCAGTTATAACATGAGTGCACAATTTAAGACATGGCAAGACAATTTTGTACAAGGGAACAATTTATCGGGACAAGACAAGAGTAGCCAAGCTACTATCAATCTCAATCAATTCACTATTCACGTTTCACGTTGTTTTGTAGATGTTTACGCCCTTCAGCTGAATGGTACATCATTCACACCGATCGGCACTAAACACTACCCCACCCCAGAGTTTACGCCTTACAACTGCAGTTGCTGATCAGGCAGACCCCCAGTTGAATGACCGCTTAACCCTTACCCCATCCCACACGTAAACAAGCCAGGGTCCCTGCACATGAGCCCAGCTAGTGAGCCAGGGTTGCCCCGCACGGGAGCTTGTTTTCCTATTTCACAATTCAATATCGAGCGTTGGGGTTTCCAACTACAGGGCTCACTTCTGGAACACGAGCCAGGAACACAAATATTGTAGCGAAGCTACACAATCACAACAACACTTAAAGAATGCAATGACATGACAATTAATTTGCGTACCGTTAATGGAAAGTAAACATGACATGGTAATTGTGCAACATGATATATGTCGGAACTAGCTTCGTTGTCAAGCTAGTTCCCCAATTTGCGCCTAGGCGAGTATCATTTCATCGCCTAGCCTCTTTTACGCCTACAACAAGCAAAATGGCCTAAAACATGGCCTAAACCCTAAGTGGCAAGTTTAACTTGCCTAGCACCGGGAATGACGACCACTTCGTTACACGGATGCTAATCAACGGGGAAATCACTGTTATGGGGGAACAAACAACAAACAACATGAATTTTTATTAGGGTTTCATAAAAATACAAATAGGTTATAAAAACACCAAGGAATCGATTTCTTACCGAGAGGAAGCGGAAGAAACACTCCGGAGAACCCTAGGATCAGATCTGGAAAAGATTGGAGAAGTTTGGAGAACTAGGGGTTTTGGGGGATTTTGGGGATTTGATGGAGATTTGGGGAAAATGAGAGGTGGAATGAGTGGATGGAGGGTTTAGATGATGAATCTAGGGCTTGGAATGAAGGAATAGGGCTTGGAGGAAGATGTGGGCTCAATGGGGGAGATTTTAGGGTTTTGGGTCGAGTGGAGGAAGAAGAAAACGTTTGGGAGGGGTATAAATAGGCTGGGCTGGCGGCTGCCCAGAAATTAGGGTTTTAACACAGGTTAGTCGGTCAAAGAGCAACCACTGACAGACTAGTTTGGCAACTAGTCGGTCGGTCGACCAACGCAGACCGACTAAGTGTAAACAGTAACTTCTGAACGAAAATAGGATTTAGAATTAGTCGGTCCATGAACAAATACTGAACGACTAGTTTAGCATCTAGTCGGTCGATGAACGTTCTTAGACGGACTAAGAGTAAACAGTAACTGATACTAAAATTAGATGATGTGTTAGTCGGTTAAAGAAGCATTGCCGACCGACTAGTTTGCAACCTAGTCGATCAACCAACGTTCTTAGACCGACTAACGATAAACAGTAACTCCTGAGAAATTTAGAAAGTTAACTAGTCGGTCCAAGAAGGATTCCCGACCGACTGGATCGTCATCTAGTCGGTCGGTGGCCCTTCTTACACCGGCTAATTAGCACAAAAAGTTCCGATACTGAGCGCGGAGCTCCGGGATCGATTCCTAAGACTCCTAGGCTTGATCTAATAGTAAGATACGACCGTTATGAAGCCCGTCACGAATGACATACTTCGAAATCGACGATCCTAAGGAAGAAACAAGAAAATACGACGAATCGATCGAAAATGAAAGCTACAGAGACGAAAACCACACATGAGGAGAAAATCCGCCAAAACATATATTATATTATAATAAATCCAAATACATGAAAAGCAGTCGTTACAAGATTGGACGAATACGAACTATCACAACCTAGATTGTAACTCGAGTTTGCACGAGAGTGGGCTCGAGGGGCGATTGAACGATGATGTCGATCCTAATGCTAGTGGCTTAGGCTAGGGTTTGCAAGAGCTTGGGCCATATCCTAGATTTCTATAGACCGGCAATAGCGCGAGAGCGTGAGCTTGGTTCTCTATTCAGTTATGACTAGTTCACCTCAACACAAGTCTAGTAATATTGAGGTTCACTATTTACAATGATGTATGACGATCCGTAGTGGGGATTCCCTAGCCCTAGACACTTTTATTATATTGTATTTGAATCGATATTTGACCGATTTCTCTATCTTTGACACTGACATCCATCACCATTGCCATTACATCATACCATAGCCATCTCCACCAATAAAACATTCGTAGTCAAACCAACCTAGGATAGATTGGAACCAACACCACCTCCTCGTGTTCGATACCCGCTCGCCACTTGACCGTGCGCTTGCGGTAAAACTAGCGAGTCTCGTCCCGGGTGTGTATCCGGGGCGCGATCAAGTTTTTGGTGCCATTGCCGGGGAGGTGTTTCCCGTTGGGTGCCAATTTGTCACAATTAGGTTAATTAGACTACGAAAAATTTTTTTTACAAAAAGAATTTTTCACCCCGCCACCATTATTATCATTTCTATATTCTTTTGTGCCACTGATATTTTTCTCCAGGTATTTATCTTTGCTTATCAGGTGTTATGGATGGTATTATGTGGACCACAGATTTTGAGGAGGAAGCATTTCAGAACTTATTGGAGGGCCTCTTGGAGTCAGTAAGGTTCACCGGTTCAGAGAGCATTACGGCAGGTGATGCATTTGATCTACGATTTGCAGATTTTGTTATGAACCATGTTTCAGCTGCAGGAACAATTGAGGAGGACATCCATGTCAGTCTTGAGGGGGATAGACTATATTTTTGGATTGCTCGCGGGCATTCCCCTCTGCATGATGCATCCCCACAAGTTGACACACATGAGCAGCCAGCATCACCATTCCAGAGAGAGCCTACGTTGATAGTTCACGAGGAGGCATCACATGCGGAGCCAGAGCATTACATTTCTGAGGCAGCACTTTGGGACGAGGGCAACTTCATTCAGATAAATCCAGAGTCTTGCCCACTTGCAGTTGAGCTTCCGCAGCCACATCTACCTTCCACTGAGGCTGTGATTATATGTACCACACATTTTTATGTGTATCTGGATGAGATTCTTGGACGGCAGGCTGATGACATTGATGCTTCCACATCTGAGGAGACAACGGTACCAGGCAGGGATGCAGCCACTTCTGATGAGAGAACTGCGATGAGATACTCAGGGCATGTTGCTACAGAGCCGGGTTTCACCGTCGTCACTCCCCCACCCACAGACACAGCTAGTCCATACGATGAGTGGATGGATGGAGATGATTCAGATGGAGAAGACATTGATGTTATTTACCTCGCAGAGCCGAAGCATGCTTTTGAGGAGGCCTTACACACGGAGCCAGAGCTTATCACCGAGGAGGTCGTGCATCGGGACGAGGACACAGCCATTCATGAGGATCCCGAGCACTACCCTCCTCCATTAGAGCTTCCGCAGCCACCTCATCCTTTCACTGACGTAGAGGGCTATCCCACAGAGCTTACTGCTCCCACTCAGGGAGATATTTTTACCCACTCCATTTCTGAATCATGCATTCCATTTGATATTTATTTTGATTCAGATATTTTTGACACGTCATACCTTTTTCAGCATACATACGATTGTGGACCGGAGGTATGCTTGGACATGTCACAGTTTGACGAGCCTATCGAGGAAGTCCACACATATGATCTAGATTTAACTGAGCAGCTTAAAGAGGACATCATGGAGACACCTATCACAGTACGGGAGGATATTAGATTATTTCCAGGGAAGTATCGTCTACCATTATTTATTTCATATATTTCTATAGATGATCCTCTTTGGGATACTTTTATTACAGTGTGAATTTTTTGCGGCAAACTGATGCATCCTATTCTCTGCAAGGTACAGGTGGAGTCCTTATGGGAATGCTGGAGGATGCATTGCTGGAGTTCGTTGGAGTCCGTGGACATACGCGCCTGGCGGAGCCACGGAAAGAGCAGTTGGAGCAGTTGCCTGCACCGGCAAAGATACTGGATCCACCTTTTGCTATAGGTGATATCAATCCAGTAGTGTAGAAATTTTTATGCTTTCAATAAACCCGAATCCTCTCGACAGCGAGGGGACCGTATAGATTTGATTGAATAAATATCACCTCTTATGACGACAACAAAAATTTTTACACCCCAAACCCATTTTATATATTAATTGCCCTCTTCATATTTTGATGTGTCACATCCTTTTTGCTCACCCCATTCGAGCATTTCTTTCAAGTGAATACTCACATTCTTATTCATTTGACTCAATCTCTCTTAGCAAAGCCATGACATTTTTGATCGAGTTATTTGAATAGGATTGTTTGGTATAAGCTTCGGGGAAGGCGCTCTCATGCATCATTGTATGTGCATGTAGTTGCAATAGGATTTCATGACATTCATTTCATCATTTTTCTTTCACCTCCCTCATATTTATTGTTGTTCCTCATATTTTTCCTTTTATGATCACATTGAGGACAATGTGAAGTTTAAGCTTGGGGGACTGCATTTCCATGCCATTTAGATGCATTAGTTGCATTTTTACTTTATTTTAGTTTTTTTTAATTTTTTCAAAATTTTTGCATCATCTTTTTGATTTTTCCATCTTATTTTCCTTTTATGTGTGTTCATGCATCATATTGTGTGCCTCTTTTTTCTTTTCTTTCCTCTCTTTTATTTTATATCTTTATTTTCTTTTCCTCCTTTTGCTAGATTTGTTCCTTATGATGACATCTCTTATTTCTTTAAGTAGCCATCACGATACTTATTATTCCTTGCCATGCCATTTAGTGTATTCCATAGTCTTGCTATGCACATGAGCTTGCAAATCTATTTCTTTTGATGATTCATCTATATAAATGCATGATATTAATTGAAGCTGAATGTATGGATTAGTGTTTGGTATGCTTTTGTTGGAAATGCACCAAGATTCACGCATCATTAGTATATCTGAAGCATCAGTTTTATTGTCTTATTCACCTTCTGTTGCATGCCTGATATGGTTGTAAACTTTACCGCTTGACTTCGCTTTTTATTGAGATGATTGAGAATATCCATGCTTACATATGAGTTTTAGTTGAAGTATTATTTTATTGAACCGTTCGTGCACATCTTAGAGTGAACCGAGTGTTACATTATTTCTTTCTCCACATATATCTTTTTATTCTCTACATGTCAATTGAGTTCACCTCCTAAAGCCACTTATATCGCATCTATTTCCCAAAAATCCCCACAAAAGAAAAAGTTAACTCCAAAAAGTCCAAAAAGCCAAAAAGGAGCCAAAATCCAAAAATACAAATCAAATTGCCCCTACAAAAATCCAAGAAGAAAAATGAGAAACAAAGTCCAAAAGAAAAAAAAATATTTCTCTATCTCATTATTGGAGCCACAACATACTTGGGAAAACCAAGGCAAAAATCCCATTTTCCATTATCATATTCCTTTAGATGCGATGCCTCAAGCTAAGCTTGGGGGGGGGTGAATTCATTTGATCATATGAGTGAGTACGACATTAGAGTGGAGAGGTGCACGAATGTGGAAGTTTGATAATGCTGAAACTTAGCAAAATACCTTAGTTATGGAGATTTCTTATGAATCGATATAAATATATGAATGATATGATTTATTCCATTGTCCATTGTAAGTTTGGTGTGATTCTTATATGCTTCATTTATAACTTTTGATTGAAAAGTGCATTGCCAACATTTGTATATTAAATCCTATGAAATGCGTGACGTGGATATGAATTGATTGTATGAATTTAGAGAATCCCTTTTGTTGTTCTTAAAAGCTTGCAAGTACCATGTTTATGTAATATATGAAATCCTTATAGCATGCGATTCATATTTTTCAAGTTATCATGATGTGTAGCTTATGGCTTGAGATCTGAGAGAATAATCTAGCGACCCCTTCCACCTCGTGTTCTTTCTTTTCCATTTCATTTTCTTTATTTTCATCTCCCGAGTTTGTCTCTCTACTTATCTTCCTCGAGGACGAGTAAGAGGTAAGCTTGGGGGATTTTGATCGGTCCATATTTTACACCTTTTTTCTGCATATTTGCATGTCATTTCGGTTGCTCATATTGCGATTTTCACGATTATTCGATGATATTGTGTCACTTTTCACTATTTCTTGTTTTTGTCGGATTTCAGGAAATATGAGCAATTGGGAGCAAAAATGAGCTTAAAGGACTTGCACGCGTAACGGCGCATCGCTCATGGACTTATTGAGGACCTATCAGCGATAGAAGACGAGTGGAAGAAGAAAGAACGTCGTAGGTGCGACGAGGAAGCGAAATGATGAAGATTGGGCATTTTCAGCATGCCACTCGGCCGAGTGAAGGAGTCACTCGGCCGAGCAAAGAAGCCCGCTCGGCCGGCCAGATCGGACACGTAATTACTTGAAGATTAGCGTGCACTCGGCCGAGTGACGACATCCCACTCGGCCGAGTATGGAGACACCACTCGCCCGAGTGGCACACGAATGACGTCATCCAAAAGAGCAGACTTACTGTAATCCGTCAGTCGACTACAAGCTCCGACTCGACCGAGTACCAAAAGCCCCTCGGCCAAGTGACATTTGCCGCTCGGCCGAGTGATGCCGAGGACACGCAGCGCCCAGATTTTCAGATAGCCTCCCACTCTTTTGAAATTTGCTATCTTTTCAGCAATCAAAGTATTTTTCTCATATTTTTTTATGGATAGTAGACTTCATGACGGTTCCAACGCCACTAAGAACGCGCAAATCGGAGGTCGGATGAAATCTGGGGAATTTCTGCAAGTCGATGCTGCAGTGCTGGAATTTCCACTCGGCCGGGACACATGTTCCACTCGGCCGAGTGCGGCCTTGGCCCAGATTTTAAGTTGCGGTTTAGGCTGTTTTGGGCACGAATTTGAGGGGTTTTCTAGGGTTATTTGCTGGGGTTTTGGGAGACTATATAAGTGGTTTGTAGCCACCATTAGAGGGGTTCCCAACATGTTTTCTTAGGGATTCTTTTGGAGGTTAGGCCATGCCCTAGGCCCCCTCTTGGATCTAAAAGCTTGTATTTTGGATTGAAGATCTTCATCAAGCTAAGTATTTTGTTCTTATTGTTTGAATCTTTGTTTTTCTATCTTTTTGTATGCAAGCAATGATTTTTATTGATTCTCATATCGTTATTGCTATGCTAGAGTAGATTTGTTGTTCTAGAGCATGTGGATGAACCCTATGGATCTATTTTCAGATTTGTGATGAATGAATTTCTAAATTGCTAGAATTGCTAGGAGGTTAGGTTGTGATCGATTTATTGCGGATAGCTAGTGATTTCCACCGATTGGGGTTTGCAAGAGATTGGATTCTAATTGATGGGAAGGCCTAGATATTCGATTTAGGTTTATAATCGAGATTCTCTAGACTTGGTTTGCAAGAGATTGGACCAAATCTAAGATTTTTATTATAAATCTATACCCATATTCGTTTGCAAGAGATTGGACGAATACGAACTATCACAACCTAGATTGTAACTTGTCACGCCCCGCTTCCCTAAAATGGAGGCGAGACGTGAAAAGGTCCGCACGAGCGTGGAGCTGTGAAGCCCCAAACCCGATAAGCGTCAATAAAACATAAGCAGGTCCCTGTAACCATAAACGGAACAACAATAATAACACAAGGAGAGACAGAAATAAAATCTCATATCTCATAATTTGTCCAACATGAAAATTTAAGTTCAACATCCAGAAAAGCCACCAGGCTAAAAGAAAGAGTCTAAAGGCCCAGAACAAGGCCAACAAAAGCAACAACGTAACAAAGTATAGGTGCTACGCACCGACAACAAAACAGCAGTCTAAACAAAAGGGAAAAACACAACGAAGACACTAGGACTGGTCCCCAGTGTCCACGTACTCCCCGTCAAACACAAGCTCGGGCTCAGCGTCAGCAAACACCTCGTCCTCCACAATGTACTCAGGCTCAGGATCTAACATGTGTCACCCAAAAGAGTAAAGGGGCACATGTCAGCAAGTCTAAAAGACTTGGGCAAGGAAACTGAAAGTAAGGCAAACTAACAACCTAGCAGTTTTAGTATGCATGGCATGGCAGTTATAACATGAGTGCACAAGAAGGACACGGTGAAACAATAAGTACAAGAGAACAATTATCGGGACAAGACAAGAGTAGCCAAGCTACTAGCAATTTCAATCTTTTCACTAATCACGTTTCAAGTTGTTTGTAGATGTTTACGCCTTACAGCTGAACGGTTTGGCATTCACGCTGAGTGGCCGCTTAACAACTACCCCAAAACCCAGAGTTTACGCCTTACAACTGAAGTTGCTGATCGGGCATACTCCCAGTTGAATGGCCGCTTAACTCTTACCCCCAATACCCACATGTAAACGAGCCAGGGTCCCTGCACACGAGCTCAGTAAATGAGCCAGGGTTGCCCCGCACAGGAGCTCGCAATCTAGTTCACGACTCATAAGCATTTGGCGTAGGGGTGCACCTAGCCGGAAACAAGCAGTTCGGGCATTGGCTATCAACCAACACATGGCCTGCTTTTGGAACACGAGCCAGGAACACAAGTATCGTAGGGAAGCTACGCAATCACGGAAACACTTAAAGAATGCAATGACATGACAATTAATTTGCGTACCGTTAATGGAAATTAAACGTGACATGGTAATTGTGCAACATGATAAATGTCGGATCTAGCTAGTTCTTAAATTTGCGCCTAGGCGAGTATCATTTCGTCGCCTAGTCTCTTTTACGCCTACAACAAGCAAATGGCCTAAAACATGGCCTAAACCCTAAGTGGCAAGTTTCACTTGCCTAGCACCGAGGATGACGATCAACGAGGGTTCGTCCCACGGACGCTAATCTACGGGGAAGTCGCTGTTATAGAGAAACAATCATCAAAACAACATTCATTTTATTAGGGTTTCACAAAAACACAACGGGTTATGAAAACATTAAGAGATCGATTATTACCGTATTGGAGGTGGAAGAACGATGCCGAGTGACGTGCGTTTATATTTCATATATTCACGCACGTTTTCTTTTGTGTTTCTCTGTGTTTTTCCGCCGTCTTTTATTCGTTTTCGTGTATTTTCTCGTTTTCTTTCACTTTTCTTTGTTTATCCATGATTGCAGGGGATTGACCACGTAGGGGACGTTTAACGATGATATCCAAAGTCCCCGGAGCAACGGGAGAAGTCACGCGTGATCCAGGGGGTCAAACGTCGAAGAATTCATCTTTCAGCCCCTCACCCGGTCGGTTGGTCATCTCCAACCGATCGGGTGATGCACGCGTGCACCAACCGGTCTCAGCCGGAGCTCACATGGAAGTCACCCGACCGGTTCGCAGACCCGTTCAGCGGGGGCCTATTCTCTGTTTTCTCGAGCAAAATGCCAACCGATCGGGTGACTCTCACCCGATCGGTTCATCTGTAACTGAAGATAAAGAGCTGATGACACGGGCGCCAAACCGATCGGTTCACCCGACTGCTCCAAGATCCAACCGGTCACTCAAGAACTCACCCGACCGGTTCATGTGATTGGGTGAAAGCTCGCCGTTTTATGTTATTATTTTGTAACGGATCAACCGATCGGTTGACTTGTCAACCGATCGGTTGATGCGAAAGTCTATAAATAGAACCACTAGGGTTCCAGAAACCGGGAGCTGCTAGTTTTTTACTGTTTTCTCACTTTGTGACGGCTGTAATTGTTACTCTTTTGTAAGTTTTCAGATCTTTCTCAAATTTTAGTATTGTCTTATCTACTCTATTACTTCCGCATTGCAATTGTCCGATTATGATTCCAACGGTTAATTTTTATTTAGATCGCTTTTTCATGGATTTTTGTGAGTAGTTCCCAAATCTGGGATTTTGGTGGAAACCCCTTCGGGGGCTCTTCCCGATGCGTCCATAGGGTTAGGAAATCGATAGGAAATAGGAATCTAACGGTTACGCGGGGTGTTTCATTGTCATCGGCGGGAAAAGACCGCCTTTGACCGTTGGGCCAAGGGGAAATAAACTTGGCGGTTGACTCCCTAGCCATAGCTCACGCCCTTAGCGTAGACGTCGAATCCTAGCACGCGGGAGCGGCATGATGAGACGTTGGGAGTTATCGTTGCGGGCTTAGTGATCCCGGGATCGATCAGTGTTAATGGACATGGGAGTGCCCACTGATCGAATCCGGGAAGTCCGGCGTATCATCCTGGGCACTGGTGGGACCGGAAAGGTGCTCTCTCTCAAGCGCAAGAGTCCGTACAAGTAGTAAAATCTGGGAGTCCAGATGTCGAATCCACGGGAAGAAATCTGTTGCAACCATAATTCAAATCAAATATAAATCCTACGAAAAGAAACTAACCACTTCAACAATGGTGACGGTGATGGTGATGTGAACACGTGAACAATATAAAAATAGAAAATCGTGTACGAAAATGCCTATAAAAAGTTTGCACATGGTATGGGTTCGTTAGGATCAATGATTCGTATTAATTTGGTTGATGAATATATCACAATGAATTCTCTTTTTGAGAGCAATTCACCGGGAAAAATATCCAATATAACTCAATGAATTCTCCTTTTGGGATCAATTCATCGGAAGATGCCCTTTTGGGGGTTCAAACATAATATTCAAAAAGATCGTCGCTAAAGTTATAATACGATATGAAACTCTCTTTTGGAGAGATCAAAACTACGGTATGAAACTCCCTTTTGGGGAGATCAAAACTCACCCTTTTGGGGCGATCATCAACTAAATTAATTCTTTTGGAATCTAAAAAAGTCGATTTACGGACAACGATTACAATTTTAGCGACGTTTAACGGTTTAGCACGAGGAATACAACCAAACTAACCCAAATTATATCCCCTAACTACTCCATACCAAGCACAATTAAGTTTTAGCTACTCATAATATCAGAGTAAACAAGTTCCATAGCCAAATACATCAAGAATATAACAAAATACGATGAAAAACACTAAAATACGAGGTAGAAGTTTAGAAATATATCACCAAATCTCCAAGTTTCAACTTCAAACTCTCTGGAAATAATAAAACAAGCCTCTGGAATTTTACAGAATTTTTCAGGGGGAAAATACGGCTCCTAGAGCCTCCAATACGCTCAAAATACGCCCCAATCTGCTTGAATACGCTCAAAAAACCCTAAAATACCTTAAATATAAATCACTGCGGGTTTAGAAAGCTATCAGGTTCAAAACCCGCATCGAAATCAAACCCAAACTCATCTCAGCCGTTGATCTGGAGTGGCACAGCTGTGGGCCGTTGGATAAATGCGGGATGGAACGTGGCTTCGACACGTGGCAATCGGACTCGTCTTCTCGCACCCGCTTCGCGTCGCTTCTCCGGATCCGCTTCGGATCGAGTCGCAGCCGTCGGATTTTCATCGGGTGGCCTAACGATGGCCACGTCGCACAATGAAATCCGCTTCGCTTTCAATTTGCGGGTGGAATGAGGGCCGTTCGATCGATGCGTGAGCCGCTGCGATGGAGCCACGTGGCCCCTTCTTTCGTCCGCTTCTCGCTGGATTTGGCGTTGATCGGAACCGTTGGATTGTAATCCAACGTTCGATAACGCGCCACGTCGTCGCCCTTTCGAATATGGGTTGGGATTAATCTGGTCCGTCGATCGCAGCGGCAACGCGATGAGATGGTGACGCGTGGCAAGAAACCGCCGCTGCGAGAGCAGCTCTCGCGGGCGTCTGTGGTCCGTTGGATCCTGATCCAGCGGTTAAGGACGTGCCACGTCGCCCGCTTCAGCTGCAGCGTTGGATCGAGCGGGAATCGTCAGATCTACGCCACGTGTCAAGCTCCCATTGGCTGCCGACCGTATTTAGAGTATTTTGAGTGTATTTCTTCATTTAAATGGTATCCTGCATTCAATAAATCATAGAAATTAGCACAGATCTCAGAGAAAATACAAATAAATATTCGTTGGAATCGTGAGATCACGACGGTGCTAGGAAAAATATAATAAGTGCAGAAATACTTCATTATTTGTTGTTTTGTACTCAAATAAGGTGTATTCTCTAATAAATAAATGTGTAGAAAATACGTATGTACTAGAGAACAATGTAGCATCACATGAGCACAAAATAGGGCTAAATGGGGGGTTAAATATGTAATATTGAACCTGAATCAGGCACCGACCGGAATATCGGGCCCATGGGATGCCGGTATCACTTCCAGAGGCAACGTCTCACCATTAGACCCTAATCCCGATCGCTATCCATACCCGTAGGCCGTATCGGCGAGAGTCTCTCGTCGGGTTGGAAACCAAAGTCCCGGGTTTTCTTTCTTGTTGTTCATACCTGATCACTCCTTATTTTACACCTTTTTTCCCGCATTTTTGCATGCCATTTAGATCGCCCAAATCACGTTTTTCACGATATATCGACGATATTGCGATGCTTTTCACGATTTGTTGTTTTTGTCGCATTTCAGGTGATTTGGCGCGATTTGGAGTGATCTCGAGATGCGCTTACTCCAGAGGGTCACCGACGACCTCCCCGAGGGGTATTTTGCTGTTGGAGAGGAGCGGAAGAAGAACGGACGTCGCAGGAGCGACGAGGAGGCCAAAATAAGCAGATTGGGTATGTTTAGTGTCCCACTCGGCCGAGTGGAGGACCCACTCGGCCGACCAGCGAGACACCGCTCGGCCGACCAGATCAGACACGATTCCTATGTGCACTCGGCCGAGCGACGGAGACCACATCGGCCGAGTGAAGAGACCACGTCCGCCCGAGTGGCGCCCAGACGAAGCCCTTCAAAAATCTCCAAGTTTCTGTTTTTCGGCTGCCTGAGCTTCAGAAGACCCACTCGGCCGAGTGGAGAATCCCGTCCGCCCGAGTACAATGAAGCCATCGGCCGAGTGACGACAACTCACTCGGCCGAGCCGCCCCCGAAGTAGAGACCCCTGAAGGCCCCGACTTACTGGAAAATTACAGGGTTTCTCACTCGGCCGAGCGACTTTTGTCACTCGGCCGAGTGCGACGCGCTGCCTGTAGCGAAAATTGCGGAAAACAGGCTGCGCAGGGGTATTTTGGTCACAGTTTTTGGACGATTTTGGGGGGTATTTAACCCCTGTTTTTACCCTAGTTTTGGAGAGCTTCTCCTTAGATTTTTTACAGCTTTTTAGATTAGCTTTTTAGTTTTATTCTTGAGATTGGAGAGGAGGCAAAGTTTGATTTTTGTTGGATTAATTGAAGAACTCCATTGGTTTGTCTTTCTCTTCCCCAAAAATTCTATTTTTATTGCATATCTCAATATTGTGATGAATTCTATTGCTTATTTCATTGATTATTTTTGTGATCTTGATATGAATTGTGAGTAGTCGCCACGTCTTGGGGCGTGGGGATGAACCCTACAAGCCCAACTTCATATTTGTGATGAATTAGTAGAAATTTTGCTAGAATCGATATCTAGGGATTAGATTGGGATCAATTTACTACGGTTAGCTAGGAGTTCATACCGATCGGGATTTGCAAGAGATTGGATCCCGATTCGATAGGAAACCATAGAAATCCGAATTGGGTTGGAATCAAATTTCCGAAGTATCGGTTTGCAAGAGATTGGACCGATACTAGGGTTTCCGGTTGTAATTCCGTGCCAATACCCGTTTGCAAGAGATTGGACGGGTAGGAACTATCCCAATCTAGATCGCGAGCCGAGTTTGCAAGAGATTGGGCTCGGTGCGTGATTGGACGATGATGTTGACCCTAATGCTAGTTTTCCTAGGCTAGGGTTTGCAAGAGATTGGACCCAAACCTAGGATAGCTATAGACCGGCAACAGTGCGAGAGCGTGAGCTTGGTTCTACATTCAGTTGCAACTAGTCCATCCAAAATCTCAATCTAGCAATTTTGAAACCGACGAACCACATTTATGAGATACGGTGAGTAGCGGGGATTCCCCATTCCCTAGACGTTCTTTATTTGATTCGATATTTCCGCACTTTGTCTGACGATTGTGACAGGATCACCAAAGGCAAATCTTTCTTCTTGAATAGCCAGGGTGATTGGAACAAGCACGGTCATTCGTCCTCCCTGTGTTCGATATCCCGCTCGCTGCTACACCGTGCACTTGCGGTAAAACTACAACTGTTCTTTAGGGTTACGTCCCGGAGCGATCAAGTTTTTGGCGCCGTTGCCGGGGAGGGCGTTTGGACGGTGTTCGTCATATACCACCAGGTTACTTCTTCTTTCTCTCTTTCTTTACTTTCTTCTGTTCGCACATTCTCCTTGTATTTTGCATAAGGCCTTTGCAGGAAGAATGGAGGATGCAATGTCAACAATAGAACTCAGTCAGGAAGACTATGACTCCTTCACAGACCTCCTTAAGGAGCTTGTCGATGAGGTCCACGCTACCGGAGCTTTTGCTATCGACGTCAAGGACCCCGACGAACAACTGTTTGCTAGTTTCGTGATGGACCAGATCTCCCCGGAGGGGACTATCGGGGGCAATGTCAGAGTTGACGTGATCGACGACAAATTATATTTCGAAAACGGTGGAACAAGTGTCGAGGATCGCCATACTCCGGGAGGATCTTCAGAGCAAACCAGCTTTCAGGGAGTTACACCCCATGACACTTACTCTTGCTTCTATGAATCGTCTGATGTGTTTCATGATTCTAGGGACGAACCGGAGCCGAGTGAAAGCTCTAACGAAGCTAGCGCAGAATCGGAGAGCGCTTATTTCGATGCATCATCCTCACTAAGTAGTGAGTCTGACTCTTCACAAGAGAGCGCGCCACCTGAGCACGAGCTAGACCCGGACGGCAAGGAAGGAGCGAAACTCATGCGAGCCGATGAAGTAGAAGGAGAGGCGCCTCTTCAGGTAGAACTTAAACAATTACCTCCGAATCTAAGGTACGCCTTTTTGGGTAACAAATTAACTTTCCCGGTGATAGTAAACTCCCACCTCGCGCCAGACCAACTTGAAAAACTCCTAGACGTTCATAGGAGCCATAAAGATGTCCTGGGATACACTATCTCCGATCTAAAAGGGATAAGCCCTAGGCTTTGCACGCATAGGATCCATTTGGAGGATACCGACGCCACCTCCATAGAGCCTCAAAGGCGGTTAAACCCGAACATGAAGGAGGTGGTTAAAAAGGAAATCCTAAAATTGCTAGAAGCCGGTATAATCTATCCTATCTCAGACAGTAGATGGGTTAGCCCAGTTCACGTTGTCCCCAAGAAAGGGGGGATGACTGTCATAAAAAATGAGAAAGGTGAGCCCATATCTACGCGCACCGTCACGGGATGGCGAATGTGCATTGACTATAGGAAACTCAATAAAGCCACCCGAAAGGACCATTACCCATTGCCCTTCATTGATCAAATACTTGAACGCCTCGAAAAACATAAATACTTTTGCTATCTAGACGGGTATTCGGGATTCTACCAAATCCCTTTGCACGAAGATGACCAAGAGAAGACAACTTTCACTTGCCCCTATGGCACCTATGCCTACCGTAGGATGCCGTTTGGCCTTTGTAATGCTCCCGCCACCTTTCAGAGGTGTATGACATCCATATTTTCCGATTACATTGAAAATATTATGGAAGTCTTTATGGATGATTTCTCGGTTTATGGAAGTGAGTTTGACTCTTGTTTGGAAAATCCTACTAAAGTCCTAAAAAGGTGCCAACAAAACAATCTCACTCTCAATTAGGAGAAGTGTCACTTCATGGTCACGGAAGGTATAGTTCTCGGACACCTAGTCTCTTCGAGAGGGATTGAGGTAGATAAAGCAAAGATTGAGGTAATCGAGAAACTCCCTCCTCCTATTAATGTCAAGGGCATTAGAGGCTTTCTTGGTCACGCGGGGTTTTACCGCCGCTTCATCAAGGATTTCGCCTCGATTGCCCGACCACTTACCTCTTTGCTCGCTAAAGATATTCCTTTTATTTTTTCAAGTGAATGCTTACAAGCCTTCAACGCCTTGAAAGAAGCACTAGTCTCCGTGCCCATCATACAACCGCCGGATTGGAGCCTTCCTTTTGAGCTAATGTGCGATGCTAGCGACCAAGCCATTGGAGCGGTATTGGGACAAAGAAAAGATAAGAAGCTTCATGCGATATACTATGCGAGCAAGACATTGGATGACGCGCAGAAAAACTACACAACTACCGAAAAGGAGCTTCTAGCGGTCGTCTATTCCATAGAGAAATTTCGCTCCTACCTCCTCGGTTCCAAGGTGATTGTCCACACCGACCATGCGGCATTGAAGTATCTTTTAAACAAGAAGGAGGCCAAACCTCGGTTGATTAGGTGGATACTCTTGTTGTAAGAATTCGACTTAGAGATCAGAGATAAGAAGGGTACGGACAATGTCGTGGCGGATCATTTATCTAGGCTCATGCGCGACAAGGAGGACGAGAGTTTGCCTATCGACGACACATTCGTGGATGAGAGGCTATATGCCATAAGGACCGGTGAAGCACCTTGGTACGCGGACTTCGTCAACTACTTGGCTTGTGGAATCAAACCGCATGGGATGTCTACGCAACAAAGATTTCTGCATGAGGTCCGTAGCTATTTTTGGGAAGATCCCTACCTTTTCAAGATATGCAAAGATAGTGTCATTCGTAGGTGTGTTTCTAAAGAGGAGGCGACATCCATCATTTTGCATTGCCACGGTCTACCATGCGGAGGACATCATGCCGCCTCTAAAACAACCGCTAAGATCTTGCAGAGCGGATTCTTCTGGCCAACAATGTTTAGGGACACCCACGCTTTTGTGAAGGGGTGCGATAGATGCCAACGGACCGGGAATATCTCCAAGCGCAATGAGATGCCGATGAGACCCATCCAAGAAATCGAGCTTTTTGATTGTTGGGGAGTAGACTTCATGGGGCCATTTCCGTCGAGCAATGGTAACAAATACATCCTATTGGCCGTTGACTATGTCTCCAAATGGGTGGAAGCAATTGCCACCCCTACTAATGATGCAAGGGTCGTCTCCAAGTTCTTTAAGCAAAATATCTTCCCACGCTTCGGAGTGCCTCGTACCTTGATAAGCGACGGGGGAAGCCACTTCATAGAGAACAAGTTTGAAGCCATGCTAAAGAAGTACGGAGTAAATCATAGAGTTGGCATGGCATATCACCCCCAGATAAGCGGCCAAGTGGAAGTCTCAAATAGAGAAATTAAGCAAATTCTCGAAAAGACGGTGGATCGATCTAGAAAGGATTGGTCAATGAAGCTAAACGATGCTCTATGGGCATATCGCACGGCCTTTCGCACTCCCATAGGCACCACACCGTTCCGGCTCGTTTATGGGAAAGCTTGCCACTTACCCGTAGAGTTGGAGCACCGCGCGTATTGGGCCATCAAAACCTTTAATTATGATTACAAGAGTGCGGCGGTGAGGCGACTCTTGGACATCAACGAGCTTGATGAGATAAGAAGAGACGCCTATGAAAGCTCAAGAATTTACAAAGAAAGGACCAAGATTTTCCACGATGCCCGCATAACCGTCACGGACTTCAAAGTAGGAGACAAGGTCTTGCTCTATAATTTCCGGCTCCGACTATTTCCCGGTAAGTTGAGGCCACGTTGGTCCGGACCTTTCACCATCAAGCATATACAACCGAGAGGAGCTTTCGAGTTGGAGAGCAAGGACGGTTCCACGTTCAAAGTAAATGGTAAGAGGCTCAAACACTATTCCGAGGGAGTCCCGACGGGCGAAACCAATAGAATATATTTGCTTAAGGGACAGCCGGATGATCTTTCATACCTCCTTGATGAGGTAATTGAGGAGGCGATCCCCCACTCTATTGGCGCTCTATTCGATGAAGATTTCGAGGAAGGCCCGGATTTAGGCCAAAATGAGAAGAAAGATGATTCCCCCGACCTCTCCGCTGAAGATGATGAAGGCGACGCTGATGTCGCAAGGATTCGAGAGCTCTGTAAGCTCTCGAAATTAAAGTCTCCAAAGAAAGCTCCTTCGGTACGGAAATCGGCATCACCGGTGAAGCCGTTGACCGGAGCAAATGCTAGCTTGGGGGAGCCTCCCCCCACACTATTCGAGATGGGAGACCACCGAGGGAGAACACGCCGCCACGTCCAAATCCAAGCGCGCTCCCCAGAAAGTTTGATGGGTGCATCTCATATGCACCAAACATCCCGCATTAATTGAAAATCATAGGGGGTCGAGCTCACGACCTTAAATGAGCGCTTGTCGGGAGGCAACCCGACGGTTATTGCTTTATTTTCACTTTTTCTTTATTTTTGTTTTAGAAATTTTTAGTGTTTTGAGTCGTTCGCCCAAAAATTTTGTGATAACGGGTCCTATTTTTCTTGACAGGAGAGGAGATAGGTAAATCCATCATGAGGAGGATGAACACGACGACGAGGAGCGCCCCAAGAAGGTGCTCGACGCTTAGGAGGAAGATGGAATCGACTGGAGGAAGAAAGACGGAGTTTAGAGCCCAAACGAAGACAAACAGCAGAACACAAGGCTCACTCGGCCGAGCATACTAGTCACTCGGCCGAGTACAGAAGTTCATCCGGCCGAGCCGCTCACGAACGAGGGAAGTCTGCTGTACCCAACTCTCTGTTTATTTTCCTGATTTCAATATAACTGCTACTCGGCCGAGTATATATTCCCACTCGGCCGAGTAAAACGGATACCCTCCTAGGGCGAGTCATGCCGAGTAGCTTGAGCCACTCGGCCGAATGGACTTACTCCACTCGGCCGAGGCTGGTAAGGCCACTCGGCCGAAGCGTAGGCGAGGAGGAAATTTCCATTGACCTCGCTCGGCCGAGTGACCACGTCACTCGGCCGAGTCGTAACTTTTATTATATAAGGGCCGAGGGGGGGGTGCGATTTTCGAAACGTAAAACCCAATCGCACCCCGACTCTTCAGCTCCCCTCGCCCGACTCCCCTCGCTCGCGCCCCCACTCGCCCGACCGGCCACCTCGCGCCACCGCTCGGCCCGCCACCGCCGGCCGAGCACCCGCCGACGCCTCGCCCGAGTCGCCGCCGGCGGCCGCCGCTCCGATCGCCTCCGGTACCCCCTATTTCGCCTTTTTCGCCTCTTTTTGTGTATTTTTCAAGGATCCATGTGCTTAACGAACCCCTAACCCAAATCAATTCATATATCTATCTATGATACCCCTAATGCTCTATACGTTTTGAATATTACCCGCTGATATCGCCATTTCATGCGCAGGTTGTTTTTGGAAGCTTAGGGGAGCCCAGGGGAGCTTCTCGGGACTGATTTGAGCTTCGTGGAGGCGCTGACTTCGCATGCTTCCATTGCTTAGCACTCGCAGCGTGTCGGGGTACACTCTTTCCATTATTTTGCACACGCCACACTTTTCACGTTTTTCGGCGCGCTCGGGGCCGATATGCCGCCCCGGACACGGCCGCGGTCGAAGAGAGCTTCCGCCAATCGGAAGCGGTCGGATGATGCCGGCCCCTCCCACGAGTTGGAGGACTCTCCTCCACCGTCTCCCACACACCCCATCCACCCAGCACAGCCTGCAGGCCCCGCACACCCCGCACAGCCTGCAGTGCACCCACAGCCCGCACAGCCACTCCCTGCCGCTACACAGCCACCACCTCCGGCTCCACTGGTCGGGCCGCTCGGGATTACGTTCCAAGACGACGCTCACCGCGCCGTCTTCGACCGTATTTCCCAGCGCTCGATCGTACCCTCCAGGTTTGCACACCTCGCTGACCTAGGACGCCTGGGGGTACTAGAGGGGATGCTCACGTTGTACGACAACGTGGGCTGGCGAGATTTCTTCCAGGTGTCGGCGGACACGTTCACCCGCCCGACACTTGAGGTTCTGAGTTCGATCGCCCGGACCGACGAGGGATGCTCGTTTCGGTTCATGGATCGAGAGTGCCAGGTCACTCTCGATATGATGAGAGCGTTTTTCTCGTGGCCCGCTGTCCCCGGAGCTGATCGCGGTTACGGCCCCACCCATATCCCCCCACCTTCCTTCGACGCCGGTGCCTTCTGGGCCCGGATTACGGGTCTTCACGCTGCCTTTGACCCTAGTAGGGCCAAGGCCTCGGCCATTGTCCATCCCTGCCTCCGCATTGCTCAGCGCCTTATGGCGACGACCTTTTTGGCCAGATATGAGCCGGGCACGATGTCTATGCCAGAGCTCTATATGCTCTACGCGATGACACGTCCCAGAGCTCTATCTAGGGATGGCGATGAGCTGGTCCCCGCCGTCGTGATTGATGTCGCGGCTTGGTTTTTGGACCGCATCATCGTATCGGTGGGCGCTCGCCACCGATATGCTGCGGCGGCCTGATCACCTTGCTTGCCCTTATGACCGGCGAGGACTTCCCTGACGACTTGCGACGAGTCCCGGGCCCCACTTCTCTGTCGATAGATGTTATGGCCCGGATGAAGATGCTTCGTCCGCACGGTGAGCGTCACTGGGTCTGGTTGCACGGCCCTTACGGGGCCGATTACATGATTCTTCCGAGCCCAGCTCGGACTCAGATTGCACCAGCCCAGGCAGACTGGCTCCCTGCGATGGATGTTCTCATCCCCGCTGCTTACGTGCTCGAGGCCGAGGAGGCCGAGCAGGCCCACGCTGCCCACGCTGCTCACGATGCCCCCGCAGACCCTGTTGCACACCCTGCCGAACCTGCTGCCCCTGTTGACCCCGTGGCCCCTCAGCCTATACCTGACATTTCTGCTGCTCCTGACACCTCTGTCGGTGTCGAGAGTACCTCAGCTGAGCCCACTTCCACCACCTCCACCACTTCCGAGGCTGTCACCACCACTCCCACCACCACCACTGGCCCTCTGTCCGTCGAGCCTCTTTGCTCCGCACTCCCCGAGCGCCCACCGACCTTTGTTGAGAGTGGAGAGCCCTCGTTTACCGCGGTCGTGGAGACCATGGCTAGCATGATCTCTGCCGGGGTTGCGCCTTTTGGTCCACCCACTTCCACCCCAGCGGTAGTCACCTCTGTCTCCACCCCTGCTGTATTTTCCGAGAGCGTCGTGGCGTCTGTCCACACTTCTGTGCCACTGACCTCTCTGGCCGCCTCGCTGCCACTTTTGCATTCTTCTTTCGTTGCTGCTGCCTCCACTTCTCACCAGCCGGTGCCCCGGCCTCACACTGAGGCCAGGCCCACATTTGCGAGCGCAGCACCTTTCGTACCCTTCCCCGCTGAGCCCGTCACATACGCGACTCGAGTACGCCAGCCACGCCCTGCACAGCCCCGACCGGTGCGTCCCTCTGCACCACCTCCCCCCGACACTGTACTTCAGAGCATTCGTGCTCTAGAGGGGGCGGTGAGTGGCCTCAGGGGCGACCTTAGGACCCTGTCCTCCACCGTCTCTGCGATGGCTGGGCGCTTTGACCTGCTCCCCCAGATTCACTACTGTCTTACTCAGGTCCTGGAGCGTCTCCCGCGCGTACCCACACCCACCCAGTAGGTTCCCGCCCACACTTCCACACACACTCGACCTGCTACCACTCCCACACCCACACCCGCTCAGCGGCCTGTCCAGCCACCACCACCACTTCCGCCTCAGGACGGAGACGGTGCAGCACCACCTTCCTAGGCACCCTTGATCCCATCGATTATTCCTGCCGTTGTGCTGCCCGTTTCTGTTGGGTCCTGTTGCACTTTTGACCACCCCCCCTCCCCTCACTTATTTTGGGATTCTCATGTCGACCATATATTTATATATCTTTTCTGGGAGAGAGGGAGCGTTTTTGGTGACACTCTTATATATCTATATCACTCCTATCTGTGCATGCATCATGTCCGCATCATATTTTCATGTCTTTATCTTTCTTTTTATTTTTCTTTTCATCATGCATGCATCCTCACCTTCCCCTCACATTTCTTGTCTCTCGGTGTGCCACACTTTGCACATTGAGGACACTGTGCCATTTAGCTTGGGGGAGTGAGTTCTCACATTCTTTTTCGATTTGCCACCTTTATTTTTAGTTTTTTTTCACACCATTTTTCGCTTTTGCACTTATTTTTCATCATTTTTCTTTTATTTTGCCATGCATCACGTTTTTCTTATTTTTTCTGTGTGCCGCATTGTAAATAGTTCTTTTTTCCCTTTACCTTTATTTCTTTTTCATCTCATGCTAGAGATGACTTTTCTATGATGATGATGACGTTGGATTTAGCTTACTCTATATGCATGCTATATTTGTCATGACTTAGACTTTATTTCTGATATCATATGCTATGACTTGCCTTGCATCTAGAGATAGTAACCCACACTTTTGCCACATGAAATTGGATGAAATTCTATTATTAGCTGAGTCTGAATATTCATATGTATGCTATCACAGAAAACACACCAAGATTCACGCATTGAATGCTTATGTCTGGAGTACTGATTTCTTTTTCCTATATCACTTCTATATGCATGAATTGTACACTTCACTTCAGGATGATTGAATGATGTTAGCTATGATAAATCTGGATTAGTTAGCTTTTTTGTGATCGAAACTGAGTAGATTAGATTACACTGCTGAAGTTGTCGTGCATGTCTTATAGAGTGAACCGAGAGTTATATCTATTTCTTTCTCCACAAATCTTGAACATCATTTCTCTACTTTTAAAATCATTGGTAAATCTCCCCTTAGCGATTCTATTTTATGGCATTTCCCCCGCTACTAATTCCTAGCTCCAAATCTCTTATTCTCTAAAAAAAGAAAAAAAAAATAAAAGAGAGAAAAACATTCTTGTACATCATTATCTCTCTTCGAGTTAAGATCGTTGTGTATATATGCTATATTGAAAAAACAACAACAACAACAACAAAAAAGAGAGAGAAAAGAGGAAAAATCCTCAATAAATGATCCCATCTCACTTTCTTTCTTTCTTCTTTCTTCTTATTACCTTTGGAGCTATATAAAAATGGGGATGTGAATATTTTTTATGTCACCTCGCTTATGGATAAGCTTGGGGGAGGGGATCCATTGATGTGTGAGAGAGTGACTACTTGACGTTGCACGACAACCTAGGCTAAGTAATATTCTATACTCGGTGAGATTATTTCTAGCTTTACGAAATCCAGAAATCTAAGCCTAGCGTTCATTTCATGAAATCCATACTTTTCTATTCTCTCTCTATTCTATTGTGTGATACTCTTATACTCCTGATAGAAAGCATTCAATTGAAAAGTGTGTGATCTGTGATTTGTATACCGCTTTAAATGATTCAGACGATGTTAATTTTAGCATTATTCCGTTTTTCATGATTATATCGTTGTTCGTGGGGTTTCCATTTCTATTTGCACTATTATACTATGATATCAAAATAAAATCTTTTGACATGAGTTTTTCATTCGGTGCATGCTATATGAGTAAGTGAAACCCCCGTCCTGAGAAAATGATCTAGTAGCTTACCTCTTCGCTTCTTTCTCTCTTCTTTATTTTCATTTCGTTTTCCATTCTTCACCGTTTTTCATTTTTCATTTTTCGCCATTTTCGTTTTCCAATTCCACCGGGTTCGCCATTTACTTATCTTCCTCGAGGACGAGTAAGAGGCAAGCTTGGCGGATTTTGATCACTCCTTATTTTACACCTTTTTTCCCGCATTTTTGCATGCCATTTAGATCGCCCAAATCACGTTTTTCACGATATATCGACGATATTGCGATGCTTTTCACGATTTGTTGTTTTTGTCGCATTTCAGGTGATTTGGCGCGATTTGGAGTGATCTCGAGATGCGCTTACTCCAGAGGGTCACCGACGACCTCCCCGAGGGGTATTTTGCTGTTGGAGAGGAGCGGAAGAAGAACGGACGTCGCAGGAGCGACGAGGAGGCCAAAATAAGCAGATTGGGCATGTTTAGTGTCCCACTCGGCCGAGTGGAGGACCCACTCGGCCGACCAGCGAGACACCGCTCGGCCGACCAGATCAGACACGATTCCTATGTGCACTCGGCCGAGCGACGGAGACCACATCGGCCGAGTGAAGAGACCACATCCGCCCGAGTGGCGCCCAGACGAAGCCCTTCAAAAATCTCCAAGTTTCTGTTTTTCGGCTGCCTGAGCTTCAGAAGACCCACTCGGCCGAGTGGAGAATCCCGTCCGCCCGAGTACAATGAAGCCATCGGCCGAGTGACGACAACTCACTCGGCCGAGCCACCCCCGAAGTAGAGACCCCTGAAGGCCCCGACTTACTGGAAAATTACAGGGTTTCTCACTCGGCCGAGCGACTTTTGTCACTCGGCCGAGTGCGACGCGCTGCCTGTAGCAAAAATTGCGGAAAACAGGCTGCGCAGGGGTATTTTGGTCACAGTTTTTGGACGATTTTGGGGGGTATTTAACCCCTGTTTTTACCCTAGTTTTGGAGAGCTTCTCCTTAGATTTTTTGCAGCTTTTTAGATTAGCTTTTTAGTTTTATTCTTGAGATTGGAGAGGAGGCAAAGTTTGATTTTTGTTGGATTAATTGAAGAACTCCATTGGTTTGTCTTTCTCTTCCCCAAAAATTCTATTTTTATTGCATATCTCAATATTGTGATGAATTCTATTGCTTATTTCATTGATTATTTTTGTGATCTTGCTATGAATTGTGAGTAGTCGCCACGTCTTGGGGCGTGGGGATGAACCCTACAAGCCCAACTTCATATTTGTGATGAATTAGTAGAAATTTTGCTAGAGTCGATATCTAGGGATTAGATTGGGATCAATTTACTACGGTTAGCTAGGAGTTCATACCGATCGGGATTTGCAAGAGATTGGATCCCGATTCGATAGGAAACCCTAGAAATCCGAATTGGGTTGGAATCAAATTTCCGAAGTATCGGTTTGCAAGAGATTGGACCGATACTAGGGTTTCCGGTTGCAATTCCGTGCCAATACCCGTTTGCAAGAGATTGGACGGGTAGGAACTATCCCAATCTAGATCGCGAGCCGAGTTTGCAAGAGATTGGGCTCGGTGCACGATTGGACGATGATGTTGACCCTAATGCTAGTTTTCCTAGGCTAGGGTTTGCAAGAGATTGGACCCAAACCTAGGATAGCTATAGACCGGCAACAGCGCGAGAGCGTGAGCTTGGTTCTACATTCAGTTGCAACTAGTCCATCCAAAATCTCAATCTAGCAATTTTGAAACCGACGAACCACATTTATGAGATACGGTGAGTAGCGGGGATTCCCCATTCCCTAGACATTCTTTATTTGATTCGATATTTCCGCACTTAGTCTGACGATTGTGACAGGATCGCCAAAGGCAAATCTTTCTTCTTGAATAGCCAGGGTGATTGGAACAAGCACGGTCATTCGTCCTCCCTGTGTTCGATATCCCGCTCGCTGCTACACCGTGCACTTGCGGTAAAACTACAACCGTTCTTTAGGGTTACGTCCCGGAGCGATCAATACCCTTTATTTCTTTTCGTGACAACCATCTACCGATTCGGGCTAGCTCGCCCCTCGGGGTGATTTAGGTCCTACCTGACCCAAGCACAACCTCGCCTCCCTGAGTTCGATATTCCCGCACCCTACACTAACCGTGCACTTGCGGTAAACGACACCGCGCCCATCACCGCATACGGCTGGGGCGCCGGTCAAGTTTATGGCGTCGTTGCCGGGGAGGCAACGTGCTTGTTATTTTAGGATCTCTTGAACCCTCGTGTCTAGCTCACATCCCTACCTCGCGATAATTTTCGCATTCTCCTTTTTCTTTTTATTTTTCTTATTTTTATTTCTTATTTTATCTGTTTCTTTCCCACTTGTCGCTTCACGGGTGTTTGTTGTTTTTCATGCGCAGGAGTTCAAGGAGTCTTGACGACTTGATTCCCCTCGATTCAGAGATTAACGCCACCCTTAGGCGTTTGGCCGCCGAGAAGCGAAGAAGAGAGGATCCCGAATCCATGGAGGAGAACACCCCACCTCACAAGTCTCTGTTGGAGTACTCGATGCCATCTATCGAGTCGACTTCCGCCATCCGATCTCCAGCTATTGCGGCCCAAAGCTTTGAGCTGAAGCCGTCTCTAGTGACATGGATCCAGCAGGACCAGTTTGCAGGTGCACCCATGGAGAGCCCGATCGAGCACCTAGACTCCTTCTTGGAGAAGTGTGACACCTTCCGGATTAATGGTGTCACGACAGAGGCTATCCGTCTGACGCTGTTCCCCTTCTCTTTGCGAGACAAAGCCAAGCAATGGCTAAGGGGGAAGGACCCCAACACTTTCAACACCTGGGAGAAGCTCTCCAACGCTTTTCTGACGAAGTTCTTTCCTCCGGGGAAGACCATGAAGTTGAGGAGTGAGATCTCCTCCTTCTCCCAGGCCAGCCATGAGTCCTTGCATGAAGCTTGGACGAGATATAAAGAATGCAAAGAAGATGCCCTCACCATGAGCTTCCGAAGTGGCAGATTATTAATCTGTTCTACAATGGGTTGAGGGATGACCTGAAATCTTCTATGGACGCCGCGGCTGGGGGTTCCTTCATGTCTAGGAGTGAGGAAGATGCCGGACATATTCTGGAAAATATGGCATCCAACAATGAGCGGTGGTGTGATGAGAGAGCCACACCAAGATCCGGGGGTATACACAGAGTCGAGGACGTCGACAAACTTTCAAGCAAGTTCGACTTGCTTTTGACCCAGATCTCCGCACTAATGGTAGGAGCCGGTGGGGCCGGTACACAGCAAATTTCTGCGGTAGAGTCCGAATTCTTTGGGGAATTCGACGGTGGTGACATCTCACCACCGTTGGATCAGGCGAGCGCACTATTTTACAACCCCATGGGAAATACGCCGTATCCACCAAGGACCAATTCCAACCCGGCCTACTCTCCAAACAACCGGAACCACCCCAACTTCAGTTACCGGCCACCATTTCAGCCCTCGCCGCCTCAGCAGCCGCAGCAACAAACTTATCAGCCGACTAGGCCACAGCAGAATCAGGTTCCGCAGCAACCATTTCAGCAGCAACCATTTCAGTAGCAACCTCAGCAACAATTTTATGCCCCCAGGAATCAGCAGCCATTCTAGCAGCAGCAGTATGGCCAACAGAGGGCCGTCTCTCCGGTTGAGTCTCTCTTGACTCAATATATTACCAACCAGGAGAAGATCAATCAAAAGCTGGAAATGGGTCAGTGGACCCTCACGGACCAAGTAACCCAGCTGGGGTTACAAGTGGCGAACCTTTCAAGGTCACAGAACCAATTGCCGCCATAACCGGAGGTGAACCCGAGGGGAGCAACCCAAACATCGGCACTCGTGCACGAGCACGCGAATGTGTCCGCTATCGTTCTGAGAAGCGGGACACAAATTCCTACTAGAGTGCACCCTAGCAAACCGGAAGCACCATCGGTCGTGGAGAGGCCGATCGAAAAATCAAACGACGTCGGTGCTTCGTCATCAAATCCTATGACTCCGGAGGGAGTCTCTGAAGAAGAGAAGAAGAAGGAGGAGGAAGGGAGCCCGAAAGTGTTCAAACCCGTTGTGCCATTTCCACAACGGTTAGCTCAGGCCAAAATTAATGAGAAATATGGCAAGTTCTTCGCCATGGTCAAGGACCTAAGCCTGCAAATCCCCTTCCTAGAAGCAATCGAAACAATCCCCTCCTATGCAAAATTCCTGAAAGATTTGGTGACTAGAGGGTCTAGAAAGGAGAAAGTAGTATTGACGGCAGAGTGTAGTGCTCTCATCCAGAGGGCAAATCCACCGAAACTCAAGGACCCGGGGATCTTCTCTATTCCTTGCACGATCGGGGCAGTGAAGATTCATCGTGCACTCGTCGATCTAGGAGCGAGTGTTAGTTTGATGCCCTTGTCGATGTATAGAAGGATAGGAATGGGTGATTTGGAGCCCACCGGTATGACCCTACAACTAGCTGACCGGTCGGTCAAATATCCGGTGGGAATTGTTGATGACCTCCCCGTAAATGTGAGAGGGGTGCATGTGCCAGTGGACTTTGTAGTCATGGACATGCCTGAAGACGCACACACCCCCATCATCCTGGGACGACCTTTCATGGCCACTGCTGGCATTTTAATAGATGTAAAGAACGGAAAACTCTCTTTAAACGTCAGCGGAGAGAAAGTTGAGTTTGATCTGGGGTTGTCCATGAAGCACCCCGATCCCCCTGATGACCCTCGGTGTAATTTGCTTGAGGTAGAAGAGGAAAAAGCTGCTGAAGAGAGCTCCTGGGAGATTCTCTTGAGAAACCCCCCGATGACTTGGGGGATTCAGAAGATGGAGATGGCCCCAAGAACAAAGAAGCTGCTGGAAAGGCGAATGCTGCAAGAACGACCCCTCCCGGGTTCCCCAAGGCTCCTCCTGCGAGGAGAACTGAGAAAGAGCCCATAGACCTCACTAAAGACGAGGTCCGGATCCTAAAGAAGATGGCGGGAAGCGCCAACACGAAAGAGAAACCCCCGGATCCCAAGGACAAAGGGAGGGTAGTCGAGCAAGTATTTCTCCAGCCGCTGACTACTCTAAGGACCTTCAGCTCCAATGAAGAAGAGATGCCGAACTTCGGGCATCACCCGTATCAACCACCATGAGCATCTCTTGCGGGCGTCGAGCCAACGACGTTAAACAAGTGCGCTTCATGGGAGGCAACCCATGTTCTAAACTTTTCCCCATTTTTTATTGTTATTTTTTTACTTTATTTTATCTATTTTTTGGGGACCGGGTGACCGGGTGGCAGACCGGGTGAGCTGGGGAGAACTCTCGGAAATTTTTGGGGAATATCAACCGATCGGTTGAGTTTGAGCGCGATCGGTTGACGCGACCGGGTGAGCGGCCCTAAGTTCTCGGGAAAATGTGTGGAGCGGCCAACCGATCGGTTGAAAAGTCAACCGATCGGTTCGCCTGTAGCATTTCTTCGGCAAGGATTTCGACCTAACCGTCAACCGATCGGGTGACAAGTCACACGATCGGTTCAACTTAAAACCCTATAAATACCCCAAACCGCCCGTTCGACACGCACTCGCCATTTTCGAATCCGGATCCGCCGTTTCACCTCTCCCTCGTACGCCTGCCCTCTTTCTTCCCTTCAATCAACCTCAATCACCTTTTCCCCCATCCCCCTACCCATCCACCATCGATTTCCCTCCATTCTCCTCGATTCCACCAACACACAAAACCCTAAACTCCACCCGTTTTTCCCCAATTTCGAAACATGCTGAAGAGATCGCTGCGGCTTCACAGCGTGCTCCAATCGAGTAGCATCGGGGTGTCAACGAGCAACTATCTTCATCTCATTTGGGTAAACTCGCTCCTTTGCTCGATTTTTATTTTTTTACCCCAAATATTCTATTTGCTCGTTGGTCGTGTTTCGTGTCTGTTTTGATTCATTGTACTTTTGCATACTCACACACACGCACGACACCCGCACAATGCCTCCCCGCCGTGATAAACCCACCGACGCCATCTCTTCGAACCCTAGGCCCACCCGTCGTGCCCGTCGTGCACATCCCACCACCTCCAACCCATCCGCCACACCACGCACCACTTCCCTGTAATGCCCTACCAGCTACTGCACAAGTACTAGAGGGGGGGGGGGTGAATAGTACTTTAAAATAATAAGGAGTATAATTCCAAATTAAATTGCAAACAACTACCAAATCAATTTGCGGAAGCTTAAATTGAATGACAACACAAAATTAACAATGCTAACAAACGATGTTAATGGGTTCGGATCCACCCAAGTCTCCCCGACTTGTTCCCGGTGATCCTACGTCCCAACCACCCGGATCCCCTCCGGATACTTAGGTTAGAAACCCTAACCCAAGATTTCCACTATGAATATCTTGTGAAAAACCTTCACAAGATCAAATCATACATGCAATAGCAAACGTGAATCCCACAACCCGGGATTACAACCTTCTCTCACACCCGAGAGAATCACAAAGCAATATTAAAGAGTTTAATATGAAATAAACAATCTTACCACAAAATCCTATACCTTGAGTTTTTCTTACCCAAATGGTGAAATGAAGGATTTGAGGAAGATGAAGTCACCAAGACCTAGCACCAAGGAAATGACCAGCAATCGGTGCCTAGGAATGATTTGGAGACTTGGATCAAGCAATAGCTTGAAGAGCTCACCAAGAACAAGCTTCTCTCTAGATGGATTCTAGATCTAGAAATGAGAGAGAATGGGTTTCTTGTGAGGAAGAGAGCTTTAGATTTGAGTGAGAATGGCTATCTCTTTTGATCTCAATGAATCTCTGAATGGAAGCTCTTACTTAGATAGAAATGACCTAGGTTCGTATTTATAGGGTCCCATAAAAACAAGTTAGGTCATTCTCCAACGGATAGAAATCTGTGAGAATTAGTCGGTCAAAGAATAGTCACTGACCGACTAGTTCATCAACTAGTCGGTCAGTCAAACAGCATGGACCGACTAAGTGAAGATCTGAGAAGAGATAGAATTTCAGACCTAGAAATCTAGTCGGTCCAAGAAGACTTTCTGACCGACTAGTTTCACAACTAGTCGGTCAGTCAGTGAACGTAGACCGACTAAGAGGCAAAATGAAATAGTCTGAACACAAGTTGACTTAGTCGGTCCAAGAACAAAAGTTGACCGACTAGATTGTCAACTAGTCGGTCACCAAACGTTCTTAGACCGACTAACGATAAACAATAGCTTAGGAGAAATTTAGCATGAACAGTAAGTCACAACTAGTCGGTCAAAGAAGCATCACTGACCGACTAGTTCACAAACTAGTCGGTCGGTGAGTCAACGTAGACCGACTAACTGTAAACAGTAAAGTCCAAGAAATTAAGGAATCAAACTAGTCGGTCCAAGAAGAGTTGTCGACCGACTAGATCACCATCTAGTCGGTCAGTACTTGTTCTTGTACCAACTAACATGCACAATAAAGTCCGAATCGAAGCGCGATGCTTCGAGGAAGTTAGAATGAACTTGTGCAAGGATCCTAGAGCTACGAAATGAGCGTAATGAAGATAGAAACGTAAGATATACTCAAGGCTTAACATTCTATATATCGAAGCTAAAAGACTATAAATAAAACCTTAATAAACGGTCTTCGAGAGCTTCGATTGAATCTTCATAACTTCCAAAACGGCGCAAGAGCTTCAACGAAGCTTTAGGCATGAATACGAGCTTTGGGAAGTGTTGAGATGTCGCTTTGAATGTTCTCGTGAATTTGGCGACGATCTCTAATACTGCGCTCACAAATTGTTGAGATGTCGCTTTATGTTTGCTCATCATCAAAACCAAATCTGGGGAGTCCAATATTCAACATTCTCCCCCTTTTTGGTGATGACAAACCAACATAAATAATAATCAAAAATAATGATTTAAATGTAAAATACTTACTCCCCCTGCATTGATGACACGTTAATTCCAAATTGAATATATATGAATTGCATCAATCAGATGAGTAAGATAAATAAAGAGAATCGATTTTCGAAATATCGGATTTTGAAAATCCTTATATATATCTTAACTCCCCCTGAATCTAACACATCAAATTAGATTCTTGGAAATTGAGTTAAATTTTCATTTGCGCTATTTATTATCATTATCTCTCCCCCTTTGGCATTATCCCAAAAATGGGGGGCATACAACGACAACAATTAGGAAATGGAAAATCCAACATCGGGAGTCGTAGACAATGACGATGGACCAAATTGACACCAAAGGAAAAATGATGAAATCAAATCAAGGTGTGCCAAAATGTCCATTATCAAAAAAAATAATCAAAATCATCAAAAATACCAAATAATTATTCATTTCTTGAATAAAGAAACATACTCTCCAATATTCAATATTCTTGGTTAAATTTGTGCATGGAAAACAATTCTATACAATTATAGAATTTAAATCTATTTAACCAAGTTTTCATGCGTCGAGCGACGAATTCACACATCATATGCATTGAACGAATATTAAATGTGCACGACGAATTAAGACAAAGAGAACGACGATGTATATATATAAATGATAACATCATCATCCACATTATCCAAAATACATCAAAATATCATAACCCTCATACTCTATCCTAACCCAAAATACTCTCACTAAGATATATCATCCAAAGCGTAGTGGAGAGTCCTCGGAACAACGATCACGAGGAAGTGGCTGGATCTGCAGTGTCCGTGGGTCCAGTCGACGGAGTGGACTCAGGCTCTGCAGGGAGAAGAGGCGTCTCAACAGACGGGATCGTCGGGGCAGGAGTCGAGACATCAACGACGGGCTCGACGGCAGATGTGTCAACAGGAATATCAGCAGGCTCAGCAACAGGGTCAGCAGCAGGCTCAGAAGTCTGAAGTGCTGAAGCAGAAGTCTCTGGAGCACCGGAAGTGGTGCCATCTCCAGGAGCTGAAGTGGTAGCAGCAGCAGCAGTGGCCTCATCGCCACGGGCTGAGGAAGTGACAAGCTCGTCAAGCTCCTCATCGTCCATCTCCTCGGCCTCAGAAACTGAAGGAGGAAGATCAATCCCCATCATACGAGCCATACGACATACGACCTCCTCAGTACGAGCCAAACGTGAGTCGTGCTGACGAAGAAGGCGTACGACATCGTCCAATGTGGCAGGAGGAGTGGAGGCTGCAGCGGCTGACGGAGTAGACTGGGAAGCAGATGCGGTAGACCTCTGCACGTGACGAAGCGCCGCTAGAGATTTCTTAACGGCCGTCACGTTTAGAGGAGTACCCAAGGGACGCTCATCGTCAGGAGGGAGAGGGACTCGGAAATGACGAAACACGAGGGTCAACAGACAAGGGTATGGAATATGCGCAGATTTATTGGTCTTGCGTATACACTCAAAAGAGTCCATCTTATCGAGTACACGCGAGCCCAATTAATCTCGCACCCCAAGAAAAGAGCGTAGATCAATTTCAAGAACGGCTGGGATGGAAGTGAAGATGATCCATACTTAGGGAGTAGGCAAGACCTCAAGATCAGGTTAAGGACCCACGCATTCGGCTTGAAAGATTTCGATGGAACACCAATGAATGCGGAGGGGATAACATGGAAGATATCTGAAAGAACTGACTGATCCAAGGAAGAAATATCGTCGACGGAAATGTTCGAAGGGAGGAGACCAGACGACGAGCAGCCAAGAATCTCCCCCAAGATTTCTGCCGTGAGAACTATAGGAGTTCCCAAGACAGTAGTCTCAATGGAGTGACTGGCATCGTACTGGCCTCGAACGCGATTGGCATAGAACAATTTCACAAGGCGAGGATATGGTTTAGGATTGGCCTTAAGATCATATCGGAGATAATCAAGGAGACCACTATAGGAGAGGAGATCGGCTAAGCCAAGGAAATCTGAAAACTGGACGTAGTGCTCCAATAGCATCGGGCAGTGTTCAATACGGTTGTAGGCCGCGAGACACATAGGGTCATCACGACACAACGATATGTCAACACCCCCCGCTGGCATTGGGTCCTTTCCCTTTGGCTGGCGAGTCCTAGGACGAAGTGGAGGAGTGGGTTCCTTAGGGCTAGGCTCATCCTCAGGGATAAATTCAGTGTCGGAATCGGGAGGAGTCGAGGGTGAGTGGAGTATGGCCTTATTGGTCTTAGATTTGCGGGGTTTTACGGTCGCTGTCCTCTGCTTCTTCAGAGGAGGCGAAGACGGAGAAGCTTGGGTTGATTTGGCACGACGTTTAGGCTTAGGGGGATTCCTAGGAGGAGGAGGCGACGGCGGCGGACGGCGGCGATGGCCGGAGATCAGGCCGGAGTCGACGGGAAGTTGAAGAGGCTCGGAGGGGTTTGGGAGTTATCGGGCTTGATCTGAGAAAGAGACCGACTAAAATGATTTTTAGTCAAAAAGAATTGAGCTTAAGTCGGTCGGGAAAGGAAAAGACACGTTTTCCCTAACACACTTAGTCGGTCACAGTTCAAGCACTGACCGACTAGATTACGATCTAGTCGGTCGGTCAATGAGCTTGAACCGACTAAGTCGAAACAGAGGCAAACAGGGATTTTTAGGGCTAGATTTAGTCGGTCGCAGTATACTCACTGACCGACTAGTTTTCAATCTAGTCGGTCAGTAAATGTACTGTGACCGACTAAAGAAAGAAAATGAAAAGAGTTAGAAGAAAGCTTGATCTAGTCGGTCTGAGTTCATTTGCTGACCGACTAGATGAGCATCTAGTCGGTTGACAAATGAACTGAAACCGACTAGAAGAGTCCAAAAATTGATGATTGATTTCTCTTCATAAACCGCTTGGATGAAACTTCTTAACACTCTCATTAGTTATCTAAATTACCCCATAAAACGTCGAAATCTTTAAATACGACATTGAAATACGAATTCGATCATAAATTCAAACATATCACATAAAATTCCCAAAAATTCAACAAATCTAGCATGAACGAAATATCGTGAAATATATTAGCATGAAAGATGATTGAGTTTAAATATGAATCCTATATCTCGGATTCACCCATAATCCCCAATTCTCGACGCAACCGCACAAAGGAGTCCTCCTTTAGGGGTTTCGTGAAAATATCAGTGATTTGCTTTTGGGTTTCAACGTACACTAAAATGATGTCCTTTTTAGCAACATGATCATCTAAGAAATGGTGTCGGACATCTATGTGTTTTGATCGGGAATGGTGCACCGGATTCTTTGAAAGACAGATAGCACTTTGGTTATCCACCATGATAGGGCTAGTATCACAGTGAATACCAAAATCCTTCAAAGGGTGTCTCATCCAAAGAACCTGGGCACAAGCGGCACCGGCGGCAATATATTCCGCCTCGGTGGTTGAAAGTGATACAGAATTTTACTTCTTGGAAAACCAAGAGACAAGAGAATTTCCTAGAAAATGGCAAGTGCCACTAGTACTTTTCCTGTCGGATTTGCATCCCGCATAATCGGCATCACTGTATGAGACTAACTCATACGTGCTAGATTTCGGATAAAGTAATCCAAAATCTAAAGTGTAACTTAGATAACGGAAAATACGCTTTACCGCTACTAAGTGAGACTCCTTAGGTTGAGACTGATAACGAGCACATATGCATACGACAAACATAATATCGGGCCTACTTGCGGTAAGATAAAGTAAACTACCTATCATACCTCGATATAGATGAATGTCTACATCCTTACCGCCCGTATCCTTGTCAAGATGCGTAGTCGTGCTCATTGGAGTCTTTTTCCCGGAAGCACTTTCCATTCCAAATCGCTTAAGCAACTCCACCGTATACTTCGTTTGGTGGATGAAGATTGCATCGTTCAATTGGCGAATTTGGAGACCTAAGAAATATTTGAGTTCGCCCATGTGGCTCATCTCAAATTGGTCCTTCATAACATTAGAAAACTCTTCGCAAAGAGTGAAGTTAGTAGCACCGAAAATGATATCATCAACATAAATTTGAACTAATAAAATATCATTATTCGCATGCTTAACAAAAAGTGTAGAATCGGCTTCGCCCATTTTAAAATTCAAATCCAAAAGAAAATTCTTTAGGCGATCATACCAAGCTCGAGGAGCTTGTCTCAAACCATAAAGAGCATTCTTTAGTTTAAAAACATGATTTGGAAATTTTTCATTTATGAAGCCCGGAGGTTGAGAAACGTAAACTTCCTCAACAACATCTCCGTTTAAAAATGCACTTTTAACATCCATTTGAAATAACTTAAAATTTTTATGGCATGCATAAGACAATAAAAGTCTAATTGATTCTAATCTAGCTACCGGAGCGAAGGATTCTTCGAAATCGATACCTTCCTCTTGGCGATAGCCTTGAGCAACTAACCTAGCTTTGTTCCGAACGACGACTTGATTTTCGTCGGTTTTGTTCTTGAAGATCCACTTTGTCCCTATGACGGTGTGGTTCTTCGATGGCAAAGGAACAAGCTCCCATACCTCATTCCTCTCGAATTGAATGAGTTCCTCCTCCATGGCAAGGATCCAAGCACTATCTTCGCACGCTTCAACGATATTCTTTGGCTCTATCGATGAGGCAAATGCACAATTGGCGAAGTGGTGGACTTGAGATCTCGTCTTGACACTATCATTAATATTGCCAATGACTTGCTCATGGGGATGGTCGCGAACGGTATGAAGCCGCTTGGGAATACCTTGATCACTAGGCACATTCTCAACAACTTCATTAGTCAGGTTAGTCTCAATAGAATCAATTGAATCAATAGACTTAGAATTTTCAAACGAATCACATAAAACATCCATAGAATCATTATCATTTGAAATTCTAGAAGTAGTAAAATTCTCATTAAAAGAGACATGAAGTGATTCCTCGATCGTAGAGGATCTTTTGTTGTATATCCGGTAGGCTTTGCTACGTGAGGAATACCTAACAAATATCCCCTCATCCGATCTCGGATCAAACTTGTCCAAATTATCATATGTGTTTTTAATAAAACATTTTGCGCCGAAAACACGAAAATATTTAACTTGAGGCAATCTACCAAACAACAATTCATAGCAAGTTTGTTTGGTGCCGGGCCTCAAAAGTATTCTATTAAACACATAACAAGCGGTGTGTACCGCTTCCGCCCAAAATTGATAACCAAGTTGACTATCTTCGAGCATAGTGCGAGCACACTCCACAAGCGTTCTATTCTTCCTCTCAACAACACCATTTTGAGGAGGTGCGCGAGGGAAAGAAAACGTGTGAGTAATTCCAAGATCATCACAAAAATTTGAGAAAGACTCATTCTCAAATTCACCCCCATGATCACTACGAATAGTGACAATGGTGGTTCCGATGAGATTTTGTACTTTCTTCACAAATATTGTGAAGTTTTCAAAAGCTTCATTTTTATTACATAAGAAAAATACCCATGTAAATCTTGAATAATCATCAACGATGACTAGTCCATATCTTGCATTTCCTAAGGAAGCAACTCTAGTTGGCCCAAATAAATCTAGATGTAATAGCTCTAGTGGCCGTTTCGTAGAAATGCTTTTCTTAGGTTTAAATGAAGATTTAGGAAGCTTGCCACGTTGACAAGAATCACAAAAACTTTTCTTTTCGAAAACGAGCTTCGGAAAACCTTTAATGGAATTTAATTTCGAAAGCTTATAAAGTGTTCCAAAGTTCACATGTCCAAAGCGTCGATGCCATAAGTGTTGTTCACTTGTGTTGGCAACGAGACATTGTTCATATGACTTAGGAAGATCAAAAATATAAATATCTTTATGGCGTGTGCCGGAAAATAATAACTTATTATTATCATTTGAAATATGACACAATCCTTTCGCAAAGCTAACTTTGTAACCTTTGTCACAAAGTTGGCTTATTGAAATGAGATTATGATTTAAACCATCAACTAGATAAACATCACTAATTAAGGGTTTAGAAGGGTTACCCACTTTACCAACACCAACGATGGTTCCGCTCTCGTTGCCTCCAAATACGACGCGATTTCCATTTGCAATGGGAACCACTCCGGAGAGCAATTGAGCGTCACCCGTCATGTGTTTTGAACACCCGCTATCGAGTATCCAATTCCCTTTGGAGCTAAATTTATATTTGTTGCTCCTCTTCTTTTTCTTTTCCTTGAGTACCTAAAGATAGAAACTTTCATATCATGGTACCCAAGGTCATTGGGTCCTCAAAAGTTAGACCTTTGGAAGCCAAGTCCAATTGGACTTTGACTTCCCCACATAATTTCTACAATGCACAACATCCGAAAAATAAGCATTCATATATACTTGTTTTTCATCCATGCTTGTGTCCTTTGGGCTCCAAATAGTGAAAATTTTAGGAGCCATCATCCTATTGGGTGCATGCATGCGTTGTTGGTTTCTACGTGATGCATGACGTGGATAGGCATACGGAACATGATGGAATGGTGCACGACGAGAATTATTCATACGATGAGGTGGGTGAACATATGCATGTGTGGGAATGATCGCGCCCAGGCGTACACGTCCCGAGGCGACGGTTGTAGTTTTACCGCAAGCGCACGGTATAGCGGCGAGCGGGTATCGAACACAGGGAGGACGAATGACCGTGCTTGCTCCTAATCAACCTGGCTATTTAGAGGGATAATTGCCTTGGGCGATCCTGTCACAATCGTCAGACAAAAGTGCGAAATATCAAATCAAATAGAGGACGCCTAGGGAATGGGGAATCCCCACTACTCACCGTATTTCACAAATGTGGTTCGCCGGTATCGAAATCGCTAGGATGAGAATTTGGATGAACTAGTTGCAACTAAATGTGGAACCAAGCTCACGCTCTCGCGCTGTTGCCGGTCTATGGCTATCCTAGGTTTGGGTCCAATCTCTTGCAAACCCTAGCCTAGGGAAGCTAGCATTAGGATCAACATCATCGTCCAATTGCGCACCGAGCCCAATCTCTTGCAAACTCGGTCCACAATCTAGATTAGGATAGTTCCTACCCGTCCAATCTCTTGCAAACGGGTATCGGCACGGAATTGCAACCGGAGATCCTATCATCGGTCCAATCTCTTGCAAACCGATACTTCGAAAATCCGACTCCAACCCAATTCGGATTTCTAGGGCTTCCTATCGAATTGGGATCCAATCTCTTGCAAATCCCAATTGATGTGAATACCTAGCTATCCGTAGTAATTCGATCCCAATCTAATCCCTAATAACAATCCTAGCTCAATTTCTACCAATTCAACACAAATACGAAATTGGGCTTGTAGGGTTCATCCCCACGCCCCAAGACGTGGAGACTACTCACTAATCATAGCAATAGCACAATAATTAGCAATGAAATAGACAATGGAATTCATCACAACAATGATATAAACAATAAAAATAGAGTTTTTGGGGAAGAGAAGTGCAAACCAATGTAGATCTTCAATCAACCCAACAAAAATCCAAGTTTTTCTCTTCTCCAATCACAATTAATAAAGCTAAAAAGTAGACTCAAAAAGCTGCAAAAACTCTGAGAGGTGGCTCCCAAACTAGGGTAAAAACAGGGCTTAAATAGCCCCAAAAATCGTCCAAAAATCCTGACCAAAACGCCCCTGCACAGCCTGTTTTCCGCAGATTTCGCTACAGGCAGCGCATCGCACTCGGTCGAGTGACAAAAGTCGCTCGGCCGAGTGAAAACCCTGTAATTTTCCAGTAAGTCGGGGCTTTCAGGGGTCTTCAGTTCGGAGGTGGCTCGGCCGAGTGAGTTGTCGTCACTCGGCCGATGGCTTTACTTCACTCGGGCGGACGGATTTACCACTCGGCCGAGTGGGTCTTCTGAAGCTCAGGTGGCCGAAAAACAGTAACTTCGATACTTTTGAGGGCCTTCGTCTGGACGCCACTCGGGCGGACGTGGTATAGTCACTCGGCCGATGTGGTCTCCGTCGCTCGGCCGAGTACACATGGAAAACGTGTCTGAACGGGTCGGCCGAGCGGTGTCTCGCTGGTCGGCCGAGTGGCTCCTCCACTCGGCCGAGTGGGACACAAAAAATGCCCAAACTGCTTAATTTGGCCTCCCCGTCGCTCCTGCGGCGTCCATTCTTCTTCCGCTCCTCTCCAACAGCAAAATACTCCTCGGGGAGGTCGTTGGTGGCCGTCTAGCGTAAGCGTATCTCGAGATCACTCCAAATCGCGCCAAATCACCTGAAATGCGACAAAAACAACAAAACGTGAAAAGCATCGCAATATCGTCGATAAATCGTAAAAGACGTGATTTGGGCGATCTAAATGGCATGCAAACATGCGGAAAAAAGGTGTAAAATAAGGAGTGATCAAAATCCCCCAAGCTTGCCTCTTACTCGTCCTCGAGGAAGATAAGTAAAAGGCGAACCCGGTGGATTCGGAAAACGAAAACGGCGAAAAAACGAAAAAAAAAGAAAAAACGAAGAAGAATGAAAACGAAATGAAAATAAAGAAGAAAGAAGGAAGCGAAGAGGTAGGGCGCTAGATCATTTTCTCAGGACGTGGGTTTCACTTACTCATACAGCATGCACCGAATGTGAAATACATGTCAAAGAATTTTATTTTGATATCATAGTATAATAGTGCAAATAGAAATAGAAAACCCAAGAACAATGGTGTAATCATGAAGAACGGAATAATTTTAAGATTAACATCGTCTGAATCATTTAAAGCGGTATACAAATCACAGATCACACACTTTTCAATCAAACGCTTTCTATCTGGAGTATAAGAATATCACACTATAGAATAGAGAGAATAGAAAAGTATGGATTTCATGAAATGAAAGCTAGGCTTAGATTTCTGGATTTCGTAGAGCTAGAAACGATCTCACCGAGTATAGAATATTACTTAGCCTAGGTTGTCGTGCAATGTCAAGTAGTCACTCTCTCACACATCAATGGATCTCCTCCCCCAAGCTTATCTATAAGCGTGGTGGCACAAAAATATTTACATCCCCATTTATGTATACATATAGCCCCAAAATCAATGAAGAGAAAGAATAGAGAAAGAAAGTGAGATGGGATCTTTTATTGAGGATTTTTCCTCTTTTCTTTTCTCTCTCTTTTTTTTTTCTTTTTTCCTTTTTTTTTTCAATAAGCAATATATTCACAATGATCCCAACTCAGAGAGAGATAATGATATGCAAGTATGTTTTTCTCCCTTTCATTCATTTTTTTTTTGGAATAGAATAGGGGATTTGGAGCTAGGAATTAATAGCGGGGGAAATGCCATAAAATAGAATCACTAAGGGGAGATTCACCAAAGATTTTAAAAGTAGAGAAATGATGTTCAAGATTTGTGGAGAAAGAAATATATATAACTCTCGGCTCACTCTATAAGACATGCACGACAACTTCAGCAGGGTAATCTAATCTACTCAGTTTTGATCACAAAAAGCTAACTAATCCCGATATATCATAGCTAACATCATTCAATCATCCTGAAGTGAAGTGTACAATTCATGCATATAGAAGTGATAAAGGAAAAGAAATCAGTACTCCAGATATAGGCATTCAATGCGTGAATCTTGGTGTGTTTTCTGAGATAGCATACATATGAATATTCAGGCTCAGCTAATAATAAAACTTCATCCATTTTCATGTGAAAAAAAAGGTGTGGGTTACCATTTCTAAATGCAAGGCAAGTCATAGCATATGATATCAGATATAAAACCTAAGACATGACAAATATAGCATGCATATAGAATAAGCTGACTCCACGTAGACATCATCACAGAAAATTCATCTCTAGCATGAGATGAAAAAGAAACGAAGTAAAGATAAAAGGAAAAATAGAACTATGCAATGCGGCACACAGGAAAATAAGAAAAACGTGATGCATGGCAAGATAAATGAAAAATAATGAAAAATAAGTGCAAAAGTGAAAAACGGTGTAAAAAACTGAAAATAAAGGTGGCTAAACGAAAAAAGAAAGTGAGGACTCACTCCCCCAAGCTAAACGGCACAGTGTCCTCAATGTGCAAGGTGTGGGACACCGAGAGACAAGAAGTGTGAGGGGCAAGTGAGGATGCATGCATGGAAAAATGAAAATAAAAAGAAAGAGAAAAAAAAAGAAAGAAATGAAAAAAATATGATGCGGACATGATGCATGCACGAACAGGAGTGATATGAAAATAAATACAGTACCAAAAACGCTCCCTCTCTCCCAAAAAGATATATATAGATGTGATCAAAATGAGAATCCCAAGTAGATATGATATGATATGCACATAAAGATATGATCAAAAATATAATCCCAAAAATAGTGAGGGGGAGGGGGGGTGGACAAAAGTGCATCAGGACCCAGCAGAGACGGGCAGCACAACGGCAGGAATGGATAAAGGCATCAAGAGTGCCTAAGAAGGCGGTGCCGCGCCGTCTCCGTCCTGAGGCGGAGGTGGTGGTGGTGGTGGTGTGGGCTGCTGAGCTGGGGTGGAAGCGGAAGCAGGTCTAGTGTGTGTGGAAGTGTGTGTGGGAACCTGCTGGGTGGGCTGGGGTACGCGAGGGAGACGCTCCAGCACCTGTGTAAGGCAGTAGTGGATCTGGGGTATCAGGTCGAAGCGTCCAGCCATCGCAGAGACGGTGGAGGACAGGGTCCTAAGGTCTCCTCTAAGACCACTCACCGCCAACTCAAGAGCACGTATGCTCTGCAGTGTAGTGTCGGGCGGGGGTGGTGCAGAGGGACGCACCGGTCTAGGCTGCGCAGGGCGAGGCTGGCGTACGCGAGTGGAGTATGTGACGGGCTCAGCGGGGAAGGGGACAAAAGGTGCCGCGCCTGGAAAAGTGGGCCTGGCCTCGGTGCGAGGCCGGGACACCGGCTGGCGAGAAGTGGAGGCGGCGGCAGCAAAGGAAGCGTGCAAAAGAGGCAACGAGGTGGCCAAAGAGGTCTGTGGCACAGAAGTGTGGACAGACGCCACGACACTCTCGGAGAAGACGGCGGCAGTGGAGACAGAGGAATCTCCCGCTGGGGTAGAAGTGTGTGGTCCAAAAGGTGTAGCCCCAGCGGAGATCATGCTAACCATGGTCTCCACGACCGAAACGAACGAGGGCTCTCTGTACTCGACTACGGTCGGCGGGCGCTCGGGGAAGGCAGAAGAAAGAGGCTCGACAGACAAGGGGCCAGTGGCGGAAGTGGGAGTGGTGGTGACAGCCTCGGAAGTGGTGACAGTGGTGGAAGTGGGCTCAGCAAGAGTACTCTCGACACTGGCAGAGGTGAGGACAGAAGTGTCAGGAGCAGCAGAAACGACAGGTGTGGGCTGAGGGGCCACATGGGCGACAGGGTCGACAGCAGGCTCGGCAGGGCGTGCAGCAGGGTCTGCGGGGGCAGCCTGGGCAGCGTGGGCAGCGTGGGCTGCTCGGCCTCGAGCACGTAGGCGGCGGGGATGAGGACATCCATATCTGGGAGCCAGTCAACGTGGGCCGGTGCAATCTGGGTCCGAGCAGGGCTCGGGAGAATCATGTAGTCGGCACCGAAAGGGCCGTGCAACCAGACCCAGTGACGCTCACCATGCGGACGCAGCATCTTCATCCGGGCCATAACATCTATCGACAAAGAGGTGGGGCCCGGGACGCGTCGCAAGTCGTCGGGGAAGTCCTCACCGGTCATAAGAGCCAGCAGGGTAATCAGGCCGCCGCAGCATATCGGTGAGCGAGCGCCCACCGATACAATGATGCGGTCTAAGTACCATGCCGCGATATCGATCACGACGGCGGGGACAAGCTCATCTCCATCCCTAGATAGAGCTCTGGGACGGGTCATCGCGTAGAGCATGTAAAGCTCCGGCGTAGACATCGTGCCCGGCTCATATCTGGCCAAAAAGGTAGTCGCCATGAGGCGCTGGGCAATGCGTAGGCAGGGGTGGACTATGGCCGAGGCCTTGGCCCTACTAGGGTCAAAGGCGGCGTGAAGACCTGTAATCCGGGCCCAGAAGGCACCGGCGTCGAAAGAAGGTGGGGGGATATGGGTGGGGCCATAACCGCGATCGGCTCCGGGGACTGCGGGCCAAGAGAAAAATGCTCTCATCATATCGAGAGTGACCTGGCACTCTCGATCCATGAACCGGAATGAGCATCCCTCATCGGTCCGGGCGATCGAACTCAAAACCTCAAGTGTCGGACGGGTAAAAGTATCCGCCGACACCTGCAGAAAATCTCGCCAACCCACGTTGTCGTACAACGTGAGCAGTCCCTCGAGTACCCCCAGGCGTCCAAGGTCAGCGAGGTGTGCAAACCTGGAGGGTACGATCGAGCGCTGAGAGATACGGTCGAAGACGGCGCGGTGTGCGTCGTCTCGGAACGTGATCCCGAGCGGCCCGACCAGTGGAGCCGGTGGTGGTGGCTGTGCAGCGGCGGGGAGTGGCTGTGCGGGCTGTGGGTGCGCTGCAGGCTGTGCGGGGTGTGCGGGGCTTGCAGGCTGTGCTGGGTGGACGGGGTGTGTGGGAGAAGGCGGAGGAGAGTCCTCCACCTCATGAGCAGGGCCGGCCTCGTCCGATCGCTTCCGCTTGGCGGAAGCTCTCGTCGACCTCGGTCGTGTCCGGGGCGGCATGTCGGCCCTGAACGCGCGCCGAAAAGTGAAAAGTGCGGCGTGTGCAAAAAGAATGGAAAGAGTATACCTGAACACGCCGCGAGTGCTAAGTAGTGGAAGCGTGCGAAGTCCGCGCCTCCACGAAGTCTGGAGCAGCCCGTAGAAGCTCCCCTGGCCTCCCCTAAGCTCCAATAAGCAGCCTGCGCGTGAAAAAGCGATATCAGCGAGTAATAATCAAAATGTATGGAGCAATAGGGGTGCAATGGATAGATATAGGAATTGATTTGGGTTAGGGGGGCGTTTAGCACATGGATCCTCAAAAAATACACGAGGAGAGGAGAAAATGGTGAAAATAAGCGAACCGGAGGTGATCGGAGGCGGGGCTGCCGGCGGCGACTCGGGCGGGGTCCGGCGATGGTCGGCCGGCGATGGCAGGCCGAGCGGCGGCGCGCGCGGGCGAGTGGCTGTTGGGCGAGGCGAGATCGGGCGAGGGAAAGCTGAGGGGGCGCGGGCGAAGGAGTGTTTTCGTTTTCGAAAACTGCGCCCCCCCCCTCGGCTTTATATTAAAAAGTTACGACTCGGCCGAGTGACTTTACTCACTCGGCCGAGCGAGGCAAATAAAAATTTCTCCCCGATATCGCTTCGGCCGAGTGGCTTTGCCAGGCTCGGCCGAGTGGAGTAAGTCCATTCGGCCGAGTGACTCAAGCTACTCGGCATAACTCGCCCTAGGAGGGTATCCGATTTACTCGGCCGAGTGAATATATATACTCGGCCGAGTGACAGTTCTTATGAAATGAGAAAAATAGACAGAGAGTTGGGTACAGCAGACTTCCCTCGTTCGTGAGCGGCTCGGCCGGACGAACTTATGGACTCGGCCGAGTGACTAGTATACTCGGCCGAGTGAGCCTTAATTTCTGCTGTTTATCTTCGTTTGGGCTCTAAACTCCGTCTTTCTTCCTCCAGTCGATTTCATGCTCCTCCTAAGCGTCGAACGCCTTCTTTGGGCGCTCCTCGTCGCCTCGTTCATCCTCCTCATGATGGATCTACCTATCTCCTCTCCTGTCAAGAAAAATGGGACCCGTTATCACAAAATTTTTGGCGATCGACTCAAAACACTAAAAATTTCTAAAACAAAAATAAAGAAAAAGTAAAAATAAAGCAAAAACCGTCGGGTTGCCTCCCGACAAGCGCTCGTTTAAGGTCGTGAGCTCGACCCCCTATAATTTTCAATCAATGCGGGATGTTGGGTGCATACGGGATGCACCCGTCAAACTTTCCGGGGAGCGCGCTTGGATTCGAATGTGGCGGCGTAGCGTTCTCCCGCGGTGGTCTCCTATCTCGAATAGTGTTGGGGGGAGGATCCCCCAAGCTAGCATTTGCCCCGGCCAACGGCTTGACCGGCGGTGCCGATTTCCGTGCCGGCGGAGCTTTCTTTGGAGACTTTAATTTCGAGAGCTTGCAGAGCTCTCGAATCCTCGCGACATCAGCGTCGCCTTCATCTTCATCAGCGGAGAAGTCGGGGGAATCGTCTTTAATCTTTTCATCTTGGCCTAAATCCGGGCCTTCATCAAATTCTTCATCAAAAAGGGCACCAATTGAGTGAGGAATCGCCTCCTCTATTACCTCATCGAGGAGGTCCATGTAGTCGAGTTCCTCGTGATAAGGCATATGCTTCATAGCCTTAGGAATGTGGAGCTCCACCTCAATGTTTCCGACGTTTAAGGTTAAGGTACCTTCGCGCACGTCGACGATGACTCCGGCGGTGGCGAGGAATGGGCGTCCAAGTATCAATGAGGTGTCTCCTTCCTCCTTAATGTCCATGATGACGAAGTCACATGGCAAGCATATTCCACCCGGTACTTGAAGTGGGATGTCTTCGGCGATCCCCACCGGCCTTGTTATCCGTCCATCGGCTAATTGAATGCGCATGTCGGTGGGTTTCAACTTCGTCCCGGTGTTAAGCTTTAAGAACATGAAGAGAGGCATGAGACTCACACTAGCCCCAAGATCTACCAACGCCTTTTGAAGAGGCACGCCGCCCAAAGTGCAAGGAATCCGAAAACTCCCCGGATCTTTAAATTTTGCCGGCTCCTTTTCTCTCTTGGTGAACCAAGAGCCCTCCTCGGCTAGCATGATCTTCTCCTTCCTCTTTCTCCCCGAAATCAAATCCTTCAGGAATTTGGCATATGTGGGGATCTCGATGATGGCGTCAAGGAAGGGAATATTTAGGCTAACTCCTCTTAGATACTCGAGGAATTTCGCTAGCCTTTTCTCCATTTTCGCTTTCGCTAGTCTTTGGGGGAATGGGACCGGTGGCATGAAGCGCCTCTCCTCAATTAATAGCTCCGCCCTAGATTTCTCCTTGTCTTGTGGCTCCTTCTCCTTTTCAATCTCAATTACCGGCTCAACCGGCTCCAAACTTTCCTCCACGGCCTCCTCAATAGGAATCATGGTGGGGGTGGTGTCCTTCCCGCCTCTAGTTGTGACGGCAACTACGGCGTTGATGTGGCCCGTGTTGCCCCGTGGGTTTTGCTCCGGTTGCGCCGGCAATCTTTGAGTGTTCCGGTTGAGCAACGCTAATTGCTCCGAAATTTGAGCCACTACGGTATTGAGAGAATCTTGCCCCGCCTTCAAAGTAGCATTCACCTTATTTTGCTCGACCATGAACGCCTCCACTCTAGTTTCGAAATCGGATCGTTGTGGAGCTTGTGGAGGGTTTTGGTTTTGATTCCTCCACCCTTGGTTGTATCCGGGAGGCCTATAAGGTGGGACTTGTTGCTTTGGTTGGAAGTTTTGTTGTGTAGGTCCCCTCGGCGGATAGTATTGTTGTTGGGGTGGTGGTGGTCGAGCTTGATTAGGCGGTTGTTGTGGCGGGTTCAAAGCTCCTTCATTGTTGGCGTAGGAGAATCCCGGGTGATTTCTTGCGGCCGGATTGGACCAATAACCTTGGTTCCCCGCAACATATTGCACTTGCTCCAAGGATCCTTCTCCTTGCTCTCCTCCCGAATACATGGCTTGAGATTGGTCTTGCCAATCACTCATTTGGCTTGCCGGCGCGGAGGTGGAAGGGCTTCCTTGGGGCTCCGTGATGAATTTCTCCAATCTCTCCACCACCTTGTGGAGAGAATCAAATTTGCTCGTAAGCTCCGCTACGGCCTTTGCCTCGTAGATGCTAGTCGGCTTTAAGGAGGACGTAGAGTGTCCTCGCTCATCGCCCCATTGTTGGTTATTAGAGGCCATCTCCTCAATTAGGGCCGTAGCTTCCTTGGGAGTTTTTGACAAGATTGCACCATTCGCCGCGGCATCAATAATTTGTTTGGTCCCCGGTTGGAGACCGTTGTAGAAGCTATGCACTAACTCCCAATCTTCTATACTGTGGTGCGGACACTGGTGCTGCAAATCCTTAAATCGCTCCCAAGCTTCATAGAGCGTCTCATGTGGTCCTTGCTTGAAGGACATGAGAGCGCTCCGGATCTTCACCGTCTTGGATGGTGGATAGAATTTATCAATGAATGCATCCGCCAACCCGTCCCAAGAGGTGAAAACTCCGTCAGCTTGCGTCCTCAGCCAATAGAGTGCTTTGTCCTTTAGCGTGAAGGGGAAGAGGCACAGTCTGATGGCATCGATCGGGACCCCCGGCATTTGGAAAGTGGCGCACTTCGACAAGAATGATTGGATGTGGTAGTGGGGGTTCTCGTGAGCGTTCCCATGAAATGGGTCTTGTTGCATCAAAACCACCAATCCCGTCTTTAGCTCGAAGTTCTTGTCGGCCGCCAACTCCGGCACGGCGATGGATGACGTAGTAGAAGAGGTTTTAGGCCGAAGCCTATCGCGAATAGAAATTATTCTCGCCATTCTCTCCGCCAATTCTTCGGGAGTTTCCCGGTTGGTCATAAACCGCCCTTCCGGATATTGTCTCCTTTCCGCTCTGAGTCTCCGCGCGGTACGTTCGATCTCGGGATCGAATAATAAGGCTTCGGGGTCCGCCGTAGACCTCGTGTACATGCACAGGGAAAGCAGAGTTTCAAAGAGATGATTAGTACCGTGGAAGGGTTAGGTAAGAATAGCAAAGGAAATAATAATGGTAAAAGAAATAAAATAAAAAGAAAATAAAAGAAAGAAATAGCTAAGGTGAAAAAGAATCAAACGCAATCGCATCCCCGGCAACGGCGCCAAAAACTTGATCGCGCCCCGGCGTACACGTCCCGAGGCGACGGTTGTAGTTTTACCGCAAGCGCACGGTATAGCGGCGAGCGGGTATCGAACACAGGGAGGACGAATGACCGTGCTTGCTCCTAATCAACCTGGCTATTTAGAGGGATAATTGCCTTGGGCGATCCTGTCACAATCGTCAGACAAAAGTGCGAAATATCAAATCAAATAGAGGACGCCTAGGGAATGGGGAATCCCCACTACTCACCGTATTTCACAAATGTGGTTCGCCGGTATCGAAATCGCTAGGATGAGAATTTGGATGAACTAGTTGCAACTAAATGTGGAACCAAGCTCACGCTCTCGCGCTGTTGCCGGTCTATGGCTATCCTAGGTTTGGGTCCAATCTCTTGCAAACCCTAGCCTAGGGAAGCTAGCATTAGGATCAACATCATCGTCCAATTGCGCACCGAGCCCAATCTCTTGCAAACTCGGTCCACAATCTAGATTAGGATAGTTCCTACCCGTCCAATCTCTTGCAAACAGGTATCGGCACGGAATTGCAACCGGAGATCCTAGCATCGGTCCAATCTCTTGCAAACCGATACTTCGAAAATCCGACTCCAACCCAATTCGGATTTCTAGGGCTTCCTATCGAATTGGGATCCAATCTCTTGCAAATCCCAATTGATGTGAATACCTAGCTATCCGTAGTAATTCGATCCCAATCTAATCCCTAATAACAATCCTAGCTCAATTTCTACCAATTCAACACAAATACGAAATTGGGCTTGTAGGGTTCATCCCCACGCCCCAAGACGTGGAGACTACTCACTAATCATAGCAATAGCACAATAATTAGCAATGAAATAGACAATGGAATTCATCACAACAATGATATAAACAATAAAAATAGAGTTTTTGGGGAAGAGAAGTGCAAACCAATGTAGATCTTCAATCAACCCAACAAAAATCCAAGTTTTTCTCTTCTCCAATCACAATTAATAAAGCTAAAAAGTAGACTCAAAAAGCTGCAAAAACTCTGAGAGGTGGCTCCCAAACTAGGGTAAAAACAGGGCTTAAATAGCCCCAAAAATCGTCCAAAAATCCTGACCAAAACGCCCCTGCACAGCCTGTTTTCCGCAGATTTCGCTACAGGCAGCGCATCGCACTCGGCCGAGTGACAAAAGTCGCTCGACCGAGTGAAAACCCTGTAATTTTCCAGTAAGTCGGGGCTTTCAGGGGTCTTCAGTTCGGAGGTGGCTCGGCCGAGTGAGTTGTCGTCACTCGGCCGATGGCTTTACTTCACTCGGGCGGACGGATTTACCACTCGGCCGAGTGGGTCTTCTGAAGCTCAGGTGGCCGAAAAACAGTAACTTCGATACTTTTGAGGGCCTTCGTCTAGGCGCCACTCGGGCGGACGTGGTATAGTCACTCGGCCGATGTGGTCTCCGTCGCTCGGCCGAGTACACATGGAAAACGTGTCTGAACGGGTCGGCCGAGCGGTGTCTCGCTGGTCGGCCGAGTGGCTCCTCCACTCGGCCGAGTGGGACACAAAAAATGCCCAAACTGCTTAATTTGGCCTCCCCGTCGCTCCTGCGGCGTCCATTCTTCTTCCGCTCCTCTCCAACAGCAAAATACTCCTCGGGGAGGTCGTTGGTGGCCGTCTAGCGTAAGCGTATCTCGAGATCACTCCAAATCGCGCCAAATCACCTGAAATGCGACAAAAACAACAAAACGTGAAAAGCATCACAATATCGTCGATAAATCGTAAAAGACGTGATTTGGGCGATCTAAATGGCATGCAAACATGCGGAAAAAAGGTGTAAAATAAGGAGTGATCAGGGAACACGTGCGTGAGGGTGTCTCACATGGTGTGCACGTGCCCGTGAAAGTGTAGCATAGAAATCATCATATGTGTGAGATGGTGGAGTAGGACGTGTGTTCCTACGTGGCATGGTATTTGTGTACATATAAGCATGCCCCTTCTTTGGAGGTCCACCCAAAGTGGGTTTCTTTCCAAAAGAGGGTGTGGACGAGGTGGAAGCACTATTGGTAGATGAACTACCAATAGAGTGTTTGCTACCACTCGTAGAGTCACCGGAAGTTGGCCTAACAAAAGTAGTGGCCGCTTTGGATGGACATCCCATCGTATACCCTAAACCAATGTGGTGATTGGCCGGAAGTAAGTCACTTAGGATTTTATCCAAATGGTCCTTAACTTTATTGAATCTATTGATTCGGCCTAATGTGTTCTCATATTTCTCTTTGAGAGAACGCATAGAAATATCTAATGTGGATACTTGCGATGTGAGCATATAAACACGAGATTTAAGATTCTCGTTCTCAATACTCAAAGTCGAGTTTTGAGAAGTTAAATCCGCTATCCTATGTTCTTCTGGATAATCAATGCTAACATGTTCAAGTTTAGATTTGAGATTAACAATCTCATTTCTTAACTCTTCAACAACGGTGTCGTTGTTGGTGATGATAGTCTTAGGCGAGGTTTGAATGCTAGCTAGGTCATCTTTTACTTTAGTATATCGATTTACTAATTTTGTGTATTTAGACCATAAATGAGAGTTAGCATCCCTAAGATCATCCATCGTTACCTCATCGCCTTCGTCGTCGCTATCATCGGAGGAGGAAGATCCTTGATCATGCTCCTCCCTTGCCATGAAGCACATGTGCGCTTGCTCCACTTTCTCATCATCCGACTCTCCGCTTGAGGAATCCTCGGAGTCGGTGAATGTTGTTCCGACAAGTCCCTTTTTGTACCCCTTTTTGTACTTCTTTGACTTGTCGAACTTCGGCGCCTTCCACTTCTCCTTTTGCTTGTTTTGAGGACAATCCGCTTTGATGTGTCCCGGCTTATTGCATTTAAAGCACAAAGGTGGAGATGCGTTAGTAGAAGTAAACTTAGATTTTTGTTTGAAGTTACCCTTTCGGAAGAAGCGATTGAACTTCTTTGCCATGAGTGCAATGGATTCCATGTCCATTTCTTATTCCGAGTCCTCATCATCGGTAGAGGTGGATGAAGCCGCCTTGAATGCAATCGCCTTTTTCTTAGGCGCATCTAGGTTCAAATAGGACTTCATCTTTTCTTGTAACTTCACCTTGCTATCTTTGCGTACCTCGTATGACATCAAAGTACACATTAGTTGAACTACGGTATATTTGTTCATGTCATTACCTTCCTCGATGGCGAAGGTACGTTTTTCCCAAGAAGAGGGAAGTCCTTCAATAAGCTTTGAGCACTTCTCCTTTTGAGTGTAGGACTTTCCGAGGGCCTCTAACTCGTTTATTATGTCAACAAAGCGAGCGTAACATTCTTTCATCTTCTCGTCCTGTTGCATATGAAACATTTCGTAATCTTTGTTTACGACTACGAGTTTAGAGTCTCTTACCCTACTCGTCCCTTCATGAAGTATGAGGAGGGAGTTCCAAATTTGATATGCACTCTTACATGTGCATATCTTATTGAAATCCTCGGGCTCCAATGTGCATTGCAAGGCGTTCATTGCCTTGGCATTGCTTACCTCCGCGGCGACCTCCGCGGTAGTCCATTTCTCAAAGTCTTCTTCTTTGGGTTCGATGTATTCCTTCATTGTAGTCCTCCATAAGGATGCACTACGGAGGAAGGTTTCCATCCGGCATTTCCAATACCCATAGTTGGTACCGTTGAAGAATGGAGGCCTCGTAGAGGAATGTCCTTCCATCACCGATGACGCTCCTTCACGGTTCCTGAAGGTGTCATAGTTGGAAGGTGGAGGCACGGTCTTGTTGTCGTTGGCAGACATAGCTAAGTATCTGGCTCTGATACCAAATGTAATGCCCTACCAGCTACTGCACAAGTACTAGAGGGGGGGTGAATAGTACTTTAAAATAATAAGGAGTATAATTCCAAATTAAATTGCAAACAACTACCAAATCAATTTGCGGAAGCTTAAATTGAATGACAACACAAAATTAACAATGCTAACAAACGATGTTAATGGGTTCGGATCCACCCAAGTCTCCCCGACTTGTTCCCGGTGATCCTACGTCCCAATCACCCGGATCCCCTCCGGATACTTAGGTTAGAAACACTAACCCAAGATTTCTACTATGAATATCTTGTGAAAAACCTTCACAAGATCAAATCATACATGCAATAGCAAACGTGAATCCCACAACCCGGGATCACAACCTTCTCTCACACCCGAGAGAATCACAAAGCAATATTAAAGAGTTTAATATGAAATAAACAATCTTACCACAAAATCCTTTACCTTGAGTTTTTCTTACCCAAATGGTGAAATGAAGGATTTGAGGAAGATGAAGTCACCAAGACCTAGCACCAAGGAAATGACCAGCAATCGGTGCCTAGGAATGATTTGGAGACTTGGATCAAGCAATAGCTTGAAGAGCTCACCAAGAACAAGCTTCTCTCTAGATGGATTCTAGATCTAGAAATGAGAGAGAATGGGTTTCTTGTGAGGAAGAGAGCTTTAGATTTGAGTGAGAATGGCTATCTCTTTTGATCTCAATGAATCTCTGAATGGAAGCTCTTACCTAGATAGAAATGACCTAGGTTCGTATTTATAGGGTCCCATAAAAACAAGTTAGGTCATTCTCCAACGGATAGAAATCTGTGAGAATTAGTCGGTCAAAGAACAGTCACTGACCGACTAGTTCATCAACTAGTCGGTCAGTCAAACAGCATGGACCGACTAAGTGAAGATCTGAGAAGAGATAGAATTTCAGACCTAGAAATCTAGTCGGTCCAAGACGACTTTCTGACCGACTAGTTTCACAACTAGTCGGTCAGTCAGTGAACGTAGACCGACTAAGAGGCAAAATGAAATAGTCTGAACACAAGTTGACTTAGTCGGTCCAAGAACAAAAGTTGACCGACTAGATTGTCAACTAGTCGGTCACCAAACGTTCTTAGACCGACTAACGATAAACAGTAGCTTAGGAGAAATTTAGCATGAACAGTAAGTCACAACTAGTCGGTTAAAGAAGCATCACTGACCGACTAGTTCACAAACTAGTCGGTCGGTGAGTCAACGTAGACCGACTAACTGTAAACAGTAAAGTCCAAGAAATTAAGGAATCAAACTAGTCGGTCCAAGAAGAGTTGCCGACCGACTAGATCACCATCTAGTCGGTCAGTACTTGTTCTTGTACCAACTAACATGCACAATAAAGTCCGAATCGAAGCGCGATGCTTCGAGGAAGTTAGAATGAACTTGTGCAAGGATCCTAGAGCTACGAAATGAGCGTAATGAAGATAGAAACGTAAGATATACTCAAGGCTTAACATTCTATATATCGAAGCTAAAAGACTATAAATAAAACCTTAATAAACGGTCTTCGAGAGCTTCGATTGAATCTTCATAACTTCCAAAACGGCGCAAGAGCTTCAACGAAGCTTTAGGCATGAATACGAGCTTTGGGAAGTGTTAAGATGTCGCTTTGAATGTTCTCGTGAATTTGGCGACGATTTCCAATACTGCGCTCACAAATTGTTAGTTCATGGATTATTTATGTTTGCTCATCATCAAAACCAAATCCGGGGAGTCCAATATTCAACATTCCCCACCTCACGTTTACGATCCCGAATATGGGATGCAATTCCAAACCGATGACCATGCCGACCGATTCGCAGCCATGGTCCTCCTAGCTGGTCAGGGTGGTCGGATAACCGAGGAGTCCGTCGACCGTGACCTCCCGTTTCGTCAAAGCTTCATTCGCCACATTCGTGAAGACCCACCCGACGTCTCCGAGCTCCACGTTCCACCCCCACGACTCCTGGTCCTCAGCGCATGCCCCCGTCACCACCCCCAGAGGGTGGTGCCCATGCCTGATTTTTCTCTCCCACTTTTGCCCCCCTATTTTTGTGCCCATCTGTCTTTTCGGGGCCCTGCTTCATCTCTGTCGGGGGGGAACTATTTGCGTGTTGCTTTCTAAATTCACCTCTTTTGTTTTTGACTCCCCCTTGCATATCTCTGGATTTCATTGATCATATCATTTCGCTAGCACTGTCTGGTCTAGCTTGGGGGACGTCTATTTTGTTGTGCTGTCGTGTTTTGTTTGTTTTTCACATTTTTGTGTGTGCGCTTGTTTTTCATTTTTTGAGTGTCGTGTCGTGTTTGTGTTTTTATTTTTTTTATTTCCGTGTTGTTTGATTTTAACTTTGATCTTTCTTTCTTTTTCAGTTTCATCTATGTGTTTTCCTCGTTTTCATTTCTTTTTGTGTCAGTGCGTATTCCCCCCCATTTTCATTGCCCTCCCGTACTCACTCATATTGCATTGAGGGCAATGCAAACTTCAGCTTGGGGGAGTCGCACTGTGTGCGTCGTTTGAGTCCTTCTTTTTCGTTTTTTGTGTCGTTTTCATCGTGCTTTTATTTTTTCTTTTCTTCTTTTTAGCTCTTTCTACTAGAGATGAATCCTATGATGAATCGCCACAAAGTCACACATACCTAGCATTGCATCGATAATCACACTCACTAACCCTAGGATTTCGAGTCCTCTTACATTTCACGCATTGTGGGTCCACTTAGCTTTCTTGTGAGTCGTGCGTCGTGCCTAGCTATTTGGTGTGCTTTTGCTTTGTGATTTTACTTTGTATACCTGTCCAGGAATGACCCCTAGATTATCATGCTTCGATTTGAATATGCGGTATTTGTTTCTACTATATGCATGCTATATTTATATTGTATATTTCAATTCACGTGCGTCGGGATTCCACAATTAAGGACTAGGATAACCCACTTAGCCTATGCTCTATTTAGCGAGAATAGTTTCCTTTGCCCGAGTGTTTAGATTTCGACTTCTTTTTTGTTTTACTTGGTGCAAATCCCCTCGTCGTGTACCGTTCTCCCACTTGGGAGAGTGCACATGTGTATAGCCAAAAACCCAAAAATCCAAAAAAATATAGAAAAAAGGAAAAGAAAAGCCCAAAAAGAGAGAAAAGAAAAATTTTGTATAGCCCAAAATTCTAAAAAAAAATAAATAAATACAAATGCCCAAAACCCAAAAAAAATTTCCGTGTGAATATTTTTTCCTACTTGCCGAGAATAAAGGGAAGGCGAGAATTTGCACCGAGTGTTCTACTCCACATCATCTCAACCCCCGTCGTTATCGAAAACACTTGGCTTAGGAACTTTTTAGCTAGTATCTAGGCTATAGTGGCGTGATTTCCTTAACCCTAGTTGTGGAGTCCCCGATGCATGATACGCTTCTATTCTTACTCTTCTCATGCATGCTTGAACTTATATTCGCCGCTTAATTCAATTCGAATCGATATTTGGGTCATATCTTGGATTTGTGTATATCGAGCCTCATAGCACATTGTAGAAAGCGACACCATTTGCTAGCACACGACCACACTCACTCGCGCTTCAACGCGTGGGCCCACGACACTTATTTGGACTCGTTTTCCTAGGTTTAGTGGTGTGATTTGGCGTTTGCTTGCTCCGGCTGAGACCGGTTGGTGCACGCGTGCATCACTCTTTTTCTTTCTTCCTCTCTATTTTTCTCTTCCGAGCTCCTACTCTCACTCGTCTTCCTCGAGGACGAGGAATAGTTCAGCTTGGGGGATTTTGACGTGCGTTTATATTTCATATATTCACGCACGTTTTCTTTTGTGTTTCTCCATGTTTTTCCGCCGTCTTTTATTCGTTTTCGTGTATTTTCTCGTTTTCTTTCACTTTTCTTTGTTTATCCATGATTGCAGGGGATTGACCACGTAGGGGACGTTTAACGATGATATCCCAAGTCCCCGGAGCAACGGGAGAAGTCACGCGTGATCCAGGGGGTCAAACGTCGAAGAATTCATCTTTCAGCCCCTCACCCGGTCGGTTGGTCATCTCCAACCGATCGGGTGATGCACGCGTGCACCAACCGGTCTCAGCCGGAGCTCACATGGAAGTCACCCGACCGGTTCGCAGACCCGTTCAGCGGGGGCCTATTCTCTGTTTTCTCGAGCAAAATGCCAACCGATCGGGTGACTCTCACCCGATCGGTTCATCTGTAGCTGAAGATGAAGAGCTGAAGACACGGGCGCCAAACCGATCGGTTCACCCGACTGCTCCAAGATCCAACCGGTCACTCAAGAACTCACCCGACCGGTTCATGTGATCGGGTGAAAGCTCGCCGTTTTCTGTTATTATTTTGTAACGGATCAACCGATCGGTTGACTTGTCAACCGATCGGTTGATGCGAAAGTCTATAAATAGAACCCCTAGGGTTCCAGAAACCGGGAGCTGCTAGTTTTTTACTGTTTTCTCACTTTGTGACGGCTGTAATTGTTACTCTTTTGTAAGTTTTCAGATCTTTCTCAAATTTTAGTATTGTCTACTCTATTACTTCCGCATTGCAATTGTCCGATTATGATTCCAACGGTTAATTTTTATTTAGATCGCTTTTTCATGGATTTTTGTGAGTAGTTCCCAAATCTGGGATTTTGGTGGAAACCCCTTCGGGGGCTCTTCCCGATGCGTCCATAGGGTTAGGAAATCGATAGGGAATAGGAATCTAACGGTTACGCGGGGTGTTTCATTGTCATCGGCGGGAAAAAGACCGCCTTTGACCGTTGGGCCAAGGGGAAATAAACTTGGCGGTTGACTCCCTAGCCATAGCTCACGCCCTTAGCGTAGACATCGAATCCTAGCACGCGGGAGCGGCAGGATGAGACGTTGGGAGTTATCGTTGCGGGCTTAGTGCTCCCGGGATCAATCAGTGTTAATGGACACGGGAGTGCCCACTGATCGAATCCGGGAAGTCCGGCGTATCATCCTGGGCACCGACCGGAATATCGGGCCCATGGGATGCCGGTATCACTTTCAGAGGCAACGTCTCACCATTAGACCCTAATCCCGATCGCTATCCATACCCGTAGGCCGTATCGGCGAGAGTCTCTCGTCGGGTTGGAAACCAAAGTCCCGGGTTTTCTTTCTTGTTGTTCATACCCTTTATTTCCTTTCGTGACAACCATCTACCGATTCGGGCTAGCTCGCCCCTCGGGGTGATTTAGGTCCTACCTGACCCAATCACAACCTCGCCTCCCTGAGTTCGATATTCCCGCACCCTACACTAACCGTGCACTTGCGGTAAACGACACCGCGCCCATCACCGCATACGACTGGGGCGCCGGTCACCGAGCAACCACGGCAACGGAAGAAACGCTCCGGGGAACCTAGGGTTCAGATCTGGAAATGGATGGAGAAGTTTGGAGAAATAGGGTTTTGGGGGATTTTGGGGGTTTGATGAGATTTTGAGGAAGATGAGAGGTAGAATGTGTTAAGTGAGGGTTTGGATGATGGATTTAGGGCTTGGGATGAAGGAATAAGGGTTTGAGGTAGTAGGGGGCTCAATGGGGGAGAAACTAGGGTTTTGGGTCGTGAGGGAGAAGAAGAAAACGTTTGGGAGGGGTTTAAATAGGAAGGGCTGGCGGCTGACCATAAATTAGGGTTTCGACACTGATTAGTCGGTCAAAGAGCAACCACTGACCGACTAGTTTGTGAACTAGTCGGTCGGTTGACCAACGCAGACCGACTAAGTCCAAACAGTAACTCCTGTACAAAAATAGGATTTAGATTTAGTAGGTCAAAGAACAACTACTGACCGACTAGTTTTACATCTAGTCGGTCGAAAGATGAACTTAGACCGACTAAGAAGGAACAGTAACTGGTACCAAAAATAGTTAATGAGTTAGTCGGTTAAAGAAGCATTGCCGACCGACTAGTTTGCAACCTAGTCGGTCAACCAACGTTCTTAGACCGACTAACGACAAACAGTAACTCCTGAGAAATTAACAAAGCCAACTAGTCGGTTCAAGAAGGTTTTCCGACCGACTGGATCGTCATCTAGTCGGTCGGTGCCCCTTCTTACACCGGCTAATGAGCACCAAAAGTTCCGAAATGGAGCGCAAAGCTCCGGGATCGATTCCTAAGACTCCTAGGCTTGATTTAACAATTAGATATGACCGATATGAAGCCCGTCACGAATGACTTACTCCAAAATCGACGATCAACGAAAGAAGCTAGAAGATCACGACGAAACGATCGAAAATGAAAGCTACGGAGACGAAAACCACGCATAAGGAGAAAATTCACCAAAACATATAATATAATATAATAAATCCAGATACATGAAAACCAGTCGTTACATCCTCCCCAACTTAAGAAAAAGTCCGTCCTCGGAATTTCCCAACACTCATGTGTCCGAGAACAAAAGTGGGAAACGCTCTCGCATCTCATCCTCATTCTCCCAAGTAGACTCTCCAAGCGAGCCGTGTCTCCACATCACCCTCACAAGATTGACAACCTTGTTCCGAAGTGACTTCTGACGCCTGTCCAGAATCTGCACTGGCTGCTGGTCATACGTCATGTCGGGGCAAACGGTAATCTCCGAGAAATCCACAGCATGAGATGGATCGCTAATGTATCGACGAAGCTGCGACACATGGAAAACATTGTGAACTCCCTCCAAAGATGGCGGCAAGGCTAAGCGATAAGCTACCTCGCCAACTTTCTCCAGAATTTCAAACGGTCCAATGTATCGCGGGCTCAACTTCCCTCGCTTCCCAAAACGAATCACTCCACGATTCGGGGAAATCCACAGAAACACATGATCACCCGGCTGACACTCCAAAGGAGACGTTAAGCATCCGCCCAATGCTTAAAACGATCCTGAGCAATCCTCAACCTCTCCCGAATGTTCCTGACAACCTCCACAGCCTCCACAATCATCTCAGGTCCCAACAGCTCACGATCACCAACGTCATCCCAACTTAATGGCGATCGACATTTCCTCCCATAAAGAGCGGTGAAAGGCGCCATGCCAATGGACGCCTGGAAGCTGTTGTTGTAAGAGAACTCCACCAAATGTAGATGGTCCTCCCACGAACCCTTGAAATCCAACATGCACGCTCTCAGCATGTCTTCCAAAATCTGAATCGTCCTCTCGGACTGGCCATCCGTCTGTGGATGATACGCCGTGCTGAAACTCAGACGCGTACCCAAACTCTTCTGCAAACTCTGTCAGAACTTAGATGTGAACCTCGTGTCTCTGTCCGACACGATACTCACGGGGACTCCGTGAAGTCGTACGACCTCCTGCACGATTCACGTCACATCACTATCCAAACTAGGAAAAGGAAATAAAACGGAGAGTAAAAGAATTTTACCTCCATATATCTCCTCGCTAGCGCCTCAGTGGACTGTCCCACTCGGAATGGAATAAAGTGTGCGAATTTGGTCAATCGATCTACGATCACCCAAATCGCGTCATTCTGCTTCGGACTCCGAGGTAGTCCAGTCACGAAATCCATAGGGATGTGTTGCCATTTCCACTCCGGAATCGGAAGCGGTTGTAGCAACCCGGCCATACGCTGATGCTCCGCCTTCACTTGCTGGCAAACCAAACACTTGGCTACACTCCGAGCCACACTCCTCTTCATGCCATGCCATCAATAGTTCAGACAAAGATCCTGGTACATCTTGGTGCCACCAGGATGCACAGAATACAGCGAACTGTGTGCCTCCACCATCAACTCCTCTCTAATATCCCCAGCTGGCACACACAACCTGGCTCCAAACCTCAGCGAGCCATCCTCATGAATCAAAAATTCGGTCCGCAGACTGGCTTCAACCTGCTCCCGAATCTTCACCAGCTTCGGATCCTCAGCCTGGCCAGCCTTGATCCGATCCACAATCGTCGACTATATCTGCATACACATCAACGAAGAAGCCTTCCCAGGAAGAACAATCTCCACGCCAGACTCGCAAAAATCCTGTTGCAATCTCCACTGTGTAGTCAAAAACATCACCGCTGGAAGCCTACTCAGTGCATCCGGAACCACATTCACCTTGCCAGGGTGATACTGCAAATTAATCGCATAATCCGCCATGAGCTCCAACCATCGACGCTGTCGCATGTTGAGCTCCTTCTGAGTAAAAATATACTTCAAGCTTTTGTGATCGGTGAAGATTTTCACTTTCTCACTCAGCAAGAAGTGCCTCCAAATCTTAAGGGCAAACACAACAGCAGCCAACTCCAAATCATGCGTCGGGTAATTCTTCTCATGAACCTTGAGCTGACGAGAAGCATACGCCACAACATGCCCGTGCTGATGCAACACACAACCGAGACCCTTGCCAGAAGCATCGCAAAAGATCTCAAATCCACCGCTGCGATCAGGCACAACAAGAATAGGGGCAGTCGTCAACCTCTCCCTCAGAACACCAAAAGCATTCTCACAATCACCCGACCAAACAAAAGGTACATCCTTCCGCGTCAACCTGGTCATCGGCTCAGCAATACGGGAAAAGTCTTTAATGAAACGCCGATAGTAACCAGCAAGTCCAAGGAAACTCCGAATCTCAGACGCAGACGACGGAATAGGCCACTCTCTGATGGCCCTAATCTTCTCAGGATCCACTGAAATACCATCTCCATTCACCACATGCCCCAGAAAAGCAACTCTATCCAGCCAAAACTCACACTTCGAAAACTTAGCATACAACCGATGCTTCCTCAAAATCTCCAATACCGTCCTCAAGTGCGAGGCATGCTCCTCCTCCGACTTTGAATAGATCAGAATGTCGTCAATTAAGATAACGACAAACTTATCCAAAAATTCGTAGAAAACCAGGTTCATCAGATTCATGAAAACTGCGGGTGCATTGGTTACACCGAAAGGCATAACCACAAACTCGTAGTGTCCATACTTCGTCCTGAACGCTGTCTTCGGAACATCTCCCTTCTTCACCTTCAACTGATGGTAACCACTCCTCAAATCCAATTTAGAAAACACCCTCGAACATCCAAGCTAATCAAAGATATCATCGATGCGAGGCAACGTGTATTTATTCTTGACGGTCACCACATTCAACTCCCGATAGTCCACGCACATGCGACGCGAACCATCCTTCTTCCTCACCAGCAGCACCGGTGCTCCCCACGGAGACACACTAGGATTGATATAACCCTTCTGCAAAATCTCATCCAACTGCTTCCGCAATTCCTCCAACTCAGCGGGTGCCATACGATAAGGCGCCTTCGAAATCGGCTGCGCTCCTGGAACAAGATCAATAGAAAATTCTAGAGCTCGATCAGGTGGCAAACCAGACATCTCCTCGGGGAAGACGGCATCAAAATCACGCACCACAGCTGGCCTCTCCAACTCCATCTGCATAGCCACAACCTCCACCGGTCTGGCCTGAAATCTGACAGGACCAAGCGAGCTGCTACCATGGCTGAACTCAAATACTGGATGTCCAGGAATCTCGAACACCACCTTCTTCCTCATACAGTCGATCGTAGCATAGAAGATCGCAAGCCAATCCATCCCAAGAACTGCATCATAGTTGATGATGTCGTGGACAATGAAATCAGCGTAAAGCTCATGTCCACAGACCACCAACGAGCAAGAATTGCAACCAAGATGCACAGAGACCACGCCATTCCCTGTAACGATATTCCAACTCTTGGGAAGAGGGGACGTTGACAAGGAATGCTTCTCCACGAAGCTCCGAGAAATAATGCACATCGATGCACCAGAGTCAAAGAGGACTCGTGCAGGAAATGTGCACACCAAAACCACACCTAACAAGCAATTAACAATCAAACTCTATTTTAGCAAACAATCATGTTCAAGCAAACAACACAATCTAACAATCAAAACCAGCTAGGAAAGTAACAACTAGATTGAGGATTACCTGCGATAACCTCATCCACAGCCTCGCTCTCCACCGCGGTCATCAGAAAGGCCTGCCTCCTCGGCAGAATAGCCTGCTGAAAAGCCTGCCTCTGTGGAACAAGAGCTGCTCCACGTCCAGTAGGAACAGACGCTCGCTGCTGCAATGGCTGTGCTGCAACAGGTGCCCTCCGCAGCTGATTCGCATGCCGACAATCCTTCCTGACATGGGAAGCATCACCACAAACCAAACACTGGCCCAGAAACTTCCTACACTGATCCTTGATGTGGCCAGGCTTACCGCAGAAATGGCAAGTCTTCTGAACAGGCCCTCCTGGCCTCTTGAACTGAGATGGCTGATTAGGCTTGAAACCAGGCCTAACCACCGCCCTGGCCTGCTCCATAGGCCTCTTCCCAGCACCAGAAATATGTCCCCTCCTCTGACTCAGGTTCAGCTCCTGCCTCCTCGCAGCGACCAGAACCTTCTGATAAGAGTCCAGATCAGAGGAAGACACAAAACTCTGGAGCTCCAAAGCAAGTCCCTGCAGGAACCTCTGAGCCCTCTCATCAGCATCCTGCACCATCTTCGGTGCGAACCGACTCAGCCTAGTAAACTCTTGGTGGTACAGGTCCACCGTCAAGCTCCCTTGCTTCAGATCAATGAAGCGCTGCAGCATCTCCTTCCTAGCAGCCTTCGGAAAGAACTCATCATCAAACCTGGACTTAAAGGTAGTCCAAGCTATCGGCTCGACCAACATCTTCTCTTCCGCATCCCACCAGTTCCGAGCATTATCCTTAAGTTGCCGCTTCGCCAAATCAACCCATCCAGCCGGGGTGATCTTGGCCATCTTCAAGTTATCCTCAATGCTCCGAATCCACTCATCGGCAGCTAGAGGACCCTCAGACCCATCAAAATATGCGGGACCCAGCTCCTGGAATTGCTTCGCTCCCGGCTCGGAGCGAGGAACATCCGGAAGTGCCCGGGCAGCTCAAGCAAGTGGAGCATTTTGGACTTGCAGGAGCACGCCCTGCTGCACTTGCATCATCTGAAGCATCATCCGCATCATCTCTCCATTGGTGGGTTCCCGCTCAGGCTCCTCATCATGAGGGGGCGCACCACTACCTCCACCACGGGTGAATCGCCTTCCTGCCATCTAATGACACAGAAAACGAAGCAGAATTAGACTCATAGCTTATGACTCGGACGTCGAACTTAGTTTATTGGACATTCTAATATTATTATCGTTATTCTGATAATCGCAGTTACAGAAGAGAGACCTGCATGGGCCACCAACAAAACTTGTCACGCCCCGCTTCCCTAAAATGGAGGCGAGACGTGAAAAGGTCGGCACGAGAGTGGAGCTGTGAAGCCCCAAACCCGATAAGCGTCAATAAAACATAAGCAGGTCTCTGTAACCACAAACGGAACAACAATAATAACACAAGGAGAGACAAAAATAAAATCTCATATCTCATAATTTGTCCAACATGAAAATTTAAGTTCAACATCCAGAAAAGCCACCAGGCTAAAAGAAAGAGTCTAAAGGCCCAGAATAAGGCCAACAAAAGCAACAACGTAACAAAGTATAGGTGCTACGCACCGACAATAAAACAGCAGTCTAAACAAAAGGGAAAAGCACAACGAAGACACTAGGACTGGTCCCCAATGTCCACGTACTCCCCGTCAAACACAAGCTCGGGCTCGGCGTCAGTAAACACCTCGTCCTCCAAAATGTACGCAGGCTCAGGATCTAACATGTGTCACCCAAAAGAGTAAAGGGGCACATGTCAGCAAGTCTAAAAGACTTGGGCAAGGAAACTGAAAGTAAGGCAAACTAACAACCTAGCAGTTTTAGTATGCATGGCATGTCAGTTATAACATGAGTGCACAAGCAGGACATGGTGAAACAATAAGTACAAGAGAACAATTATCGGGACAAGACAAGAGTAGCCAAGATACTAGTAATCTCAATCTTTTCACTAATCACGTTTCAAGTTGTTTGTAGATGTTTACGCCTTACAGCTGAACGGTTTGGCATTCACGCTGAGTGGCCGCTTAACAACTACCCCAAAACCCAGAGTTTACGCCTTACAACTGAAGTTACTGATCAGGCATACTCCCAGTTGAATGGCCGCTTAACTCTTACCCCCAATACCCACATGCAAACGAGCCAGGGTCCCTGCACACGAGCTCAGTAAATGAGCCAGGGTTGCCCCGCACAGGAGCTCGCAATCTAGTTCACGACTCATAAGCATTTGGCGTAGGGGTGCACCTAGCCGGAAACAAGCAGTTCGGGCATTGGCTATCAACCAACACATGGCCCGCTTATGGAACACGAGCCAGGAACACAAGTATCGTAGGTAAGCTACGCAATCACGGAAACACTTAAATAATGCAATGACATGACAATTAATTTGTGTACCGTTAATGGAAATTAAACGTGACATGGTAATTGTGCAACATGATAAATGTGGGATCTAGCTTAGTTGTCAAGCTAGTTCCTAAATTTGCGCCTAGGCGAGTATCATTTCGTCGCCTAGTCTCTTTTACGCCTACAACAAGCAAATGGCCTAAAACATGGCCTAAACCCTAAGTGGCAAGTTTCACTTGCCTAGCACCGAGGATGACGATCAACGAGGGTTCGTCCCACAGACGCTAATCTACGGGGAAGTCGCTGTTATGGAGAAACAATCATCAAAACAACATTCATTTTATTAAGGTTTCACAAAAACACAACGAGTTATGAAAACATTAAGAGATCGATTATTACCGTATTGGAGGCGGAAGAACGATGCCGAGCAACCACGGCAACGGAAGAAACGCTCCGGAGAACCTAGGGTTCAGATCTGGAAATGGATGGAGAAGTTTGGAGAAATAGGGTTTTGGGGGATTTTGGGGGTTTGATGAGATTTTGAGGAAGATGAGAGGTAGAATGTGTTAAGTGAGGGTTTGGATGATGGATTAAGGGCTTGGGATGAAGGAATAAGGGTTTGAGGTAGTAGGGGGCTCAATGGGGGAGAAACTAGGATTTTGGGTCGTGAGGGAGAAGAAGAAAACGTTTGGGAGGGGTTTAAATAGGAAGGGCTGGCGGCTGCCCAGAAATTAGGGTTTCGACACTGATTAGTCGGTCAAAGAGCAACCACTGACCAACTAGTTTGTGAACTAGTCGGTCGGTTGACCAACGCAGACCGACTAAGTCCAAACAGTAACTCCTGTACAAAAATAGGATTTAGATTTAGTCGGTCAAAGAACAACTACTGACCGACTAGTTTTACGTCTAGTCGGTCGAAAGATGAACTTAGACCGACTAAGAAGGAACAGTAACTGGTACCAAAAATAGTTAATTAGTTAGTTCGTTAAAGAAGCATTGCCGACCGACTAGTTTGTAACCTAGTCGGTCAACCAACGTTCTTAGACCGACTAACGACAAACAGTAACTCCTGAGAAATTAACAAAGCCAACTAGTCGGTTCAAGAAGGTTTTCTGACCGACTGGATCGTCATCTAGTCGGTCGGTGCCCCTTCTTACACCGGCTAATGAGCACCAAAAGTTCCGAAATGGAGCGTGAAGCTCCGGGATCGATTCCTAAGACTCCTAGGCTTGATCTAACAATAAGATATGACCGATATGAAGCCCATAAACGATCGAAAATGAAAGCTACGGAGACGAAAACCACGCATAAGGAGAAAATTCACCAAAACATATAATATAATATAATAAATCCAGATACATGAAAACCAGTCGTTACATAACTCGAGTTTGCACGAGAGTGGGCTCGAGGGGCGATTGAACGATGATGTCGATCCTAATGCTAGTATCTTAGGCTAGGGTTTGCAAGAGATTGGGCCATATCCTAGATTGCTATAGACCGGCAATAGCGCGAGACCGTGAGCTTGGTTCTCTATTCAGTTACGACTAGTTCACCTCAATACAAGTCTAGTAATATTGAGGTTCACTATTTACAATGATGTATGACGATCCGTAGTGGGGATTCCCTAGCCCTAGACACTTTTATTATATTGTATTTGAATCGATATTTGACCGATTTCTCTATCTCCGACACCGACATCCATCACCATTGCCATTACATCATACCATAGCCATCTCCACCAATAAAACATTCGTAGTCAAACCAACCTAGGATAGATTGGAACCAACACCACCTCCTCATGTTCGATTCCCGCTCGCCACTTGACCGTGCGCTTGCGATAAAACTAGCGAGTCTTATCCCGGGTGTGTATCCGGGGCGCGATCAAGGCCCAAGACCTGTTATCAATTGTCTGTGGAGGAGCGCGACTGGGAGCGCTACGACCCGATGGACCTCCTCGATCAAAGGGGCGGCTCGCGCAACACGAGACCCACCCCGTAGAGAAACCAGAGCTCATCCCTGTCACGGGCGTAGACGGCATGTTTATATCCATCGGATTTAAACTTGATCCGGCCCTGAGGGATGAGTTGATCAGGTGCTTGAAGGCCAACCTAGACATCTTTGCATGGTCACCAGATGACATAAAGGGCGTGGACCCCCAGGTGATCACCCACTGGTTGCACGTTTTCCCCTAACTTCAAACCAATCAGGCAGAAAAAGATGAACTTGGACGGTGGAAAGATGAGGGCTACAGCTGAGAAGGTGGAACGTCACCTCGAAGCAGGCTTCATCAAAGAAGTCTGGTACCCCGACTGGCTAGCCAATGTCGTAATGGTGAAGAAGTCTAGCAGCAACTGTCGAATGTGCATGGACTTCACTAATCTCATCAAGGCCTGCCCTAAGGACAGCTACCCGCTGCCCCGCATTGATCATCTTGTAGATATCACCTTGGGATATGAGATGATCAGCTTCATGGATGCCTACTCCGGGTACAACCAAGTTTAAATGGATCCTGATGAGGAGGAGAAGACATCATTCATCACCGAGTAGGGGACATTCTGCTACAAAAAGATGTCCTTTGGTCTGAAGAATGAGGGGCGGCCTACCAAAGAATGGTCAACGGAGTCTTCAGATCTCAGATTGGGAGGAATCTGGAGGTCTATGTTGACAATATATTGGTCAAATCTAGGGACCCAGTCGAGCACATCACCGACCTCCAGGAGACCTTGGAACAGCTACGTAGACACAACATCAGACTCAATCCCATGAATTGTACGTTCGGAGTAAGGTCTGGAAAATTCATGGGCTTCATGATCACCAACCACGCCATTGAGGCAAACTAGGACAAGATTAAGGCTATGATCAACATGAAAGAACCAACGATGATCCAAGAGCTACAAAGGCTGAACAGACGTATCACTGCTTTAGGACACTGCCTATCTAAATTGGCAGAGAGATCTCTCACTTTCTTTAGGATCCTGAGGAAGGCCCTCACCGAGCCGGTCGAGAAGAGAAAGGCTGTTGAATGGGACGAAAGCTGTGCTCGGTTGTTCGTCGAGTTGAAGGAGTACCTTCGTAGCCCCTGCTCCTCTCCAAGTCCAAAGCAGGGGAACCCCTGAGCCTGTACCTGACCCGCACAGGAGAGGCAGTAAGCTCGGTTCTAATCAGAGAGGATGTCAGGGTGCAAAGACCGATGTACTACACCAGCCAGATCCTAAGAGATGCAGAGCAACGGTATAGCGGTACAGAAGCTGGCTTATGCCCTCGTCCTCTCGGCATGATGACTCCATCCTTACTTCCAAGCGCACATTATCCTGGTCTTGATAAACTCCCAGCTCGAGCAAAACCTTAAGAGGTTCAATCGGATGGGGAGGATGCTGAACTGGGGAGTAGAGTTGAGTGAGTTTGACCTCAGATACAAGCCAAGGACGGCCATCAAGGGGCAAGCGCTAGCAGACTTCATTACCGAATGCACCGTTGACAATGGAGCGCGTCCCGATGTGCCAAACCTAAGCACGGTAATGCCTCAAACCCCATCCCTCCTTTTGGCTGATACCATTCCCAGTGATCAAGCAGAGAACCAGGATGCATGGGTAGTCCACGTGGATGGGTCAACGACAAAGGCAGGAAGCAGAGCCGAAATCGTCATCCGGTCCCCCGACGGGAACACGGTCGAGTACGCACTTCGGTTTGAGTTCTCGGCCACCAACAACATGGCCGAATACGAAGCCACCATCAACGGCCTGAAGCTGGCCCGATTGCTGGGGGTGAAGTCTGTACACCTCCTCAGTGATTCCAGACTCATCATCAACCAACTACAGGGGGACTACATAGCTCGAGAAGAGGTAATGCAGTGCTACCTAGCCTAGGCCAAATCCAAGCTGTCAAATTTCAAGCATGTCGAGATGCTCCATTTACCAAGGTCGAAAAATGCTTGTGCAGATGCCATATCAAAGGTGGCCTCTTCCTCCCTCAAGGAGTTGGGTCGCCCATCTATATCGAGAACCTCCGGAACCCCAGTACGGAAGAGGAGGAGCTGATGATCATCAATGCCGAACCTTCCTGGATGCACCCAATCGTTTGGTACCTCACTGACGATGAGGTCCCAGTAGACCAAGAGGAGCGTTGGAAGCTGGAGCAGAAGGCACTCTGATATGTGCTCCATGAAGGTACGCTGTACAGAAGGCATTGGACCAAAACCGACGTCCTCTCCTACCTTAAATGCCTCGGACCACTGGAGGCTGACTCTGGGAAGTCCACGAAGAGCTATTGTAACGACTGGTTTTCATGTATCTGGATTTATTATATTATATTATATGTTTTGGTGAATTTTCTCCTTATGCGTGGTTTTCGTCTCCGTAGCTTTCATTTTCGATCGTTTCGTCGTGATCTTCTAGCTTCTTTCGTTGATCGTCGATTTTGGAGTAAGTCATTCGTGACGGGCTTCATATCGGTCATATCTTATTGTTAGATCAAGCCTAGGAGTCTTAGGAATCGATCCCGGAGCTTCGCGCTCCATTTCGGAACTTTTGGTGCTCATTAGCCGGTGTAAGAAGGGGCACCGACCGACTAGATGACGATCCAGTCGGTCGAAAAACCTTCTTGAACCGACTAGTTGGCTTTGTTAATTTCTTAGGAGTTACTGTTTGTCGTTAGTTGGTCTAAGAACGTTGGTTGACCGACTAGGTTGCAAACTAGTCGGTCAGCAATGCTTCTTTAACCGACTAACTCATTAACTATTTTTGGTACCAGTTACTGTTCCTTCTTAGTCGGTCTAAGTTCATCTTTCGACCGACTAGATGTAAAACTAGTCGGTCAGTAGTTGTTCTTTGACCGACTAAATCTAAATTCTATTTTTGTACAGGAGTTACTGTTTGGACTTAGTCGGTCTGCGTTGGTCAACCGACCGACTAGTTCACAAACTAGTCGGTCAGTGGTTGCTCTTTGATCGACTAAACAGTGTCGAAACCCTAATTTCTGGGCAGCCGCCAGCCCTTCCTATTTAAACCCCTCCCAAACGTTTTCTTCTTCTCCCTCACGACCCAAAACCCTAGTTTCTCCCCCATTGAGCCCCCTACTACCTCAAACCCTTATTCCTTCATCCCAAGCCCTAAATCCATCATCCAAACCCTCACTTAACACATTCTACCTCTCATCTTCCTCAAAATCTCATCAAACCCCCAAAATCCCCCAAAACCCTATTTCTCCAAACTTCTCCATCCATTTCCAGATCTGAACCCTAGGTTCCCCGGAGCGTTTCTTCCGTTGTCGTGGTTGCTCGGCATCGTTCTTCCGCCTCCAATACGGTAATAATCGATCTCTTAATGTTTTCATAACCCGTTGTGTTTTTGTGAAACCCTAATAAAATGAATGTTGTTTTGATGATTGTTTCTCCATTACAACGACTTCCCCATAGATTAGCGTCTGTGGGACGAACCCTCGTTGATCGTCATCCTCGGTGCTAGGCAAGTGAAACTTGCCACTTAGGGTTTAGGCCATGTTTTAGGCCATTTGCTTGTTGTAGGCGTAAAAGAGACTAGGCGATGAAATGATACTCGCCTAGGCGCAAATTTAGGTACTAGCTTGACAACTAAGCTAGATCCGACATTTATCATGTTGCACAATTACCATGTCACGTTTAATTTCCATTAACGGTACGCACATTAATTGTCATGTCATTGCATTCTATAAGTGTTTCCGTGATTGCGTAGCTTCCCTACGATACTTGTGTTCCTGGCTCGTGTTCCATAAGCGGGCCATGTGTTGGTTGATAGCCAATGCCCGTACTGCTTGTTTCCGGCTAGGTGCACCCCTACGCCAAATGCTTATGAGTCGTGAACTAGATTGTGAGCTCCTGTGCGGGGCAACCCTGGCTCATTTACTGAGCTCATGTGCAGGGACCCTGGCTCGTTTGCATGTGGGTATTGGGGGTAAGAGTTAAGCGGCCATTCAACTGGGAGTATGCCCGATCAGCAACTTCAGTTGTAAGGCGTAAACTCTGGGTTTTGGGGTAGTTGTTAAGCGGCCACTCAGCATGAATACCAAACCGTTCAGCTGTAAGGCGTAAACATCTACAAACAACTTGAAACGTGATTAGTGAAAAGATTGAGATTGCTAGTAGCTTGGCTACTCTTGTCTTGTCCCGATAATTGTTCTCTTGTACTTATTGTTTCACCATGTCCTGCTTGTGCACTCATGTTATAACTGCCATGCCATGCATACTAAAACTGCTAGGTTGTTAGTTTGCCTTACTTTCAGTTTCCTTGCCCAAGTCTTTTAGACTTGCTGACATGTGCCCCTTTACTCTTTTGGGTGACACATGTTAGATCCTGAGCCTGAGTACATTATGGAGGACGAGGTGTTTGCTGACGCCGAGCCCGAGCTTGTGTTTGACGGGGAGTACGTGGACACTGGGGACCAGTCCTAGTGTCTTCGTTGTACTTTTCCCTTTTGTTTAGACTGTTGTTTTGTTGTCGGTGCGTAGCACCTATACTTTGTTACGTTGTTGCTTTTGTTGGCCTTGTTCTGGGCCTTTAGACTCTTTCTTTTAGCCTGGTGGCTTTTCTGGATGTTGAACTTAAATTTTCATGTTGGAAAAATTATGAGATATGAGATTTTATTTCTGTCTCTCCTTGTGTTATTATTGTTGTTCCGTTTGTGGTTACAGGGACCTGCTTATGTTTTATTGACGCTTATCGGGTTTGGGGCTTCACAGCTCCACTCTCGTGCGGACCTTTTCACGTCTCGCCTCCATTTTAGGGAAGCGGGGCGTGACAGGTTTTGTTGGTGGCCCATGCAGGTCTCTCTTCTGTAACTGCGATTATCGGAATAACTATAATAATATTAGAATGTCCAATAAACTAAGTTCGACGTCCGAGTCATAAGCTATGAGTCTAATCTGCTTCGTTTTCTGTGTCATTAGATGGCAGGAAGGCGATTCACCTGTGGTGGAGGTAGTGGTGCGCCCCCTCATGATGAGGAGCCTAAGCGGGAACCCACCAATGGAGAGATGATGCGGATGATGCTTCAGATGATGCAAGTGCAGCAGGGCGTGCTCCTGCAAGTCCAGAATGCTCCACTTGCTCGAGCTGCCGGGGCACTTCCGGATGTTCCTCGCTCCGAGCCGGGAGCGAAGCAATTCCGAGAGCTGGGTCCCACATATTTTGATGGGTCTGAGGGTCCTCTGGCTGCCGATGAGTGGATTTGGAACATTGAGGATAACTTGAAGATGGCCAAGATCACCCCGGCTGGATGGGTTGATTTGGCGAGGCGGCAACTTAAGGATAATGCTCGGAACTGGTGGGATGCGGAAGAGAAGATGTTGGTGGAGCCGATAGCTTGGACTACCTTTAAGTCCAGGTTTGATGAGGAGTTCTTTCTGAAGGCTGCTAGGAAGGAGATGCTGCAGCGCTTCATTGATCTGAAGCAAGGGAGCTTGACTGTGGACCTGTACCACCAAGAGTTCACTAGGCTGAGTCGGTTCACACCGAAGATGGTGCAGGATGCTGATGAGAGGGCTCAGAGGTTCCTGCAGGGACTTGCTTTGGAGCTCCAGAGTTTTGTGTCTTCCTCTGATCTGGACTCTTATCAGAAGGTTCTGGTCGCTGCGAGGAGGCAGGAGCTGAACCTGAGTCAGAGGAGGGGACATGTTTCTGGTGCTGGGAAGAGGCCTATGGAGCAGGCCAGGGCGGTGGTTAGGCCTGGTTTCAAGCCTAATCAGCCAGCTCAGTTCAAGAGGCCAGGAGGGCCTGTTCAGAAGACTTGCCATTTCTGCGGTAAGCATGGCCACATCAAGGATCAGTGTAGGAAGTTTCTGGGCCAGTGTTTGGTTTGTGGTGATGCTTCCCATGTCGGGAAGGATTGTTGGCATGCAAATCAGCTACGGAGGGCACCTGTTGCAGCACAGCCGTTGCAGCAGCGAGCGTCTGTTCCTGCTGGACGTGGAGCAGCTCTTGTTCCACAGAGGCAGGCTTTTCAGCAGGCTATTCCGCCGAGGAGGCATGCCTTTCTGATGACCGCTGTGGAGAGCGAGGCTGTGGATGAGGTTATCGCAGGTAATCCTCAATCTAGCTGTTACTTTCCTAGCTGGTTTTGATTGTTAGATTGTGTTGTTTGCTTGAACATGATTGTTTGCTAGAATAGAGTTTGATTGTTAATTGCTTGTTAGGTGTGGTTTTGGTATGTACATTTCTTGCACGAGTCCTCTTTGACTCTGGTGCATCGATGTGCATTATTTCTCGGAGCTTCGTGGAGAAGCATTCCTTGTCGACGTCCCCTCTTCCCAAGAGTTGGAATATCGTTACAGGGAATGGCGTGGTCTCGGTGCATCTTGGTTGCAATTCTTGCTCGTTGGTGGTCTGTGGACATGAGCTTTACGCTGATTTCATTGTCCACGACATCATCAACTATGATGCAGTTCTTGGGATGGATTGGCTTGCGAGCTTCTATTCTACGATCGACTGTAGGAGGAAGAAGGTGGTGTTCGAGATTCCTGGACATCCAGTATTTGAGTTCAGCCGTGGTAGCAGCTCGCTTGGTCCTGTCAGATTTCGGGCCATACCGGTGGAGGTTGTGGCTATGCAGATGGAGTTGGAGAGGCCAGCTGTGGTACGTGATTTTGATGACGTCTTCCCCGAGGAGATGTCTGGTTTTCCACCTGATCGAGCTCTAGAATTTTCTATTGATCTTGTTCCGAGAGCGCAGCCGATTTCGAAGGCGCCTTATCGTATGGCACCCGCTGAGTTGGAGGAATTGCGGAAGCAGTTGGATGAGCTTTTGCAGAAGGGTTATATCAATCCTAGTGTGTCTCCGTGGGGAGCACCGGTGCTGCTGGTGAGGAAGAAGGATGGTTCGCGTCGCATGTGCGTGGACTATCGGAGTTGAATGCGGTGACCGTCAAGAATAAATACCCGTTGCCTCGCATCGATGATATCTTTGATCAGCTTGGAGGTTCGAGGGTGTTTTCTAAATTGGATTTGAGGAGTGGTTACCATCAGTTGAAGGTGAAGAAGGGAGATGTTCCGAAGACAGCGTTCAGGACGAAGTATGGACACTACGAGTTTGTGGTTATGCCTTTCGGTGTAACCAATGCACCCGCAGTTTTCATGAATCTGATGAACCTGATTTTCTACGACTTTTTGGATAAGTTTGTCATTATCTTTATTGACGACATTCTGATCTATTCAAAGTCGGAGGAGGAGCATGCCTCGCACTTGAGGACGGTATTGGAGATTTTGAGGAAGCATCGGTTGTATGCTAAGTTTTCGAAGTGCGAGTTTTGGCTGGATAGAGTTGCTTTTCTGGGGCATGTGGTGACTGGAGATGGTATTTCAATGGATCCTGAGAAGATTAGGGCCATCAGAGAGTGGCCTATTCCGTCGTCTGCGTCTGAGATTCAGAGTTTCCTTGGACTTGCTGGTTATTATCGGCGTTTCATTAAAGACTTTTCCCGTATTGCTGAGCCGATGACCAGGTTGACGCGAAAGGATGTACCTTTTGTTTGGTCGGGTGATTGTGAGAATGCTTTTGGTGTTCTGAGGGAGAGGTTGACGACTGCCCCTATTCTTGTTGTGCTTGATCGCAGCGGTGGATTTGAGATCTTTTGTGATGCTTCTGGCAAGGGTCTCAGTTGTGTGTTGCATCAGCACGGGCATGTTGTGGCGTATGCTTCTCGTCAGCTCAAGGTTCATGAGAAGAATTACCCGACGCATGATTTGGAGTTGGCTGCTGTTGTGTTTGCCCTTAAGATTTGGATGCACTTCTTGCTGAGTGAGAAAGTGAAAATCTTCACCGATCACAAAAGCTTGAAGTATATTTTTACTCAGAAGGAGCTCAACATGCGACAACGTCGATGGTTGGAGCTCATGGCGGATTATGAGATTGATTTGCAGTATCACCCTGGCAAGGTGAATGTGGTTCCGGATGCGCTGAGTAGGCTTCCAGCGGTGATGTTTTTGACTTCGCAGTGGAGATTACAGCAGGATTTTTGCGAGTCTGGCGTGGAGATTGTTCTTCCTGGGAAGGCTTCTTCGTTGATGTGTATGCAGATACAGTCGACGATTGTGGATCGGATCAAGGCTGGCCTGGCTGAGGATCCGAAGCTGGTGAAGATTCGGGTGCAGGTTGAAGCCAGTCTGCGGACTGACTTTTTGATTCATGAGGATGGCTCGCTGAGGTTTGGAGCCAGGTTGTGTGTGCCAGCTGGGGATATTAGAGAGGAGTTGATGGTGGAGGCACACAGTTTGCCGTATTCTGTGCATCCTGGTGGCACCAAGATGTACCAGGATCTTCGTCTGAACTATTGGTGGCATGGCATAAAGAGGAGTGTGGCTCGGAGTGTAGCCAAGTGTTTGGTTTGCCAGCAAGTGAAGGCGGAGCATCAGCGTATGGCCGGGTTTCTACAACCGCTTCTGATTCCGGAGTGGAAATGGCAACACATCACTATGGATTTCGTGACTGGACTACCTCGGAGTCCGAAGCAGAATGACGCGATTTGGGTGATCGAAGATCGATTGACCAAATCCGCGCACTTTATTCCATTCCGAGTGGGACAGTCCACTGAGGCGCTAGCGAGGAGATATATGGAGGTAAAATTCTTTTACTCTCCGTTTTATTTCCTTTTCCTAGTTTGGATAGTGATGTGACGTGAATCGTGCAGGAGGTCGTATGACTTCACAGAGTCCCCGTGAGTATCGTGTCAGACAGAGACATGAGGTTCACATCTCAGTTCTGGTAGAGTTTGCAGAAGAGTTTGGGTACGCGTCTGAGTTTCAGCACGGCATACCATCCGCAGACGGATGGCCAATCCGAGAGGACGATTCAGATTTTGGAAGACATGCTGAGAGCGTGCATGTTGGATTTCAAGGGTTCGTGGGAGGACCATCTACATTTGGTGGAGTTCTCTTACAACAACAGCTTCCAGGCGTCCATTGGCATGGCGCCTTTCGCCGCTCTTTATGGGAGGAAATGTCGATCGCCATTGAGTTGGGATGACGTTGGTGATCGTGAGCTGTTGGGACCTGAGATGATTGTAGATGCTGTGGAGGTTGTCAGGAACATTCGGGAGAGGTTGAGGATTGCTCAGGACCGTTTTAAGCATTGGGCAGATGCTAAACATCGTCCTTTGGAGTTTCAGCCGGGCGATCATGTGTTTCTGTGGATTTCCCCGAATCGTGGAGTGATTCGTTTTGGGAAGCGAGGGAAGTTAAGCCCGCGATACATTGGACCGTTTGACATTCTGGAGAAAGTTGGCGAGGTAGCTTATCGCTTAGCCTTGCCACCATCTTTGGAGGGAGTTCACAATGTTTTCCATGTGTCGCAGCTTCGTCGATACATTAGCGATCCATCTCATGCTGTGGATTTCTCGGAGATTACCGTTCGCCCCGACATGACGTATGACCAGCAGCCAGTGCAGATTCTGGACAGGCGTCAGAAGTCACTTCGGAACAAGGTTGTCAATCTTGTGAGGGTGATGTGGCGACACGGCTCGCCTGGAGAGTCTACTTGGGAGAATGAGGATGAGATGCGAGAGCGTTTCCCACTTTTGTTCCCAGACACGTGAGTGTTGGGAAATTCCGAGGACGGAATTTTTCTTAAGTTGGGGAGGATGTAACGACTGGTTTTCATGTATCTGGATTTATTATATTATATTATATGTTTTGGTGAATTTTCTCCTTATGCGTGGTTTTTGTCTCCGTAGCTTTCATTTTCGATCGTTTCGTCGTGATCTTCTAGCTTCTTTCGTTGATCGTCGATTTTGGAGTAAGTCATTCGCGACGGGCTTCATATCGATCATATCTTATTGTTAGATCAAGCCTAGGAGTCTTAGGAATCGATCCCGGAGCTTCGCGCTCCATTTCGGAACTGTTGGTGCTCATTAGCCGGTGTAAGAAGGGACACCGACCGACTAGATGACGATCCAATCGGTCGGAAAACCTTCTTGAACCGACTAGTTGGCTTTGTTAATTTCTCAGGAGTTACTGTTTGTCGTTAGTCGGTCTCAGAACGTTGGTTGACCGAATAGGTTGCAAACTAGTCGGTCGGCAATGCTTCTTTAACCGACTAACTCATTAACTATTTTTGGTACCAGTTACTGTTCCTTCTTAGTCGGTCTAAGTTCATCTTTCGACCGACTAGATGTAAAACTAGTCGGTCAGTAGTTGTTCTTTGACCGACTAAATCTAAATCCTATTTTTGTACAGGAGTTACTGTTTGGACTTAGTCGGTCTGCGTTGGTCAACCGACCGACTAGTTCACAAACTAGTCGGTCAGTGGTTGCTCTTTGACCGACTAATCAGTGTCGAAACCCTAATTTCTGGGCAGCCGCCAGCCCTTCCTATTTAAACCCCTCCCAAACGTTTTCTTCTTCTCCCTCACGACCCAAAACCCTAGTTTCTCCCCCATTGAGCCCCCTACTACCTCAAACCCTTATTCCTTCATCCCAAGCCCTAAATCCATCATCCAAACCCTCACTTAACACATTCTACCTCTCATCTTCCTCAAAATCTCATCAAACCCCCAAAATCCCCCAAAACCCTATTTCTCCAAACTTCTCCATCCATTTCCAGATCTGAACCCTAGGTTCCCCGGAGCGTTTCTTCTGTTGCCGTGGTTGCTCGGCATCGTTCTTCCGCCTCCAATACGGTAATAATCGATCTCTTAATGTTTTCATAACCCGTTGTGTTTTTGTGAAACCCTAATAAAATGAATGTTGTTTTGATGATTGTTTCTCCATAACAGCGACTTCCCCGTAGATTAGCGTCCGTGGGACGAACCCTCGTTGATCGTCATCCTCGGTGCTAGGCAAGTGAAACTTGCCACTTAGGGTTTAGGCCATGTTTTAGGCCATTTGCTTGTTGTAGGCGTAAAAGAGACTAGGCGACGAAATGATACTCGCCTAGGCGCAAATTTAGGAACTAGCTTGACAACTAAGCTAGATCCGACATTTATCATGTTGCACAATTACCATGTCACGTTTAATTTCCATTAACGGTACGCAAATTAATTATCATGTCATTGCATTCTTTAAGTGTTTCCGTGATTGCATAGCTTCCCTACGATACTTGTGTTCCTGGCTCGTGTTCCATAAGCGGGCCATGTGTTGGTTGATAGCCAATGCCCGAACTGCTTGTTTCCGGCTAGGTGCACCCCTACGCCAAATGCTTATGAGTCGTGAACTAGATTGCGAGCTCCTGTGCGGGGCAACCCTGGCTCATTTACTGAGCTCGTGTGCAGGGACCCTGGCTCGTTTGCATGTGGGTATTGGGGGTAAGAGTTAAGCGGCCATTCAACTGGGAGTATGCCCGATCAGCAACTTCAGTTGTAAGGCGTAAACTCTGGGTTTTGGGGTAGTTGTTAAGCGGCCACTCAGCGTGAATGCCAAACTGTTCAGCTGTAAGGCGTAAACATCTACAAACAACTTGAAACATGATTAGTGAAAAGATTGAGATTACTAGTATCTTGGCTACTCTTGTCTTGTCCCGATAATTGTTCTCTTGTACTTATTGTTTCACCATGTCCTGCTTGTGCACTCATGTTATAACTGACATGCCATGCATACTAAAACTGCTAGGTTGTTAGTTTGCCTTACTTTCAGTTTCCTTGCCCAAGTCTTTTAGACTTGCTGACATGTGCCCCTTTACTCTTTTGGGTGACACATGTTAGATCCTGAGCCTGAGTACATTGTGGAGGACGAGGTGTTTGCTGACGCCGAGCCCGAGCTTGTGTTTGACGGGGAGTACGTGGACACTAGGGACTAGTCCTAGTGTCTTCATTGTGCTTTTCCCTTTTGTTTAGACTGCTGTTTTGTTGTCGGTGCGTAGCACCTATACTTTGTTACGTTGTTGCTTTTGTTGGCCTTGTTCTGGGCCTTTAGACTCTTTCTTTTAGCCTGGTGGCTTTTCTGGATGTTGAACTTAAATTTTCATGTTGGACAAATTATGAGATATGAGATTTTATTTCTGTCTCTCCTTGTGTTATTATTGTTGTTCCGTTTGTGGTTACATGGACCTGCTTATGTTTATTGACGCTTATCGGGTTTGGGGCTTCACAGCTCCACTCTCGTGCGGACCTTTTCACGTCTCGCCTCCATTTTAGGGAAGCGGGGCGTGACAGCTATGCAGGAACCACCATGGGGGCAAGATGATCCCAATGAAGATCCTAATGCAAGGGTACTATTGGCCGACCTTGGTTAACGACTCGGTCGAGTATGTTTGGGAATGCTCGGTGTGTCAAAGTTTTGTGAAGATCAGCTTGACCCCCCTGGCCAAACTTATAGCGGTAATCAGCTCTGTCCCCTTTGCCAAGTGGGGCTCGATATCCTCGGTCCCTTTGCTTCCGCGAAGGGGTAGAGGAAGCACCTTATTGTGGCGGTGGACTACTTCACTAGGTGGATCGATGCCGAACCATTGGCCACCATCGCCGGGAAAAGGACGAAAAGCTTCGTATGGAAATCCATCATTTCCCAGTTCGGAATTCCTCGCTCCATCGTCATAGAAAACAGGAAATAATTTAATTGCGTGGGGTTCAGAGAGTTCTACGTGGAATAGAAGATCAAGCTTGTGTTCGCCTCCGTGACCCACCCCAAACCAATAGGATGGCCGAGGCCACCAGCAAGTGCATCCTCAAACTGCTTTGCAAGAGAGTAGGGGAAGCATATGGAGACTGGCCGGAAGAGCTTCCTGGAATACTCTGGTCATACCGAACAACATACAAAGAGGCCACTGGTGAGTCACGCTTCATGCTCGCGTATGGGGCCGAGGCAGTCGTGCCTGTCGAGGTGGGCAAGGAATCACTCCGCCTCTGGCACTTTGACGAAGAAAGGAACCCGGAGGGCTTGGAGATCAACCTAGAGCTCATCGACGAGCGACACGACCAAACTATGGCCTCAGTCATCCGACAAAAACAGCAAATGGCTCGCTATTACAACTCCTGGGTAAATGGAGGGGTTTCCACCAAGGAGATCTGGTCTTGAGAAAAGTGATCTTTAACCCAGAGGTCGCATGCAAAGGGAAGCTCGCCGCCAAATGGGAGGGACGCTACGTGATCACTGAGGTCTGCAGCACAGCCCTGTACCAACTCTCAACCCTAGGGGGAAGGCACTCGCTTACACCTGGAACGCAGAGCACCTGCATAAATACTACCAGTAAATGTATGACCACTTCCTAGGTGTTTGCACAGAAAAGGGGAAAAGTATCTCAAATAAAGGAATTCTCTCTTTGTGCATCTAGACATCTCAAACACCATGGGTTAAGCTTGACCGTAAGGCTGGGGCAACTCCCCCAGCGGGCCAATCATTCGATCGACCGTAAGGCTGGGGCAACTCCCCCAGTGGGTCGATCATTCGAGAGACCGTAAAGCTGGGGGTGACTCCCCCAGTAAGCCGATCATTTCGATCGACCGTAAGGCTGGGGCCAACTCCCCCACTGGGCCGATCATTCGACCGACCGTAAGTCTAGGGCAACTCTCCCAGTAGGTCGATTATCTGACCGACCGTAAGGCTGGGGTAGCTCCCCCAGCAGGCCGATCATCCGATTGACCATAAGGCTGGGGACAACTCCCCCAGCGGGTCGATCATTTCGACCGACCATAAGGCTGGGACAAGTCTCCCAGCAGGCCGATCATCCGATCAACTGTAAGGCGGTGGCAGCTCCCCCAGCAGGCCAATCATTCGATCGACCGTAAGGCTGGGGGTAGCTCCCCAACTGACCAACCAACCCGTCGACCGTAAGGCTGGGGGCAGCTCCCCCAGCAGGCCGATAATTCGATTGCCCGTAAGGCTGGGGTAACCCCCCAGTAGATCGATCACTCAATCGATCGTAAGTCTGGGATAGCTCCCCCGGCTGGCCGACCGACCCATCGACCATAAGGCTGGGGCAGCTCCCCCAGCAGGCTGACACCATATCAGCCATAAGGCTATGGGCAACTCCCCCAGTAGGTCGACCTTCAGATCGACCATAAGGCTGGGGGAAACTCTCCCAATAGGCCGACATTCAGATCGATCGTAAGGCTGGGGCAACTCCCTTAGCGGGCCGATCATCAGATTGACCATAAGGCCGAGGCAGCCCCCAGAAAACAGGTCATTTGACCTACTGCATGCAAGCCCAGTAAGCAACAACTAGTTAAGCTCCCCCAAATCCTGGTCGCACGGCAACTAAAGTCCGACCATGATTGAGGGAAGGGGGCACAGCATCACAAACAATAAAGGTGTTATCCCACGAGGAGCATAAGTGAACCTTGACATTACAAAAACTTGGCAACGACCAATGACCATTTACAAACAATATATATGATACACGAAAGAGGCTAGGCCCCTGCTTCAGGCTGGGCAACCGAGGCAGCGGTTAGAGCACCCTCCAGCTGAACGACGTCTTCAGGTTGGTCAAGGTAGGAAACCGAAGCGACTCTCAGGTCGTCTTCTAGCCGGTCAACGTCGAGCTACCCTTCGTCCCCGTAGGTCTCCTCGAACACAATCCCCGAGCATGGGAATTTACGCTCAATCTCATGTTGGCATCAGAGAAATCCCTCCTTAAATGCCTTGAACATCCTTAGGGTGACGAAGGTCTCCATATACTCATCCACTGCCGCCCGAGCAATCCGAGCAGGCTCCACCTCCTCCAGTTCCTTAATCCGGGCCTCAAGGGTGGAGACTTGGAATGGTGCTCTGATGTCTCCCTCTTGCTCTCACAAGAGACTTTGTCGAGCTCAACCATGAGGGTATGCTGCCTCTCCTACACTGCCTCCACCAGCTCTTTGAGCTCCTTGACAAGGTCCACTCCACGGCCCCCCAAAGTCCCTTATCTTGGTAGCCTTCTCCAGCTCGGTGACCCTCTCCTCGGCCTTGGCCCTCAAAGCTAGTGCCACTGTCCTCTCTCCATCTAACTTCTCCGGGTTGGCTGAGAGCTTGGTGATCCGGGTCTCCTTCGATTTCATGCATGCCTTGTCCTCCCGAGCCGCCTCCTCAGCACCCTCCACTGACACTAATTTTTCAGCAGGACCTGCCTTTGCATTTGAGAGCACAATGAACTGACACCTCATTGAAAGGTTGACCGAGGACAGATGCGCCAAAAGATAAGACAAGTTAGAAATAAGCATGAAGGCATGTGCACAAATGCTTCAAATGAACATACCTGCTGGTCGACCTGCACCACGAAGGCGACAAGCATGTCACCCCTCACCTTGTCCAGCACTGATTGGTCCTGGGGCATGCAGGAGTTCTCGACCAGTCGAGTTACGACTACACAGTCCAAAAAGACAGACTCCTTCAGCCCCATAGGAAAGCAGGAGCCAAGTAGCTCGTCCCCTGACCGTGGCAGGTCAGCCACCGAAAGGCACCCATGGACCTCTCGTAATCTGTCGGGAGCGAGCTAGAGCAGGAAGGAGGGAAATCGCCCCAAGGCCACTTGTCCCTACTAGTAGCAGGCCCTCGGGCCTTATTTCTCTCGGCCCTTCCCTGATCATGCCCTGCATGCTCCCTTGCCCTCCTCACCCCGACCCCAGAGGACCCGTCGTGCTACCTTGGCCGAACGTCCAAGACATGATTTCTCCTCCTCAAAGGTGGGTCTGGGACTGGAGTCGATAGGGGACGTGGGAAGGACTTTGGACGATCCCGCCTGATAGAACAGAAGTAAAAGGACAACCAGAATCAAAAAAAATGCAAAGAGAACCGAGCCAGAAAGGAGGCTTACCAGCAAGCCACACTTTCTTCATCATGGTGTAATCCTTGCAGAGGACCCAGATGTCTCGTTCATCAACATGGATGGCGGCCAGCTTATCCCTCGCAAGTTCCACGTCGGTAAGGCTCCCAAGAGTGAGGGTTAATGAGGGTAGATTCCCCCAACGAACTGGAAAGTTTGCCTCCTCGGGAAGGGACACTATCCTTCCAGTGCTTCAAAGAGGTCGGTAGTCCCAACACCAAACCTTTTCCCCTATGGGAGGTGATGTACAGCCAGCCACCTGACTTATGGTGGCGCAGATGGTAGAACTAGGCAACAAGCCCAAGGGTTGGCTGGATTCCCTTGAGCAAGCACATCACGATGAACCCCACCAGGCACTCGATGGCATTGGGGAAAAACTGGCACAGGGCGAGCCCATGGGCCTTCAAGAATACTACAACGAAGGGGTGGAGTGGGAACTGCATCTCGAACTTGAAAATCTGCACGTACACCTCGACCTCACGATCGCCAGGGAAATAGACCCTCTCGTTCTCTTCGGAGGCCCTAGCACGGTAAGGGGGAGGAGGTACTTGAAGCAGAGCGGTCCTATAGTGGTGGCGCAGGTCTCTGACGGCCTCCACATCACATCCTGAGGCATGCCAGAAGAATTGCCCCCAGCTAGCTGAATCTAGGCCCCTACATCAGGAGGCAGGACAAGCAAAACTATGGGTACCGGACGCCCCTCCATGGAGGCAGCAGAAGAAGACGATGAAGGACACATGCTGGAGCACCGACGAGAGTAAAGGTCAGGCACGAAAGCAAGTAAGGGAGGGTGGCACTAAAAGGGCAGAGCCTTCACCCAAGATGCAACAGCCCCATTTATACCACTCCCCCCAAACCCTTTGGCTCCATCGCCAGCTGTTCACTCACGCACACATTTTAGAATCGTGTAAAGGACGGTCCTTCGAATCCCGCACACAACGGGAGATTGGACTCTTAGCATCCAGCACCATGATGCCCTTCATTTGATGCATCACATCAACTGACACACCCGTCCAATCCACACAAATCACATCCCTCGGACTGAACCGCCAGAATCCAAACGGCCCGAGCGATGGGGGCAATTGATGCAACCCTCCTGAATGGGAGAAGGGAGAACGGGCTAAATCCATGGGCCGATGAAAGACTGGGCCCTATACCAGAGTCCCCGCGAGCACTTCTGATGACACCGGCCCAAAGTCGACGTTAGGGGGGACCGCTGACCTTTGGCAATTAAGGAAACTGCCCCCCAGATTTTGCCCGCTTGAATAACCATTACATTTTCCTTTATATCCCATCAAGGGGCCATGAAAGATGCAGAGGCGTGAGGCAAAAATGGTGGAAGAATAGGGAGACATGGGCGGGTCAATCCCTACAAAAGACCCGAAGTTGAAAGATGAAAGGACCGAATTCTGAATACTCTACACTCAGGTATTCCTCCTCTAACGACCTTGCTTTCTACCTCACAATTCTCCTCCACATTTCGGCCTGAGGATTCGTATATCGGTCTCGCCACGAACCGTACTTGATCCCATCGGGCATCCTTCAGCTCATATCTGACTTAGGCATCGGAGGGGACTTTGTCAGAACCAAGGTCTGACCCCTCTGATGAGCTTTCTCATCCACGCAGATCAAGGAGACTTTACCCCACCGAAGATACCCTTCGACACTTCATCCATCGGAGCCGAGCCATCCTGACCTCGAGCTCGTTCACCTCCCACTCGAGGAGGCCGTCGTTCTCCCGAAGCTGCCCTTCGGGATACCACGCACAGATCCACGCATTCTCGACTGAGCGAACGTGTCGCAACCTGATCTCGAAGGACTCACATGTCTCGCACGACCACGTCAGACTCTAACGCTCGAAACTACCGAACTATGGTGAGAAAACACCCAGAAACAGGTAGGGCTGGCAAAGTAAACTTCCTTATGGATTAGCTTGTTAAAGAGTGGATTAGAGGTTTTAGCGTGGAATTACTTATAATAGAACGAGCACGTGGGTTACTTACTAACATGGAATTAGGGGGGTTTATCAACATGGACCGAGCACGCTTATTCATTGGCATATTCTATCACCTTTTGCTAGCTCTTTATCATATTGAACTTCCAGACTCGTACCTAGATTAGCTTAATAGAACCGGTTGGAGGGTTAAAGGAAGGGAATTACTTACTCTAGAAAGAGTGGACTTCCTTACTCTAGAAATATCTATCAAAAGGAGATGAAAAAGTAATAGCACCTCTAGCCCTGGGTAAGCTGGTTTGCTTACTCCAACAAGGTTGGCCGACTCAAGGGATTATACATACTCTTACTCCGATGGACATTTTTTGCGTATTTTTTTGAGATTGTTACTATTTTCTAGATTTTATAGAAGATATGGAACTTTTTATTAAATGATATGATTTTTATAGCCTACGTTTGTCTTCACTTATTTTTTTCAGTTAAAGATGGCGATCTTCCAGTTTCAACAGACATTTTTGCAGCTTTTTTAGCTTGAGACTATTTTTTTAGTTTTCTGGAAGATAAGTATCGTTTTATGCAACGAAATGATTTTTTGGCCTAATTTTGTCTTCTCTTTTTTTGCTTTGAAGATGGTGATCTCCCAGTTCGATTAGACATTTGTGCAGATTTATTTTGAGCTAGGACTATTTTCTATATTTTTTGTATAATATGAATCTTTATATTAAATGATATGATTTTTATAACCTAATTTTGTCATCTCTTATTTTTCAGTTGAAGATGGCGATCTCCATGTTTCAAAAGATATTTTTGCAGATTTTTCCGAGCTCGGAGCTATTTTTCTACATTTTCGAGATGTTATGGATATTTTTATTTAATGATATGATTTTTGTCCTAATTTTGTCTTCTCTTATTTTTCATATTAAGTTGGCAATCTCTGGGTTCCATTGGACATTTTTGCGGTTTTTTCTTAGCTCCTGGCTATTTATAAATTTTCTATAAGATATGTATCTTTAAATTAAAAGATATGATTTTTCTAGCCTAATTTTGTCTTTTCTTATTTTTCAGTTGAAGATGGTGATCTCCCAGTTCAAACAGACATTTTTGCAGATTTACTTAGCTCGGAGCTACTTTCTGTACTTTTTAGAAGATATGCATCTTTTAGTTAAATGATATGATTTTTTGCCTAATTTTTTCTTCTCTTATTTTTCAATTGAAGATAGCAATCTCTCTGTTCCAATGGACACTTTCGCGGATTTTTCTGAGCTCGGGTCCATTTTCTGCATTTTCTGGAAGAAATGGATCATTTCATTAAATGATATCATTTTGGACTAATTTTATTTTCTCTTATTGTTTACTTGAAGATGGCGATCTCCTTGTTCTAATGGGTATTTTGGGGTTTTTTTGTGCTTTGGGCTATTTTCTATATTTTATTGAAGATATGAATATTTTTATTAAATGATATGATTTTTAGCCTACAAGTCTGCTTTTATTTTTCAGTTGAAGATGGAAATCTCACGATTCCAACGGACATTTTTGCATATTTTTCTGAGCTCGGAACAATTTTTCTACATTTTCGTGAAGTTTGGACTTTTTATTAAATGATTTTTGGCCTAAATTTTCCTTCTCCTATTTTTTAGTTGAGGGTGGCGATCTCCCGGTTCCTACAGATATTTTTGCAGATTTCCTAACCTCGGAGCTACTTTTTAAATTTTCTTTAAAATATGATATTTAAACCCAATAAATTAATGGTTCTCAAGACGTAATATAAAAAATTACTATTTAAACCCAATAAATTCTTTTGAGTTTTACAAATGTGGAAGGAAGCCTCATCGTGTACCAGACAAAATTTGGATTCAATAAACACATAAACTGCAACATACGCTTAAACATACATATGCATTTGCACATCCTTAATACTTCAGACATATACAAATTTTCAAGGAGAAAATATGGACATCTTTTTATTAATTGATATGATTTTTATAGCCTAAATTTGTCTTCTTTTATTTTCCAGTTGAAGATAGCAATCTTTTTATTAAATGAAATTATTTTTTTGCCTAATTTTTCCTTCTCTTATATTCCAGTTGAAGATGTCGTTCTCACAGTTCCAACAGACATTTTTGTGGATTTTTCTGTGTGCCGGGCTTTCCACTTTTTTGGAAAATGTGTATCATTTTATTAAATAATATGATATTTTGGCCTAATTTTGCCTTCTCTTATATTTTGGTTGAAGATGGCGATCTTACCATTCCAACGAACATTTTTGCGGATTTTTCTAAGCTCTGGGCTATTTTCCACTTTTTTGGAAGATATGTATTATTTTATTAAATGATATGATATTTTGGCCTAATTTTGTCTTCTCATATATTTTGTTGAAGATGGCGATCTCTCAGTTCCAACGGATATTTTTGTGAATTTTCTGAGCTCGGTGCTATTTTGTACATTTCTTGAAGATAAGAATCTTTATATTAAATGATTTGATTTTTATATCTAATTTTTTCTTCTCTTACTTTTCAGTTGAAGATGTCGATCTCCCAGTTCCAACAGAGAATTTTGCGGATTTTTCTGAGCTCCAGGCTATTTTATACATTTTATTAAAGATATGGATCTCTTTATTAAGTGGAAAGGTTTTTGTAGCCTAATTTTTTCCTCTCATATTTTTCATGTTAATATGGCGATCTCTCGGTTCCAACGGACATTTTTGCAGATTTTTCCTTAGCTTTAGGCTTTTTTCTACATTTTCTTGAAGCTATGAATCTGTTCATTAAATAATATGATTTTTGGCCTAATCTCCCGATTCCAACGGACATTTGTGCGGATTTTTCTAAGCTTGGTGCTATTTTTTACATTTTATGGCAGATATGTATCTTTTTATTAAAATATATGATTTTTGGCCTAATTTTGTTTTCTTTTATTTTTCAGCTGGAGATGGCGATTTCCCGATTCCAACGGACATTTTTTGGATTTTACTAAGCTCCGAGCTATTTTCTACATTTTCTGTTGATATGAATTTTTACTAACCTAATTTTGTCTTTTCTTTTTATTCAGTTGGAGATGGTGATCTCCTGATTCCAATGACATTTGTGTCGATTTTTCTGAGCTCAGTGCTGTTTTTCTACATTTTTGGGAAGTTATGGATCTTTTTATTAAATGATATGATTTTTTGACCGAATTTTTTTTGTTATTTTTTCTGATGAAGATAGCGATCTCGCGATTTTAACGAACATTTTTGTGGATTTTTCTGCATTTCGGCCTATTTTCTACATTTTCAAAAAGTTATGAATCTTTTTATTAAATGATATAATTTTTATAGCCTAATGTTGTCTTATCTTATTTTTCAGTTGAAGATGGCGATCTCCATATTCCAACGGATATTTTTGCAGCTTTTTATAAGCTTAGTGCTATTTTCTACATTTTTATAAATGATATGATAATGCATACGTTTGTATTCTCTTATTTTTTCTATTGAAGATGGCGATCTCCCGGTTCCGATGGAAATTTTTGTGAATTTTTCTTAGATTGAGTCTGTTGTTGTACATTTTCTGTAAAATATGGATATTTTTATGAAATGATATGATTTTTTGATCTAATTTTGTCTTCTCTATTTTTAAGAAGACGATGACGATCTCCCAGTTCCAACAAATAATTTTGCGGATTTTTTTGAGCTCCAGGATATTTTCTACATTTTCTATAAGATATGAATCTTTATATTAAATGATATGATTTTTATAGCCTAATTTTGTCTTTTAATAGCGATCTTCCGGTTCCAACGGAAATTTTTGCATATTTTTCAAAGTTTGGTACTATTTTCTACAATTTTTGAAGAGATGAATTTTTATTAAATGATATGATTTTTATATCCTAATTTTTTTCTTCTCTTATTTTTTCAGTTGATTATTGTGATCTACCAGTTCCAGCGGACATTTTTACTGATCTTGTTAGCTTGGGACTATTTTTCTTCATTTTGTGGAAGATATGGATCATTTTATTAAATGGTATGATTTTTTGGCCTAACGTTGTCTTCTCTTATTTTCGGTTTAAGATGGCGTTCTCATGGTTCCAACGGTGATTTTTGTAGATTTTTTTTGACCTAGAGGCTATTTTCTACATTTTATGTAAGATTTTAGACCTAATTTTGTATTCTCTTATTTTTCAGATGAAGATGGCGATCTTTCAGTTCCAAAGGACATTTTTCGCGGATGTTTCTTAGCTCCAGGATATTTTCTAAATTTTCTGTAAGCTATAAATCTTTAGATTAAATGATATGATTTTTAAGGCCTAATTTTGTCTTCTCCGATTTTTCAATTAAAGATGTCGATCTCCCGGTTTCATCGGCCATTTTTACGGATTTTTCTAGACACTAAACTATTTTCTATAGTTTGTTGAAGATATGGATCTTTTCATTAAATGAAATGATTTTTATAGACTAAGTTTGTCTTCTCTTACTTTTCACTTGAATATGTCGATCTCCCGGTTCCAACATAAATTTTTGCTGTATTTTCTGAGCTCCGTGCTATTTTCTGCATTTTCTTTAAGATAGGGATATTTGTATGTAATGATATGATTTATGGCCTAATTTTGTCTTCCCTTATTTTTCAGATGAAGATGGCGTTCTTTCGATTCCAAAGATCATTTATGCGGATTTTTCTGAGCTCTGGGCTATTTCTATATTTTCTATAAGATATGGAACTATATATTAAATGATATGATATCTATGGCCTAATTTTCTCTTGTTTTATTTTTCTGAAGAAGATGGCGATCTCCCTTTTCCAACGGAAATTTTTACGTATTTTTTTGAGTTTGGGGCTGTTTTCTATATTTTCTGGAATATAAGGATCTTTATATTTTTTGATATGATTCTTGTTGCCTAATTTTGTCTTCTCTTATTTTCCAGTTGATGATGGCGATCTTTTTATTAACTGATATGATTTTTTGGCCTTATTTTCTATTCTCTTATATTTTAGTTGTAGATGGCGATCTCCCGGTTCCAACGGACATTTTTGCGGATTTTTCTGAGCTCTGGGTTATTTTTCACATTTTCTGGAAGATATGGATCGTTTTGTTAAATGATATTAGAGAAGACAAAATTAGGCCAAAAATGTCCTTTGAAACTGGGACATCGCCATCTTTAATTGAAATATAAGAGAAATCAAAATTCGAAATAGGGAAATCGCCATCTTCATTTATAAAAATGTCTGTCGTAACCTGGATATCGCCAGCTTTAACTGATAAGATTTTTATATATCATTTTCTGAGCTTGGTACTATTTTCCACATTTTATGAAAGACATGGATCTTTTTATTAATTGATAAGATTTTAATAGCCTAAATTTGTCTTCTCTTATTTTCTAGCTGTAGATAGCGATCTTTTTATTAAATTATATGATTGTTTGGCCTAAATTTGTCATCTCTTATATTCCAATTGAAGATGGCGATCTTCGGTTCCTATGGACATTTTTGCGGATTTTTCTGAGCTCCGGGCTATTTTCCACTTTTTTGGAAGGTATGTATCATTTTATTAAATGATATGATATTTTGGCCTCATTTTGTCTTCTCTTATTTTTCAGTTGAAGATGGCGATCTCCCGGTTCCAATGGACATTTTTGCAGATTTTCCTGAGCTCGGAGCTATTTTGTACATTTTCCGGAAGATAATAATTTTTATATTAAATGATATGATTTTTATATCCTGATTTTTCTTCTCTTATTTTTAAGTTGAAGATGGTGATCTTTTAATTCCAACGGACATTTTTGGGCATTTTTCTGAGCTCCACACTATTTTTTTTACATCATATGCATTTTTATCTCTGAAAAATGAACTGATCCATTGATTCCATTCAAATGCAAATAAAAATCTCTCAGGTCAAGTCTCAACAATGCAGTTTCATTTGAATTCTATATCTGATACCATTGGGGATCCCCATTTTGGTTGTGTAATGACATACAGTTCATGACCAGTCTGTAGCCCCGATATAAGAGAGGTGCATTAAGCAGTTGACGACCATAATAATGTTGTTGGATCTTTTTGAGTGGAGACCTGCAGATTGCACTCTGGTTCGACTCTGCAATGCATTGCATTGTCATGTAAGTGTAAAAATGGCAGCGGCTAGGATTTATACAGAAGTGATGCATTGATTTCCACCAAACATGGCGCAAGAATGAGCAAGGATATGCTAAGAATGACCAATATCTAGTCCCTGATGTGGTGGCATAGGTTATGGGGTTATAGGTGTAAGTAAGGTAAGAATCTAGTTCATGAAGGTTGGACTATGATAACCCCTTCAAATGTTCGAAACAACATGCACTGTAAACAATAAAATAAAATAAATGGGATGGTGTTAGGAGAGAGTATAATCAGAAGAAAGATTAGTGCTTCATGTTTGTGAGTAACTAAATGGATATGTGGAAGATCTAGGAGGGTAGAAGAAACATACTGGATATAGCAATTGGTAGCTGAGAAAAGAAACATATACAAATGGGGACGGTTAGTTTCAAATGAACTTGTAACGGCCGCTTTCCGACCATTTGTAATTTTCTGCGCGCACGTGTTTTATCGTGCACGTATTTTATTTGGCTATTTCCGAGCTCCGGCATATGCGATGCGATATGCAAATGCAATCGTTTCGGTGTGTTGGATTTTATTGTAATTTTTTGGGAACGTCGTTTCATGGCTCGTTTTCTCGCAAAAATGACTTTGAACGATAGGGGCGTTTTAGTCATTTGACTCAAAACGCCGTTTTCAATTTTACGTAAAATTTTGGTAGGTGTTACGCACGATCAGGCTCTATAGATCTGCGCGTCTCGTCTCCAAGATCGCCCCGGTATTTTCGGATTATTTTTCTGACGCACGGGTTGAGAGATATCGCTCGGGGAAGTCTCGGCCGTTGATTAGCCCCTAATCTTTTTGAAATTCAAATTTAATCAAAACCCTCAATTGTCTCATACGTATCATGTGATATGAATTCAGCCACTATTTGCACCTTACCTTTTCCCTAAGTCCACTCACCCTATCTCTATCTCTCTCCCCCAATTAATCTATATCCTATAGCCATTTAGCATATAGTTATCACTTTAAAACCTCACCATGCGTAACCTACCCCTAGGGCTAAAGAAATTCGCAGCCGCCATTCTCCTTCACCCTTGGCCGTGCGCAACATCCGGCCACCCTCGTCGGAACTCCGGCCATCTCCCTCTACTTCTCCTCCTTCCTCCTCCTCTCTCCCCTCCTCAAAACATCCTCAAGAACCCATCACAACCCCCTAAAAAGCACAACCCAGGCCGCCGGAGTAAACGCAGCCGCACCCAGCTTTTCTGGCCGGCCGCCGCCGCCTCCGGCCACCCTCCGGCCACCCTCTCCTCCCCACACAACCCCTCAACCTTTCCCTCTCCTATTTCCACCTCTCCAAGCTCCAAAAACACCATTAAACCAAGCTTTTTGGCCGAAATTCTGTGCACGGGCCTGCTGTGCGCACCCGCCGGAAAATGGCCGCCGCCGCCACTCCGGCCACCCCCTCCGACGAACTCCACCACCGTCGAACTCTCCTTTGACCCACCAATCATCTCCACCTCCCCTTAACCTCCTCCATCATCTCTATCTCCCTCAAAACGCTTTCAAACACAACCCAAACGACAGTTTTACAGATCTGCGCCACCGCCGAAAAAACTCACGCCCACCGGCCATCTGGCCACCTACGATGACCATCCTACCGCCGTTGGATTCCTATCGAAACCACCTACCAACTGCAATTTTCCTCACGCTCATAGCCTACCTGTAGCTCCCGGAATCCTCGTTGGAACACGTCGCATACGCTGTTTTTCACAGATCTGGAAGCTGAACTTCGCCGCCCGCGCACGGCCACCTCCGACCACCCCCGGTGACAACTCCACTGCCGTTGGCTTCGTCTTGAAGTCCTTTACCCACTGCATATTCCCGTTTTCTCTGTTCATCTCTGAAATTTCACTGAGACGTGCGACAACGGACGTGGCGCGAATCTGTCCTCCCCGGCTTATCACGGCCGCCCACCGCCGTGCGCTTGCGCCGTCGACCATCCACCGGGCCGAGCATCTTCCTTTGGTCCCACTTCATCTAACAACAGCCCCCTTGGACTCTCGTAGTTCACGTGCGTTTCCGCACGCACGTACTTTTAGCCGACGTCGCCGTTATCGTGAAGAACCGTTGCGCTACTCGCAACGGGAAGGAGATCGCTGATTAGCTCGCTGATTTCACGTCACCACCCCACTGTCCAGAGGTACCTCGCTGCGCTACCTACGGCTGAGGAGTTCTAGACGACACCGACATTGCGCCGTTCAGACCCGACTTCCGCTTGTTGGACGACATTACGAGGTTAGTTTCCCCTAACTCATAGCACAACCCACACCATAGCAGAACTGAAAACCTAACTAAAATCGGCAACTTAACTCATTAAATTTATTTTCTGCTCCCTTAAAACGCGTGGAACTGTAGATCGACGAATGGACTTTTTGACTGTGCACATAGGATAGAATCGTCGAATAGGGTTGAACATCAAAATGTGACTTCTGACGAATAGGATAGTCCCGATAACCTAGAAACGAACCCTAATAGGACTTGATGAATTTGAGACCTGACACCATCGCCGTGGCGATATTTCAGACGGATTTCCGCGGACGAGACGCTTGGACGAGACGCTTCGGGAGGATGACACACTCGCCACCGCAGGCAAGTGTACCCACTTGCGTTTTTGACCGTGCTTTGGTCTTAGATTACTAGAACTGTTAGACTGTGAATGTATAGAACCGGACGTGAAATGATAGCGTCCGGGACGCCCCTGATTACTTAGACTTGACGACGAAGTCTAAGCTCGACAAACAACAACTTTTGACACCGTAGGGCTATCTTGTGTGTGCGTGCGTGTGGACACCCTAGAATAACAATTCCTTACACTTGTCATGTCATGTCCCTGTTACACAAAAAGCCTTCGGGTGTTTCGGATGCTCTCCATGCGAGAGTGATCCCTGTGACTGTTATACAAAAGCCTGCGGGCGTTTCGGATGCTTTCCCTAGCGGAAGTGATCCCTGTGAAACAAAAAGCCTGCGGGCGTTTCGGATGCTTTCCTAGCGGAAGTGATCCCTGTTACACAAAAAGCCTGCGGGCGTTTCGGATGCTTTCCTAGCGGAAGTGATCCCTGTTACACAAAAAGCCTGCGGGCGTTTCGGATGCTTTCCTAGCAGAAGTGATCCCTGTTACACAAAAAGCCTTCGGGCGTTTCGGATGCTTTCCTAAAGGAAGTGATCCCTGTTACACAAAAAGCCTTCGGGCGTTTCGGATGTTTCCCAAGCGGAAATGATCCCTGTAATTCTTGTCCTGAGTTCCTGGGTTTGGGGTTGGGTTGAGCGTGCGCACGGCAAGAGGGTCTGATCCCCCTCGAACCGTAAGGCGTGAACCCTTTCGTGTCTCACTTGTCTTGTCTTGTCTTGTCCCGTCACGTCCCGACTTGTCTTGACACCTGTAGGTTAGTCCCGTAGTTGGTAGCACACGCTACGACTACTACTTCCTACGCTTTACTTTCCTGCTGTGTTACTTCTGTTTGTTACTCTGTTATAACTCCAGCATGCTAATCAACCAGTAAACCGCCTGTTATAACCCCAGCATGCTAATCAACCAGTAAGCCATATTTTAATAGTTGGTGCACTTGCAGTAGAGTCTAACCCTTCTTGTAGACTTTACCTGACGTACAGTTCCTTTTTCTTGGGTGATGTACGTCAGGTGTTCAGCCAGAGTTCGTGGACGAGGCAGACTCACTGGAGTACGAGGAGCCGAGGTCGTCGAGCCAGAGTACGTGCCTGACGAGGACCAGACCTTGCGGTCTTTTTAGTCACCACTTTCAGAGGTTACTGCTTTTAGTTTGCTTTTAGATAGTTTGTTGCCATGTTTAGGCTTCTTTTTAGACTTTGTACTCGCTGGTTATTATATCTTAATTTAATGAATGCCATTTCCTTTCTGTACTTCCTATTGTTCCGAATTTTATTAATGCAAGAACCTGAAAATCTTTTAAAATGGTACCCCTACAGACGCTTATTGGGCCCAGGCTTCACAGCTCCGGCCCAAGCGGGCCTTAGTCACGCTTCGCCTCCGTCGTTTTGGGAAGCGGGGCGTGACAGGTTTTAGTGGTGGCCCATGCAGGTCTTGCAAAAATTCGGAACAATAAAAGTACCGCATTCATTTAATATCCACGTACAAGTCTGAATTAGTTTCCCAGTCTCAGATAGTAGGAAGACTTAGGTAGACGTCCCAATTTGATAGTCTGACGCCTTGGTTAGGAATTAGTCATCCTCATCCTAGAATACCTTAGTAGCCCACTTGACTCTGACCGTGTTAAATTTCCTAGAGCCCTTCTTTTAGTTTAGTCGCTCGCCCAGCTCCATTGACTTCGGGCCCAGCAGAACGTAACCTTGATTCTCTTAGGGACTTCCCCCCTGACTTCTAGCGCCTCTCTAATCATTACCCTTTCGTGTGATCGACCGAAGAACCCCATCGTAGCTTCGTAAATCAAATCCTAAGTGTATCCATCAAGCGATCATTTTTCATGTCTCCCGATTCACGTGATCGTTTCCTGATGATTATCGTTGAACCTTCGAGTCTCTTCCCTTGCCAAGTCTGCTGCCTCTAAAAGTATTTTTGAAATTCCTATTAAGTTTTTCGCTCTAGCTTGACTTTTTTGAAAACCCCTATATTATACATTTCAAAATTCTTGTTTTTCTTTTGAGTTAAATTCTTTCACTGATCTTGAAACATCCCTGGTCGTAAAATTATTTTACTATCTTGTATCTATTTTCAAATCAGCATCTTTCGTGTTTCAGTTTTAAACCTTGTTATCAATTCTATAATCCAATATATATATTAATTTTCTAAACTACCAGATCTATTTATAACAACTTACCGTAGATATTTTTTTTTAAAAAAAAATATTTTCTAAACTAGAGGGAACTTCAATTATTTTATTATTATTATATCAGTGACCACATTTCAAAAATCTTTGTGTAAACTTATTTCCATTTGCAAAACAATCGTTTCTCACCCTTCCCATTCTTCCTTCGTCTAACTTTTTCCAAAACTTTGATTTGCTACATCTACTCACTTTTAAGTATATGAATATATATATATATATATATATATATATATATATATATATATATATATATATATATATATATATATAGGTATATGATACCATATTTTGCACCAAATCCTTCTTTCATCGTTAAATCTTTTTGCAATATTTTTGTCCCGTCCATCCGACTATCTTCTTACCCTCGCCTTACATGACTTCGTTCTTTCGATCTTGTTTCGTGTCGTTCTGGTTTCGGTCTCCCTCTTGTATGTAGACATCAGCGCCTGTAGTTGTCTATGTCATCCCTAGCTAGTAGTGGGCCCTTGAGTTTGTGATGTTGTGATGTATATATAGGTATAGTGTGTAGATCTGTATGAGTGTGTCATCTTTAGGATCCTGATAATTGCCTTTTGTGTCTTGAATGTGTACTCGGTGTTAACCATGATATGATTGAAATTGTCTGAAAGACTGTATTCATACGTATATGAATAAGGTCATAGCAGGCAATTTCCTTAAACGTAGTTTTTCGCGACTGTAGAATAGCCTATCTTTGACTGCATGTGATTGTATCAAAACTTTGTTTTTCTTTTAAATCAACTCTTTAAAGTTTTTGAAATTAGCTCACAAGATCACAAATCAATTATCCTTCCTCATCCATTACCACGACTCCACACGTTTTTCCAAATGTTTTAAAAATGTGTCACTGGTTTTAAGTTTCCCCTTTCTCTTCTCTCTCTCTCTCCACTTAGAAATGTTATGTTATAGTTGTTATAATTTTGGGACTAGCTATTATTGTTGTAGGATTTCGTTGCGGGTAGGCTCAAGGAGAGATGAGATTTGTTATAGCAATGATTAACCGATTTTGGAACAATAGGATATTGGAATAGATTTCTTTCGGATGAAAAGAATGGGCTGTCCAAGACTTATTTATAAAACCGAAGTGTGGTGGACTCAATGGAGAATTCTGTTTGAATGAGATTAAATGCGTGAAGATGAGGACTTATCAGATTTGAGGCTTAGGCGAATGGTAGGTAGTGATGGCTACAGAGTATGGTAGGAGTTAGGGTGATCATGAGATTGAGTAAAACATTGTAAGCATCAAGACTTGGTTGTCGAGTCGACGTGAGAAGGCTTTGAGAATGGTGCGACGCGTTGAGATAAATGGATGGTTAGGTAGTGGACTTAATATCGGTTGGGATTAGTTATAGTAGGTAGGTTGAGATGTGACCTTGATAGTCCAAATTATTTGGTGGATAAAATTATGGGAAGATATGACAAGAATGTATTGAAGACACGACGATTGTTGATTTGTGAAGGTATTGCATGATAGACAAAGTTTTTGTCTTGGATTGGTGGTTGACTAGAAAATCATTTTAGCGATTGATTAATATTGGGAAGAGATCGGGAGTTTAAAAGATGTTATTGAGCGATGATGATTAAGTGGAGTAATCTGGTATGAGAAGATGAATATTATTCTTGTATGCGAACTTGGAGTTGGGAATTTGAACATTAATAATGGGTCCGTAGTCGGGTGTTGGGATGTGAGTTTGGTCGCGGCATTATTCAGTGAAAAGGAGGGTTATGATGGATTATTTGAGGGACGATATTGAAGTTATAAGATTAGAGATCTTGGCGTGAGAGATGGGAGTTGTAAGCTTAAGTATTTATAGATTTTATAATTAGCCTTAGTATGAGTGATTCCGAGGGTGGAAACATTTCTAAGGTGGGTAGAATGTAACGGCCGCTTTCCGACCATTTGTAATTTTCTGCGCGCACGTGTTTTATCGTGCACGTATTTTATTTGGCTATTTCCGAGCTCCGGCATATGCGATGCGATATGCAAATGCAATCGTTTCGGTGTGTTGGATTTTATTGTAATTTTTTGGGAACTTCGTTTCATGGCTCGTTTTCTCGCAAAAATGACTTTGAACGATAGGGGCGTTTTAGTCATTTGACTCAAAACGCCGTTTTCAATTTTACGTAAAATTTTGGTAGGTGTTACGCACGATCAGGCTCTGTAGATCTGCGCGTCTCGTCTCCACGATCGCCCCGGTATTTTCGGATTATTTTTCTGACGCACGGGTTGAGAGATATCGCTCGGGGAAGTCTCGGCCGTTGATTAGCCCCTAATCTTTTTGAAATTCAAATTTAATCAAAACCCTCAATTGTCTCATACGTATCATGGGATATGAATTCAGCCACTATTTGCACCTTACCTTTTCCCTAAGTCCACTCACCCTATCTCTATCTCTCTCCCCCAATTAATCTATATCCTATAGCCATTTAGCATATAGTTATCACTTTAAAACCTCACCATGCATAACCTACCCCTAGGGCTAAAGAAATTCGCAGCCGCCATTCTCCTTCACCCTTGGCCGTGCGCAACATCCGGCCACCCTCGTCGGAACTCCGGCCATCTCCCTCTACGTCTCCTCCTTCCTCCTCCTCTCTCCCCTCCTCAAAACATCCTCAAGAACCCATCACAACCCCCTAAAAAGCACAACCCAGGCCGCCGGAGTAAACGCAGCCGCACCCAGCTTTTCTGGCCGGCCGCCGCCGCCTCCGGCCACCCTCCGGCCACCCTCTCCTCCCCACACAACCCCTCAACCTTTCCCTCTCCTATTTCCACCTCTCCAAGCTCCAAAAACACCATTAAACCAAGCTTTTTGGCCGAAATTCTGTGCACAGGCCTGCTGTGCGCACCCGCCGGAAAATGGCCGCCGCCGCCACTCCGGCCACCCCCTCCGACGAACTCCACCACCGTCGAACTCTCCTTTGACCCACCAATCATCTCCACCTCCCCTTAACCTCCTCCATCATCTCTATCTCCCTCAAAACGCTTTCAAACACAACCCAAACGACAGTTTTACAGATCTGCGCCACCGCCGAAAAACCTCACGCCCACCGGCCATCTGGCCACCTACGACGACCACCCTAACGCCGTTGGATTCCTATCGAAACCACCTACCAACTGCAATTTTCCTCACGCTCATAGCCTACCTGTAGCTCCCGGAATCCTCGTTGGAACACGTCGCATACGCTGTTTTTCACAGATCTGGAAGCTGAACTTCGCCGCCCGCGCACGGCCACCTCCGACCACCCCCGGCGACAACTCCACTGCCGTTGGCTTCGTCTTGAAGTCCTTTACCCACTGCATATTCCTGTTTCCGCTGTTCGTCTCTGAAATTTCACTGAGACGTGCGACAACGGACGTGGCGCGAATCTGTCCTCCCCGGCTTCTCACGGCCGCCCACCGCCGTGCGCTTGCGCCGTCGACCATCCACCGGGCCGAGCATCTTCCTTTGGTCGCACTTCATCTAACAACAGCCCCCTTGGACTCTCGGAGTTCACGTGTGTTTCCGCACGCACGTACTTTTAGCCGACGTCGCCGTTATCGTGAAGAACCGTTGCGCTACTCGCAACGGGAAGGAGATCGCTGATTAGCTCGCTGATTTCACGTCACCACCCCACTATCCAGAGGTATCTCGCTGCGCTACCTACGGCCGAGGAGTTCCAGACGACACCGACGTTGCGCCGTTCAGACCCGACTTCCGCTTGTTGGACGACATTACGAGGTTAGTTTCCCCTAACTCATAGCACAACCCACACCATAGCAGAACTGAAAACCTAACTAAAATCGGCAACTTAACTCATTAAATTTATTTTCTGCTCCCTTAAAACGCGTGGAACTGTAGATCGACGAATGGACTTTTTGACTGTGCACATAGGATAGAATCGTCGAATAGGGTTGAACATCAAAATGTGACTTCTGACGAATAGGATAGTCCCGATAACCTAGAAACGAACCCTAATAGGACTTGATGAATTTGAGACCTGACACCATCGCCGTGGCGATATTTCAGACGGATTTCTGCGGACGAGACGCTTGGACGAGACGCTTCGGGAGGACGACACACTCGCCACCGCAGGCAAGTGTACCCACTTGCGTTTTTGACCGTGCTTTGGTCTTAGATTGCTAGAACTGTTAGACTGTGAATGTATAGACCCGGACGTGAAATGATAGCGTCCGGGACGCCCCTGATTACTTAGACTTGACGACGAAGTCTAAGCTCGACAAACAACAACTTTTGACACCGTAGGGCTATCTTGTGTGTGCGTGCGTGTGGACACCCTAGAATAACAATTCCTTACACTTGTCATGTCATGTCCCTGTTACACAAAAAGCCTTCGGGCGTTTCGGATGCTCTCCATGCGAGAGTGATCCCTGTGACTGTTATACAAAAGCCTGCGGGCGTTTCGGATGCTTTCCCTAGCGGAAGTGATCCCCGTGATACAAAAAGCCTGCGGGCGTTTCGGATGCTTTCCTAGCGGAAGTGATCCCTGTTACACAAAAAGCCTGCGGGCGTTTCGGATGCTTTCCTAGCGGAAGTGATCCCTGTTACACAAAAAGCCTGCGGGCGTTTCGGATGCTTTCCTAGCAGAAGTGATCCCTGTTACACAAAAAGCCTTCGGGCGTTTCGGATGCTTTCCTAGCGGAAGTGATCCCTGTTACACAAAAAGCCTTCGGGCGTTTCGGATGTTTCCCTAGCGGAAATGATCCCTGTAATTCTTGTCCTGAGTTCCTGGGTTTGGGGTTGGGTTGAACGTGCGCACGGCAAGAGGGTCTGATCCCCCTCGAACCGTAAGGCGTGAACCCTTTCGTGTCTCACTTGTCTTGTCTTGTCTTGTCCCGTCACGTCCCGACTTGTCTTGACACCTGTAGGTTAGTCCCGTAGTTGGTAGCACACGCTACGACTACTACTTGCTACGCTTTACTTTCCTGCTGTGTTACTTCTGTTTGTTACTCTGTTATAACTCCAGCATGCTAATCAACCAGTAAACCGCCTGTTATAATCCCAGCATGCTAATCAACCAGTAAGCCATTTTTTAATAGTTGGTGCACTTGCAGTAGAGTCTAACCCTTCTTGTAGACTTTACCTGACGTATAGTTCCTTTTTCTTGGGTGCTGTACGTCAGGTGTGCAGCCAGAGTTCGTGGACGAGGCTGACTCACTGGAGTGCGAGGAGCCGAGGACGTCGAGCCAGAGTACGTGCCTGACGAGGACCAGACCTTGCGGTCTTTTTAGTCACCACTTTCAGAGGTTACTGCTTTTAGTTTGCTTTTAGATAGTTTGTTGCCATGTTTAGGCTTCTTTTTAGACTTTGTACTCGCTGGTTATTATATCTTAATTTAATGAATGCCATTTCCTTTCTGTACTTCCTATTGTTCCGAATTTTATTAATGCAAGAACCTGAAAATCTTTTAAAATGGTACCCCTACAGACGCTTATTGGGCCCAGGCTTCACAGCTCCGGCCCAAGCGGGCCTTAGTCACGCTTCGCCTCCGTCGTTTTGGGAAGCGGGGCGTGACAGAACTACTAAAAGTAGCTATTGCAGATGCTAAAAGGATAAGATAAAAGGTAAAAAACCCAAATAAATCTAATTTTGTTGTGAACGAGAAACAGGTTTGGAGAAGGTTGAGGCTAGGAAACCCCTAGCCTCCTTTATATAGTATTCATAATGGTTACTCATGTGGGTGGATACCCAATAGGCCCAATGGGTCCTATTCATAACACTTCCCCTTATCCAACCAACGTGGTATACTCGACTTATGAATACTGAATGATTCATTAGTACTAATGAGTATCTTAAAGGGTGGATACTTCTCGATCCAAGTTAGGGGTGACTGCCTCGTTAAAAACCCTTAGCTATGGAAAACCCTGTGGGAAAGAACTGATAGCGAAGAGAAAAGAGTACAGCACTCTATAACTTCCCCTGATTTGGGGATGTGTTGAGGGATGGATACTTCTGGATCCAGAGTCAATGTGGTTGCCTCATTAAAAACTTGACTATGGAAAACCCTATGGGAAAAACCATTACCAAGGAAAAAGAGTACAACTCTACAGTTGACTCCCCCTTATCTGTTCAAGCTTCAGGCTTGCAGATATCCTATATACATATACATTTATCTCATATGTGTCTATACATCCATCTCATCTACAACATTCCGAAAGTAAATGTAAAGTACAAACATCACTCATCTATACAAGTTTTACTCATATAAGGCAGTAGCTGAAGCTAAAGGAGCGCTTGCGAACTTGGTAGACAGTTCCAGTCTCAATTTGTCTGCGAGGTACTTTAGGACCTGGCTTTGTATATTCTTGAACTGCTTCTTGGATGATGAGCTTCTCAGGATGGTATGAGGATGTAGACTTGGGAGGATTCTGTGTAGATCTCCAGGAGGTGGACGTCTATTTTGTGTTATTCATCGCGATGATCTGTAACCTGCATATGCAAATACATTTAACATGTAGGATTTTTCCTCGACCCTTGAAGATAGCCCAGAAGCTACATATCTCTGGTCCAGTGGTGCGCTGCAGGCACTGCACTGTACCTAGCTAATAGCTATACTGTTAACGCTCAAAAGAGACGCATGTGGTTAGCCAGGTAAAATAGTATTTTAAAGACACTTAAGGTACTTCTGGACTATATATATTCTTCCCCTCTTCCAGCTAGCGGAAAGAGGTCTTTTAATGTGTATCCATACAACCAAATAGGTGTATTTAGTGGAGAATGATTTTCATTTTTTACTTCATCAATCGTCATTGTATGAAGTTTATATCTTCGGGATGATTAATAATAGTTCATCTTCAGGATGATTAATGTCATCTTCAGGATGATAGTTCATTTCCAAGATAATAGTTCATCTTCGGGATGATTAATGTCATCTTCAGGATGATAGTTCATCTTCAGGATGATAGTTCATCTTCAGGATGATTAATGTCATCTTCAGGATAATTTTATTCTGTAAGCCAAGAAATTATGCCTAGCTAGGACTTTCATATCATATCATATCTGATAGATAGGCTTTAACAGATATTTCGATATTTTCTCTTCAGGAGATCCGATAATATTTTGAGTTATTAAAATAATCTCAATTCTTTTAATTTTCTCTCTTAAGAACAATACTGTATTTAAGAGGTGCAAACAACTTTTTAGTATGAGTCATTTAAGGATCTCTGTCTAGGTTGTCTTTCTTTTAATCATATTATTAATATATGTCCCAAAAAGAAAGGAAAGTAAAAAAAAATTTATACATGCAGTTGAAGAAATTTTATATCGGTAATGTTGTCACATCCAATAGCAACATCAACCAAAAATTCCCTCTTTTTGCTATTCGTTGGGTACATAAACCAGTCGATGCATCAGATTCATCTTGTAAGTGAGTTCAGCTCATCTTACTTAATTACTTCCTGGTTTGAGCGATTTATACCTCTAAAGCTATAGCAAATTAAAATGCTTATAGCTAACGATTTTATTTTAATTCTCCTATAATACTGAGTTATCCCACAGGATTTGATATCATTTTTGATACCAGGACCTCAGGTCTAACACCCCATATTTCATAAGTGAGTCCAGCTCACATTATTTTTGCCTCATTCCACATTATTATAATTTGGCCAAATCTCTATGTTTGCTTCAGGCAAAGCAGAGTTGTGGAAATGATATATTATATTTAACTGGCAAAATGAAATATGAGAGAATTGTCGACAAAATGTGTTCTTTCTTGCCTATAACTCACCCTGTACGTACTATAATCATTTGATTTCTCCCAGAAGTGTCTCCTTCATGACACGTTGAAGAAGTGAAGGTTTTGGGATGGGTAAAGTATATGGACAGATCCAGAATGGGTCTTAGCAACCAAGTTGCAATAAGGTTCTGGATTTGAGCTCACTTTCATGTGGTGGTATTGCTTTTTCGGTCTCCAGGAGTAGATTTCTCTCTTTGGAGCCTAGTGGTATGTCCTCTCATCCATTGAGGATATCCACTTCTGCTACAGGTGGATTGCATCCAATATATTTGGTATGTCAATCCTAGCTGGATTTTTAATAGCAGTGATGTGAGAATTTGACAATATCTATATTGTCAGTAACTATGTCTGATAACTGTTTAACAGTTTCATAAGTGTGGATCTTCAGGATCTCATCACGATTCATGATAACCAGATCATAGGTATTAATGATTTCAATGGTCATTTGTGCTTCAGGCTCATGGATGATTGTAGTATTTCTGTTGAAACTGATACTGGGAAATTAAAGTTGTGAGGGATCTTCAGGATCTCATCAAATCTTTAAAATATGGTCATCAATGCACGTCTTAGGAGAAGTGAATTTAAATGCTTTCCCTGTTCAGAGTGCTCAGACTCTATTTATCTGGGATAATTACTTTCGATAAATAGTTCTGTATTTTGAGGGTCTATAGTGGTGATATGGGGATGTCTACTCATCATGGCACAATCTATAAGATGTGCTCTAAACGCTTCCCCCGTTAGGGGTTCTCGGAAACTGTTTATATGAGGTGATCAGGCTCATATAATAGGTTCTAAGGAGGCGTTTTGATGGTTTGCAATGTAATTGCTTGTTCCCATGTGGTCACCTACAACTGGATTTTTAATGGATAAGTAATCCGTTTGAATCATTTTAATGATTTATATTACCCATTTTTGGGTGTGAACACAAGCTTCAGGGTGTTCGATATTTTTCCAGTTGCAAAATACAGTTTAATTTCCCTGTGTTATCCAATGTTACCACGATTTTTAAAAGAATGTGGTTGGATAATGACCATTTTTAGAGGATATATTGATGAGTACACCAAAGGTACATCATCAGTCCTATTGAGGGAGTGGACCAAACCTATTTATATCCCTTAAATACTCTCAAGAGACCTAAAGGTCTTCATTATCTTTAATGATGATAGTATATCATCTTAAATTCGTTTGAGGAAGTGGGGAGAGTTAATGTCCAAGTGAATGGAGATGATCTCATAATCATTTTTCCCTTTGAATGGGACAATGAAAGTTTCACCTTTTTTGAAGAATCTTCGGCTTCGTCTGTTTGATGATGTCTTGCATCATCAATCTAGGGTGATATCGATCCAAAGTTGGTTGATTCTGGACAATTCTGGTGTTCCAAATTAATTCCTCTTTTTGAATTTATGTGAGACTTTTGAAAAGTCTATTAAAATGCTCAAGTTAATTTTGTCTAGTAATAGTTGATCTGTGTTCAAACTGTGAAGGATTACATCTTCACATTGACTATTGTGCGGATCATTATGGGGACAAAGCTTCAGGCTTCATTTATTTCTTGAGTCATTAGGGATTTCGTTTTGATAAATATCCTTTGAAACTGTATAAGTTTCAGAGAGTATATGGCATCCTCATTTTATTTTTAGGGGTATTCAAGATAGCAAATCATTCGCAGTAAAAAATGTATTAAAAACTGCAAGAGAATAATAAGTGAAAAGTGTTGAGAAAGCATTTGCTCTTCGTAGCGCTCTCACTCATCGGTCACTTCTGACATTCCATTTTGCTTTTTTTCGTTACTTGACTGAGCGTAGCGGGCTCCGCGTGTTAAGTCAACAAGTGACATAGTGTGATGTGTGCTCTTGAAAACATTCAACTATAATTATGCTAATTAAGACTTATGTTACGACAACAGATTAAATTTGTTTTCAAAGTTTATTTGTCCTCGGGGAGTAGCTAAATATATATAAGGTCAATTTGACTTTCGTCGTTTAGACTAGATATGTATATATTTTTATATGGCATAAGTTAATGCACATTCATGTTTGCAAAAACATTATGACTCTTATTAGAACTTCTGGTCTGATATTGGTTTGCCATTGATTACTCCATGTCGAGGTATATCATATCTTCCCTTTCTCATTTTATTCAAGACTTCCCATGTTTTAAGTTTTCCTTATTTATAAAGGAAAAATAAAAATTAGTCTTACTAAGAAGACATAAGCAGGGGTTTGAGGAAATTATTTTATACTTCCACTTTTCTAATTAATTAGAGACTTTTAAAAGTCTATTTGAATGCTCGAGTATGGCTTCAGGCCATATTCTTGAGTCGTTCAAATTTTATGTGGATAGTTTATCATGCTCAGAGGGGAAACAAATACGTGGCTACGAAATTTATAATTTCTCACTTATCTATTAAGTCAAAAGTAAGGGTTAGATTCAAGAATCATACCTTGTAAAGTGAGATGACTCGAAAAGAGTTTAGCAGTGTTATGACAACTGCTGGTGTCAATATTGGATTATATAGACAATAAGTATGAGATGTCTATTTACCGCAAAATGTGTATCTCTAAAAGATCGCATAAATGGTTTTCGCATAGTCCATCGTATTTGTTAATATTTATTTTATTAGGATGAAAGGGTGTTGACTTTTGATTTGATTTTGAATTTCAGTTTCATTTTGTCAAAGTGGATATGATGTTAAACTTTTTGAAATCATAGTTGGCTTGTTGTCATAAATATCGTCATATCATGAGCCCATCATACATATAATATAAAGCTTGTAAACTAAAAAGTTATGCTCAATTAACCTGAATTGAAACAAGTATGATGTATACACATGCTATTTATATGCTGCAGGCATTTAAATAATCTCTTCGCAGACATATAGTTTTGCTACAGGCATTAAACTACATCATAGTGATTTTAGCATGCTAAATAAAATGTACATCACAGAAATCATTAAATATGCGACATGCATATAATTTTCTACACATGCATTAAATTATCACAGACATATAATAATATCAAATGTTAAATCATGCAACGGCAATGAAATGTATGCAATATTACATGCATAGATTTAAGAAATAATCTTAAAAGGTGAAATGCGTGCTAAAAAAATTTAGTCATGATCCAATTTTTCATTATTATTTATCTTTCCCCCAACCATATCACAATTTTAAATTTCTTTAGTTATTGGGCTTTTGAGGCCAAAATAATTCAAAAAAGAAATTTTTGTACAAATTTGGCTAATTTCCAGGCCTATTGGGCCATGAAAACAATGAAATTGGGTTAATGGGCCTCCCCAAAAATAGCCCATTATGGCTAGGGTTTTGAAAAACCCTAGGGGGTATTGCGGCGGCCGCGCCTATAGGCGCCGCCGCCGCGGCCATGGCGGCCGGCGGCGCGCTCCCTTCAGGGGGCGGTTTGCCGGAGGCCGCGCCCCCCTGAAGGGAGGTGGCCTGCCGGTGCCCCCTTCAGGGGGCAGCCTGCCGGCAGCCGCCGCCCGGCGGCTAGGGGAAAAAACCGCTTTTTTTGTTAATCTATTGAAAAACAGATTTTTATCTTTAAAAAGGCAATTTTTAGACTCTAAATCGATATTATATCGAATAAAAATTAGATTTTTAATGTAGAAACGTTGATTTCGCATATAAACAATCAAGTTTTTGATCTAATAATTTAGATCTATGCATAAACAATTATATTTTTGGTATCTAGATCACATAAAAATATATATTAGATCTAGAAAATTGTTTAGGCTTATCCACTAGATCCGACCTCCAGATCTAGCGACGTTTGATGAAGGATGCCCGAAGAACCCGCGTCATCTCACGAAACTTTGCGTCGCGAAAAAAAATTTGACGGATCTTCTGTCGGCGCCTTCCTCTCACGAGCCGTCGCTTCTTCCATCGAGCATGATCGTGCTGATAACGTGTTGTGAACGAGAAACAGGTTTGGAGAAGGTTGAGGCTAGAAACCCCCTGGCCTCTTTTATATAGTATTCATAATGGTTACTCATGTGGGTGGATACCCAATAGGCCCAATGGGTCCTATTCATAACAAATTTCATTTTTCTAAAAATATAAAATTCTAACTTTGTCATTCTAAAATGAATGTTGTGGATGGAAAAAGAACAAGATACAAAAAATACTAAGAAAAAAATCTTATATTGGGGAAAAGGTGCTCTGTTAATGCTTAAAGAATGTAATGTTGGGATTATACAAATGAATCGATTCAAGAAGATATCTAAAGGACTACATGTGACCTAGATAGTCATTTGGGTAAGACCCTAATGGATATAAGCGGGTGCATGGAGGTTATATATGGAGTAAATGATGATATGTGAAATATGATTTGATTTTTCACAATATCCTATGACATTATATAATAGCAAATATAAGTTGGACAAACTTTCAATTTTGGCTATTTTTTAATAACTGGTCAATTTGAAACTTAATAGTAAAAATCAATCAAGTTTGTACCATATAGGCTTTCGTGCTTAATTCTACAACGAGCAAGAGTTCACGTGATGAACGAGGTTGTGAACCCCGATCAATTAAATGGTCATTTATTTGACCATAGTTGCCCACTCTGATTTTCTGTCTCTCATGCTCTACCTTAATAAAAAACACGATCATTTACTTAATTAAAATGATCATGGTTGCTAATCCCAGGCAGTTAAATGGATTTTTTTTAGAGTTGGCTTGGGTTATATAAATGCATGTTTATTTCATCGAGGTTGCCAACCCTTGTCATTAAGACTTGAATCTTTTATCATCTTGCTTAAGGAATGAGGTTTCGTCTGAAACCATTTGTTGCGGTTGTTTCATTTCGGATTCGAAAATGGACGAGACGAAATTGTTGCTAAAACTCAAATTTCGTTGGGTTTCGGCCAAAACCATTTTGTTTTGGTTTGTTTTGATCGAAATTAAGTGTCTTCAGTCTCGATCGGTTTCACTTGGTTTCGGTCAGTTTCGGTCGAAATCAAATGACCGAAGTATTATTTCTTTCAATAAAATACGAGTTTATATTTAAATACATGAACCGACTTGAACTATACACATAAAAATATTTATTAAAATTTTAAATATTATAAAAACCCCAAAGTTTTTTTGTAATTTTAAAAATTAAATTATAAAATTTATTAAAATTCTAAAAAACATTTATTACAAATGCATTGCTATATAAATATATGCATAATATATACATATACATTCATATAAATTCGAAACTAAAACTCAAAACAAAACTAACGAAACAGGCGAAACTGTGCGAAACCTAAAAATTTTCCAATGGTGAAACCAAAACCGAATCCGAGTTCTCAAACCTTGGTCTTGCTCATTGATGATGTATTTTATTCTAACTCGAAGCTACAAAGATCAAGTATATGTAAATTTAGTAATGTAACTCATGCATGTCTCGGATTCCTACGCCAGGCTCAAAGTTCACGAAGTTCTTTTGAAATTTAATCTACCATCTTTTCACTCGTTAGGACCTTAAAATTTAAATGAGATTGGAATCAAGAAAGGAAAAGGAAGAATAAATTGGTGGATGTGTTTGTGGAGATTAAAGAAAATGACGAAAGCAAGAAAAATAAAAGCATAATGTTTTAAAAAAAAGATTACGATGATCACGATCATGATCAAGATAATACGATGGGTGGATAAGAGATAAATGATTGAGGTATGTTATCTTAGTTAATTTACTTACATAGTGGTTATGAAGTTTACTGAATAATTTGGTATTCGTGAAATAATTTATGCATTTATATTTATGTTTATGTTTATGTTTTGGAACCATCAAACTCATTTTAATAATAGGTGTTAGAATTGAAACAAGAATATTTGAGTTAGAAATAAGATTTGTGTGTTTATTCATTATACAATTTTGCTTGATTACATCTTTTATGTCCCCCATTTGTCCTTAATTATTCATTATTCTATATTTAAGCAATTCTATAGTTCTATAATAGGCTAGTTGAATGTTTATTTTTGTAAAAATAGCACAAGAGCTAACTTATCATATAATATACAATAGGTCGCAATATCTTAGGAAAATGAAATTTGATACAAAGCACAATTTGACAACTATGATAATTTTCTTTTTATACGAACTCATTAATCACCCAAACTGGACCACTTTTCCACGTTTGATTGGATATAACATATACATTCCAATAAACTTCACTTATGTCCTTAGATGATTAGATAAACTATTTTATGTTTTCCTTTCCTACCTCCTTTACATGTTGGTAGGGTAAATTGTTTAGCAAGGAAGTTATTTCATGTGTCAGGTTGTAAAGTCATACTACTTTCAATTTATTTTTAAACATAGCATGGCATACTACATCCTCAATGGAACAGGCTCTTACCTTGCCTGCAAGAAATAAACCAAGCTTGTCTCCAACGCCTAAATATGCAATAAACATCGAGATAAATTGATAGACTAGAACCCAATTTGAGCCAAAAATACAAACCCTAAATGAGTATGGTTCTAACTTATTTACTATACATCAAAATCATCTCCCTCCTCATTGTGGGACTAATCTCACATCATATACCATTTTAACATCTTATCAATCCACTCTAACCATTGACTACTTCCCAATTACCATCATCAATTCTCCGAGAGAAGAAGTACCAACATTATTATCATCAGCTCATTTGTCATTAATTATAACATGAATTTATAGTCATCAATGTTATAAAAGTCTACTGGCACCGGTGCTAGCGACACTCGCTTAGTGTGATGATTATTGTCCTTAAACTACTATAGGGTGGTACTCGCTAATATGAACCAATCCTAGGTCGTGACTTTTGATGGAGAGTGCGATGTGCAACCCGAAGACCCTCTTGCACCGCGAGATGCTACCCCGGGCCGAGTCCAAAAAGAAGGAAGCATGACAGGGACTCAGGTCCTTTTAAATAATAGAACATTGAATAGAAATCCTCCCAGATACAGGCCAAAAGACAGGCTCTAATCACTGCTGCACTCCCGCAAATCATAAGTTTTCCCGAACCCTCAGCGAGTCATGTTAAATTAATTAGCTAACGTTTTAGTGTTGTGATGTAGCCTAAGTTTAACATCAATTAAACTACGTAGTCAAGGGGGTCCACTGCCAAACATATAGTGGTAACCAAACATTACATGAGCCAATTCTCAATCCTCATCAGCCATTCAATATCAGTGATATCTCGAGTAATATCACATGGACTATGCAATTTAACATAACATTAAACTTCTCGCATGCATAAAAACAACTTCCCAGAAGGAGTATTCCAAGCTAACTATCACGTAAGCTAAACATGAGACAACTGGAAATATAGGCACAACTAGGCAATAGATGCAATAATATTTATTTGAAAAGGAACTGAAATTGAAATCTTTAGTATTTTTGAAAATTACAAACAGATATATCAAACTTGGGTTTTCATCACATGGTAGGGAGAACCCGAGCCTGCGGTAAAATCCACAGGGGTTTTTAGCAAGATACCAGGGTCTACCGATCAAAAAATCAGGATTATAGAGCCCGGATCCCAAGTTGTAACGCTCCGCTTCCCAAAAACAATGGAAGCGAGAACATTACGAAGGTCTGCATGAACTAGAGCGGTAAAGCTCGAGTTTATTAAGTGTCTGTGACAACATCATTACAGGTTCTTGCTTGCATTTCAGAACAATAAAAACTTTCATTAACTTAAAAGCCACATCCAGAAATATTCATACACGAAATAAAACAACAAGGCATCAGCATGGATAACGGAACTACAACAAGGAGAATACTCTAAACAAAGTACTAAAGAAAACTAAAAGAAAAGCAGCAGCAACACAGGTCACTAGTCCTCCTCGGGAAGCGACTCAGCATTAGCAGCTGACTCCTGGCTCTCTAGGTCAGACGTCACAACAAGTCCTACTGGTACTCTGGCTCGTGATCTGACATACATTCCAAAAACAGGAATGTATGTCAGCAAGGGCCTGCAAGTAAAAGTGAGACGACCCAAGGCAAGGTGTACGAATATTAACAAATTATGAAGCATTAATTGTTTTGCACAAGATGTAAGCAGCATGGTTGTAGACATGGCAATTTAAAGTAAGGTAAAGTACTTCTAAACATCGCAGTTCTAAAGAATTTAAAGACGAGCATTAATGAACATGGCATTTCTATAAATGTTATTAACATGGCAATTCTAGTGTTTAACTGAGATAACAATAATGAGTTCAAGTTATATGTCAGTGTTTTCTATCACTTTTAGTGTTCTTGCCTTTAAGACGTGATGAGTGAATCATTCTTCTCAAGGGGTACAACCGTGATTAACGCTACACATCGCATGCAGGTGGTGCTCTTGAAGAGAGGATCCTTTCATATGCTTAGTGGCTGCTCAACCCTAACCACACCCAAAAGTTGTGCTGGAACACGAGCCAGACTAGTCGACTCACACGACATCACGAAATCAATATTTCGCCTTTGAGGCGCATGAATTCACGAATTCAAGTATGTTTGCCTATGAGGGCACGAGTTCACGAATTCACGAGTTTGTCGTTAAGGCATGTTGTGCTGGATCACGAGCTAGCCTAATCTTGTGTACAAGAGGATGTGTAGCATATGGCCAACATTTTCATGAATTATAACATTCTAAAACAAGTTAAATGATGACATTAATTGCTTGATTATCACACATGTTGTTTTACGACATTAATAAAAGTGTAATTGAAACATTTAAAACTTCAATAATTCAAAACAACTCACACACTTGCCTGTTTTGACGATTTCAGGGTCCAGGGGATCGTGACGGAAGGCATGTTTATCTACGCCATTAGATTTATGATATCAAGCTATAGAATCTTAAACACCAATGCAATTTTATTAAGTCTAACCTACATAAGGATCGCCTAATATGTTATCACTAACTAACTTACATATCCTATAAGTTTAACTTATATAATCAATACATTATAGTATACTGACACTTTATTCCCATATATCAACTCACTGTTCATGCATTAATATACTATATATGTAAATAAATAAGTTAACCCAATCGCACCTTTTACATGTAGGACTCACTGTTTCATCCATGGTAAAGAACTGTTCACCCATCAATTTATATCATACTGATGCTATATGGGTAGTATTGTTCACACAAAAGAAAAGTAACTTACATGGTAAATTAAATAATATAACTTTACAATATAACATAACCTTCATAACCAATATCGTAACACACTGTTCACCTAACTCATAGATTTGCGTGATTTTATATCAGCTTGTAAGTGCAACGAAGGCGAGTTGAGGGGGTGGAAGGCAGCAAAGTTATGGAGGGGATGGCTCTGGTAGGCAGTTGAGGGAGTAGCGAGAGATGCGGCGTAGGCTGATCGAAGATGGGGGAGGTATTGACGGTGTACGGTGATGGTGTGGTCGCCAGAGGAGGTAGCAGCGACCTCGGATTTGGCGACGGTGATGCTCTGCATGCAGAGGGATAACTGGAGGTGGTGGCAGCAGGCTGGAAGCTCGCTACGGCGGGGGTGATGTCGTGTGGGAGATTGGAGGTGGCGGTGCGGTCGTTTCGTGGCGGGGCTGCTGGTGACTGTCGGAGCTCCGGTGATTGGAAGATGAAGGAGGGGATCGGCGTGGGGGAGAGAGGAGAACATGGGAAACATGGGAGGAGAGATGGTCGACGTGAAGAGGGGGTTGTCGACAGCGGCAACGGGCTGGTTGGTGGTCGGATGGTAGGTGAGAGGGCAGGAGGTCTGGGGCGGCTATGGATCTGAGCGGCTATGGCCACTGGGTTTTGGTATTGAGGAGGTGTGGGAGCTGTTGTCGAAGGTGCCACCGACGTGGGCTTGGGGTTCGAGATGAGACATGTTGAGAGGGAGTGAAGGCGGAGGCGCTTGGTCGGGGAAGAAGGTGATGATGCAAGGGGATGTGAGAGGGCGTCTGTTTGTCGGGTTCTTCAGAAGGGAAGAGGAAGAGATGAGGGAGGTGAAGACAGAGAGAAGAGGGGTGCCTTAGGGTTTCCTTTGTATGTATAATAGGGAAGAGTGTGCGTGAGTTTAAGTCTTGGGTAATGCATGCAAACGAAATATAAAAGGAAGGATAAAAGTATGTGGCAGCTAGGGTATAGATAAGGGGTTTAATAAAACAAATAGGAAGGTTTAATAAAATTGATTGGGTTTTTGTAAAGCAGGTTAGAGAGAGATGATGATGAATTAGTGGGGAGATGGAATACGTGGGGAGAGGCGGCTGGAGTATTTGGATAAGTTAGGGTTTTTTTAAAAAAATAGAAAGATTTAAAGTTGGAGGGAAAAGGAAAAACAAGAAAGTTATTGTAAATAAAATAGAGTTTTATTGTTATTAAACATAGGGTAAAATTCTCCCCTATAAATATGGAAAGGGGATTTATTTTGATTTAATGGAATTGTAACGACTGGTTTTCATGTATCTGGATTTATTATATTATAATATATGTTTTGGTGGATTTTCTCCTCATGTGTGGTTTTCGTCTCCGTAACTTTCATTTTCGATCGTTTCGTCGTGTTTTCTCGTTTATTCCTTAGGATCGTCGATTTCGGAGTAAGTCATTCGTGACGGGCTTCATAACGGTCGTATCTTACTGTTAGATCAAGCCTAGGAGTCTTAGGAATCGATCCCGGAGCTGCGCGCTCCGTATCGGAACTTTTGGTGCACGTTAGCCGGTATAAGAAGGGGCACCGACCGACTAGATGACGATCCAGTCGGTCGGCAATCCTTCTTGAACCGACTAGTTGGCTTTCTAAATTATTCAGGAGTTACTGTTTATCGTTAGTCGGTCTAAGAAGGCTGGTTGACCGACTAGGTTGCAAACTAGTCGGTCAGCAATGCTTCTTTAACCGACTAACTCTTCAACTTATTTTTGGTATCAATACTGTTCACCCTTAGTCGGTCTAAGAACGTTCACCGACCGACTAGATGTCAAACTAGTCGGTCAGTAGTTGTTCATTGACCGACTAACTCTTAGTTCAGGTTTTCGACTGAAGCTACTGTTTACACCTAGTCGGTCTACGTTGGTCGACCGACCGACTAGTTCCCAAACTAGTCGGTCAGTGGTTGTTCTTTGATCGACTAACCAGTGCTGTAAACCCTAGTTTTGCCCTAGCCGCCACCAAACTCTATAAATACCCCTCCAAACGTTTTCCTCTTCTCCCTCACGACCTAAAACCCTAATTTCTCCCCCTTTGAGCCCCCATCTTCCTCAAGCCATTAATCCTTCATCCCAAGCTCATCCTCCATCATCCAAACCCTCCCTTGTCACAACCCATCTCTCATCTTCCCCAAACCTTTATCAAAACCCCAAAATCCACCTCCAAACCCATTTCTCCAGATTTTTCCCTCATTTCCAGATCTGAGCCGGATCTTTCTTCCTTTACCGTGGTTGCTCGGCATCGCTCCTCCGCCTCTTCACGGTAATACTCGATTCCTTTAGTTTTAGCATAACCCCCATTGACATGTGTGAAACCCTAATAAAATGGATTATTAGAAAGTTAGGATTCTAATAAGAAATCGATTTAGAATCATTGTTCTAATGATTGTTTTGCCATAACAGCGATCTATTCCGTAGTTAGCCTGTGACAACCTTCATTGCTCGTCAACCCCGGTATCAGGCAAGTGAAACTTGCAACTCTTGAATTGGGCCATGTCTTAGGCCATTTCCCTTGCTTTAGCGTAAAAGAGACTAGACGGTGAAAGGATAGCCGTTTAGACGCCATTGACCTAGCTTGACAACGAAGCTTGGTCCGTCACCTTCATCATGCTTGTATGTCACATTTACTTTAAATTAACGGTACGCGAATATGATCATGTCATTGCATTTTGCCTGTCACGTTTAAATTCAATTAACGGTACGCAATTATCTGTTCCTTGCATTGCATATTGATTTGTCATCGTGATTGCGTAGCACACGCTATAACGCTATTACTTTCCTGGCTCGTGTTCCAGAAGCGAGCCCTGTAGTTGGAAACCCCAATGCTCGACACATATGGGTGGGGTAAGAGATAAGCGGCCACCTGAGCCCCGAGTTGGCCTGATCCGCCACTCCAGCCAGCAGGCGAAATCTCTAGTGTTCAAGTGATAAATAGTGATAGAGATAAGCGGCCTGAGCCACGAGCTGGCCAGCAGGTGGACTCTCTATGCACTAAGTGATAAGTGATAAGTGATAAGTGATAAGTGACAAGTGATAAATGATAAGTGATTAGTGATTTGGTAGCTTTGGCTACATCGTGCGTGCTTGTCTCTTCCTTTAAACTATCGCATCATACTTAACTGTCATGTCATTGCTTAATATTGTAAATGCTAGGTTGTTAGTTACTTTCAGTTTCCTTGCTCAAGTCTTTTAGACTTGCTGACATGTGCCCCTTTCTCTTTTGGGTGACGCATGTTAGACCTTGAGCCCGAGTTACTTGCTGAGGGCGAGGTGTTTGCGGACGCCGAGCTTGCGCCCGTGTTGGACGAGGACTTCGTGGACACTGGAGATCAGTCTTAGTGTCTACGTCTAGTTTTGTTAGATCTTTTGGGTTGTCGGTGCGTGGCACCTAGTTTGATACTCTGTTATATTCGTCTTTTGTTTGGCCTTGTTCTGGGCCTTTAGACTCTTTCTTTTAGCCTGGTGGCTTTTCTGTGATGTTGAATATTTTGTGGACAAACTGTGGGATTGGTATTTCATATCCGTCTCATATTATTATTATTTTTATTGTTGTTTCGTTTGCAATTACAGGGACCTGCTTATACTAAATTTACGCTTATCAGGCGTGCAGCTTCACAGCTCCACGTTTGAGCGGACCTTCTCACGTCTCGCCTCCATTTAAGGGAAGCGGGTCGTGACAGGTTTTAGTGGTGGCCCATGCAGGTCCTTCTGTAACTGCAATTATCGGGATAACGATAACAATACAAGATTGTCCAATAAATAAGTTCGACATCTGAGCCCTAAGCTATGAGTCAAATTGTTTCGTTTTCTGTGTCATTAGATGGCAGGAAGGCGAATCACCCGTGGTGGTGGTAGTGGTGCGCCCCCTCATGACGAGGAGCCTGAGCGGGAGCCCACTAACGGAGAGATGATGCGGATGATGTTGCAGATGATGCATGTTCAGCAGGGCGTGCTTTTGCAGGTATAGAATGCTCCGGTGACTCGAGCTGCTCGGGTGGTGGAAGCCCCTCGCCCTGAGCCCGGGGCGAAGCAGTTCAGAGAGCTGGGTCCTTCATATTTTAATGGAACTGAAGGTCCACTAGCTGCTGATGAATGGATGAGGAATATCGAGGACAATCTGAAGATGTCCAAGGTCAACGAAGTTAGTTGGGTTGACTTGGCGAAGCGCCAGCTGAGGGATAACGCCAGGAATTGGTGGGATGCTGAAGAGAAGATGTTGGAGGAGCCGATCGTCTGGGCTACCTTCAAGGCCAGATTTGAGGGTGAGTTCTTCCCGAAAGCTGCCAGGGAAGAGATACTGCAGCGTTTTATCGATTTGAAGCAAGGAAGCTCGTCGGTGGACCGATATCACCAAGAGTTCATGAGGCTGAGTCGGTTTGCACCAAAGATGGTGCATGACACTGAGGAGAGAGCTCAGAGGTTCCTGCAGGGACTCGCTTCGGAGCTCCAGAGTTTTGTGACCTCTTCTGACCAGGAATCTTATCAGAAGGTTCTAGTAGCAGCCAAGAGGCAGGAGCTGCTCGTGAATCAGAGGAGGGGGTCTATTGTTGGTGCTGGGAAGAGGCCTGTGGAACAGGCGAGAGCTGTGGTTAGACCTGGATTCAGGCCGAACCAGCCTGCTCAGTTTAAGAGGCCAGGAGGGCCCGTTCGGAGGACTTGCCATTTCTGTGGCAAGGAGGGCCATATCAAGGAATCGTGTAGGACGTTCTTGGGGCAATGTATTGCCTGTGGAGATCCCGCCCATGCTCTTAGGGAGTGCCCGAGGTTGAAGCAGCCGTGGAAGGCACCTATTGCTGCCCCGCTGTTGCAGCAGAGAGCCCCGGTGCCCGCTGGTCGTGGGGTACCCCTTGTTCCGCAGGGGCATGCCTTTCGGCAGGCGGTTCCGCCAAGGAGACAGGCATTTCTGATGACCGAGGAGGAGGTTTTGGCCATGGATGAGGTCATTGCAGGTAACTTCCAATCTAGTTGTTCCTTCCTTAATTAGTTGATTGTTAAAATTATGTTGGATGCTTGTGTATGATGTTACTAGAGTAAGATTTGATTGATTAGACTGTTTGTTAGGTGTGGTTTTGGTTTGCACGTTCCCTGCCCGAGTCCTCTTTGACTCAGGTGCGTCGATGTGTATTTTGGCCCAGAGCTTCGTGGAGAAGCATTCCTTTTCGATGTCCCCTCTCTCCAAGAGTTGGAACATCGTTACAGGGAATGGAGTAGTCACGGTGCATCGTGGGTGCAGTCCTTGCTCTGTGGTGGTTTGTGGACATGAGCTTTATGCTGATTTTATTGTCCACAACATCACCAACTACGATGCGGTCTTTGGGATGGATTGGCTTGCGAGCTTCTATGCTACGATCGACTGCAGGAGGAAGAAGGTGGTGTTCGAGATTCCCGGACATCCGGTGTTTGAGTTCAGTCGTGGTAGCAGTTCGCTTGGTCCTGTCAGATTTTGGGCCAAGCCGGTGGGGGTTGTGGCTATGCAGATGGAGATGGAGTGGCCAGCTGTGGTGCGAGATTTTGGCGACGTCTTCCCCGAGGAGATGTCTGGTTTTCCACCTGATCGAGCTCTAGAATTTTCTATTGATCTTGTTCTGGGAGCGCAGCCGATTTCGAAGGCGCCGTATCGTACGGCACCTTCAGAATTGGAAGAGTTGCAGAAGCAGTTGGATGAGCTTTTGCAGAAGGGTTATATCAATCCTAGTCTGTCTCTGTGGGGAGCACCGGTGTTGTTGGTGAAGAAAAAGGATGGTTCGCGTCGTATGTGCGTGGACTATCGGGAGTTGAATGCGGTGACCATCAAGAATAAATACATGTTGCCTTGCATCGATGATATTTTTGATCAGCTTGGAGGTTCGAGGGTGTTTTCTAAATTGGATTTGAGGAGTGGTTACCATCAGTTGAAGGTGAAGAAGGGAGATGTTCCGAAGACAGCGTTCAGGACGAAGTATGGACACTATGAGTTTGTGGTTATGCCTTTCGGTGTAACTAACGCACCCGCAGTTTTCATGAACCTGATGAACCTGATTTTCTACGACTTTTTAGATAAGTTTGTCGTTATCTTTATTGACGACATTCTGATCTACTCGAAGTCGGAGGAAGAGCATGCCTCGCACTTGAGGATGGTATTGGAGATTTTGAGGAAGCATCGGTTGTATGCTAAGTTTTCGAAGTGCGAGTTCTGGCTGGATAGAGTTGCTTTTCTCGGGCATGTGGTGACTGGAGATGGTATTTCTGTGGATCCCGAGAAGATTAGGGTCATCAGGGAGTGGCCCGTTCCGTCGTCAGCTTCCGAGATCCGGAGTTTCCTTGGTTTGGCGGGATATTATCGTCGTTTCATTAAGGACTTTTCCCGTATTGCCGAGCCGATGACCAGATTGACGCTGAAGGATGTACCTTTTGTTTGGTCGGGTGATTGTGAGAGTGCTTTTGGTGTTCTGAGAGAGCGTCTGACGACTGCCCCTATTCTTGTTGTGCCTGATCGCAGCGGTGGATTTGAGATCTTTTGCGATGCTTCTGGCAAGGGTCTCGATTGTGTGTTGCATCAGCACGGCATGTTGTGGCTTATGCGTCTCGTCAGCTCAAGGTTCATGAGAAGAATTACCCGACGCATGATTTGGAGTTGGTTGCCGTGGTATTTGCTCTTAAGATTTGGAGGCACTTCCTGCTGAGTGAGAAAGTGAAGATTTTCACCGATCACAAAAGCTTGAAGTATATTTTTACTCAGAAGGAGCTCAACATGCGACAGCGTCGATGGTTGGAGCTTATGGAAGATTATGAGATTGATTTGCAGTATCACCCTGGCAAGGTGAATGTGGTTCCAGATGCTTTGAGTAGGCTTCCCGCGTTGATGATGTTGACCTCGCAGTGGAGATTGCAGCAGGATTTTTGCGAGTCTGGTGTGGAGATTGTCCTTCCTGGTGAGGATTCATCGTTGATGTACATGCAGGTACAGTCGACGATCGTGGATCGGATTAAGGCTGGCCAGGCTGAGGATCCGAAGCTGGTGAAGCTTCGGGAGCAGGTGGAAGCCGGTCTGCGGACTGACTTTTTGATTCATGAGGATGGCTCGCTGAGGTTTGGAGCCAGGCTGTGTGTGCCAACTGGGGATATTAGAGAGGAGTTGATGGTGGAGGCACACAGTTCGCCGTATTCTGTGCATCCTGGTGGCACCAAGATGTACCAGGATCTTCGTCTGAATTATTGGTGGCATGGTATGAAGAGGAGTGTGGCTCGGAGTGTAGCCAAGTGTTTGGTTTGCCAGCAAGTGAAGGCGGAGCATCAGCGTACGGTCGGGTTGCTGCAACCGCTTCCGATTCCGGAGTGGAAGTGGCAACACATCAATATGGATTTCGTGACTGGGCTACCTCGGAGTCCGAAGCAGAATGACGCGATTTGGGTGATCGTAGATCGATTGACCAAATCCGCGCACTTTATTCCGTTCCGAGTGGGACAGTCCACTGAGGCGCTAGCAAGGAGATACATGGAGGTAAAATTCTTTTACTCTCCGTTTTATGTCCTTTTCCTAGTTTGGATAGTGATGTAACGTGAATCGTGCAGGAGGTCGTGCGACTTCACGGAGTCCCCGTGAGTATCGTGTCTGACAGAGACACGAGGTTCACATCTCAGTTCTGGCAGAGTTTGCAGAAGAGTTTGGATACGCGTCTGAGTTTCAGCACGGCGTACCATCCGCAGACGGACGGCCAGTCCGAGAGGACGATTCAGATTTTGGAGGACATGCTGAGAGCGTGCATGTTGGATTTCAAGGGTTCGTGGGAGGACCATCTGTACTTGGTAGAGTTCTCTTACAACAACAGCTTCCAGGCGTCTATTGGCATGGCGCCTTTCGCCGCTTTGTATGGGAGGAAATGTCGATCGCCGTTGAGTTGGGATGACGTTGGTGATCGGGAGCTGTTGGGACCTGATATGATCGTGGAGGCCGTGGATATCGTCAGGAATATTCGGGAGAGGTTGAGAATTGCTCAGGACCGTTTTAAGCATTGGGCGGATGCTAAACGTCGTCCTTTGGAGTTTCAGCCGGGCGACCATGTGTTTCTGAGGATTTCCCCGAATCGTGGAGTGATTCGTTTTGGGAAGCGATGGAAGTTGAGCCCGTGATACATTGGACCATTTGATGTTTTGGAGAGGGTCGGCGAAGTAGCTTATCGCTTAGCCTTACCGCCATCTTTGGAAGGAGTCCATGATGTTTTCCATGTGTCGCAGCTTCGTCGATACATCAGCGATCCGTCTCATGCCGTGGATTTCTCGGAGATCGCCGTTCGCTCAGATTTGACGTATGACCAGCATCCAGTGCAGATTCTGGACAGGCATCAGAAGTCACTTTGAAACAAGGTCGTCGATCTTGTTAGAGTGATGTGGCGGCACGGTTCACCAGGAGAGTCCACTTGGGAGAGAGAAGATGAGATGCGAGAGCGTTTCCCACTTTTGTTTCCGGACACGTGAGTGTTTGGAAATTCCGAGGACATAATTTTTCTTAAGTTGGGGAGGATGTAACGACTGGTTTTCATGTATCTGGATTTATTATATTATAATATATGTTTTGGTGGATTTTCTCCTCATGTGTGGTTTTGTCTCCATAACTTTCATTTTCGATCGTTTCGTCGTGTTTTCTCATTTCTTCCTTAGGATCGTCGATTTCGGAGTAAGTCATTCGTGACGGGCTTCATAACGGTCGTATCTTACTGTTAGATCAAGCCTAGGAGTCTTAGGAATCGATCCCGGAGCTCCGCGCTCCGTATCGGAACTTTTGGTGCACGTTAGCCGGTATAAGAAGGGGCACCGACCGACTAGATGACGATCCAGTCGGTCGGCAATCCTTCTTGAACCGACTAGTTGGCTTTCTAAATTATTCAGGAGTTACTGTTTATCGTTAGTCGGTCTAAGAGGGCTGGTTGACCGACTATGTTGCAAACTAGTCGGTCAGCAATGCTTCTTTAACCGACTAACTCTTCAACTTATTTTTGGTATCAATACTGTTCACCCTTAGTCGGTCTAAGAACGTTCACCGACCGACTAGATGTCAAACTAGTCGGTCAGTAGTTGTTCATTGACCGACTAACTCTTAGTTCAGGTTTTCGACTGAAGCTACTGTTTACACCTAGTCGGTCTACGTTGGTCGACCGACCGACTAGTTCCCAAACTAGTCGGTCAGTGGTTGTTCTTTGACCGACTAACCAGTGCTGTAAACCCTAGTTTTGCCCTAGCCGCCACCAAACTCTATAAATACCCCGCCAAACGTTTTCCTCTTCTCCCCACGACCTAAAACCCTAATTTCTCCCGCTTTGAGCCCCCATCTTCCTCAAGCCATTAATCCTTCATCCCAAGCTCATCCTCCATCATCCAAACCCTCCCTTGTCACAACCCATCTCTCATCTTCCCCAAACCTTCATCAAAACCCCAAAATCCACCTCCAAACCCATTTCTCCAGATTTTTCCCTCATTTCCAGATCTGAGCCGGATCTTTCTTCCTTTGCCGTGGTTGCTCGGCATCGCTCCTCCGCCTCTTCACGATAATACTCGATTCCTTTAGTTTTAGCATAACCCCCATTGACATGTGTGAAACCCTAATAAAATGGATTATTAGAAAGTTAGGATTCTAATAAGAAATCGATTTAGAATCATTGTTCTAATGATTGTTTTGCCATAACAGCGATCTATTCTGTAGTTAGCTTGTGACAACCTTCATTGCTCGTCAACCCCGGTATCAGGCAAGTGAAACTTGCAACTCTTGAATTGGGCCATGTCTTAGGCCATTTCCCTTGCTTTAGCGTAAAAGAGACTAGACGGTGAAAGGATAGCCGTTTAGACGCCATTGACCTAGCTTGACAACGAAGCTTGGTCCGTCACCTTCATCATGCTTGTATGTCACATTTACTTTAAATTAACGGTACGCGAATATGATCATGTCATTGCATTTTGCCTGTCACGTTTAAATTCAATTAACGGTACGCAATTATCTGTTCCTGGCAGTGCATATTGATTTGTCATCGTGATTGCGTAGCACACGCTACAACGCTATTACTTTCCTGGCTCGTGTTCCAGAAGCGAGCCCTGTAGTTGGAAACCCCAACGCTCGACACATATGGGTGGGGTAAGAGATAAGCGGCCACCTGAGCCCCGAGTTGGCCTGATCCGCCACTCCGGCCAGCAGGCGAAATCTCTAGTGTTCAAGTGATAAATAGTGATAGAGATAAGCGGCCTGAGCCACGAGCTGGCCAGCAGGTGGACTCTCTATGCACTAAGTGATAAGTGATAAGTGATAAGTGATAAGTGATAAGTGACAAGTGATAAATGATAAGTGATTAGTGATTTGGTAGCTTTGGCTACATCGTGCGTGCTTGTCTCTTCCTTTAAACTATCGCATCATACTTAACTGTCATGTCATTGCTTAATATTGTAAATGCTAAGTTGTTAGTTACTTTCAGTTTCCTTGCTCAAGTCTTTTAGACTTGCTGACATGTGCCCCTTTCTCTTTTGGGTGACGCATGTTAGACCTTGAGCCCGAGTTACTTGCTGAGGGCGAGGTGTTTGCGGACGCCGAGCTTGCGCCTGTGTTGGACGAGGACTTCGTGGACACTGGAGATCAGTCTTAGTGTCTACGTCTAGTTTTGTTAGATCTTTTGGGTTGTCAGTGCGTGGCACCTAGTTTGATACTCTGTTATATTCGTCTTTTGTTTGGCCTTGTTCTGGGCCTTTAGACTCTTTCTTTTAGCCTGGTGGCTTTTCTGTGATGTTGAATATTTTGTGGACAAACTGTGGGATTGGTATTTCATATCCGTCTCATATTATTATTATTGTTATTGTTTTTTCGTTTGCAATTACAGGGACCTGCTTATACTAAATTTACGCTTATCAGGCGTGCAGCTTCACAGCTCCACGTTTGAGCGGACCTTCTCACGTCTCGCCTCCATTTAAGGGAAGCGGGTCGTGACAGCTTTTAGTGGTGGCCCATGCAGGTCCTTCTGTAACTGCAATTATCGGGATAACGATAACAATACAAGATTGTCCAATAAATAAGTTCGACATCTGAGCCCTAAGCTATGAGTCAAATTGTTTCGTTTTCTGTGTCATTAGATGGCAGGAAGGCGAATCACCCGTGGTGGTGGTAGTGGTGCGCCCCCTCATGACGAGGAGCCTGAGCGGGAGCCCACTAACGGAGAGATGATGCGGATGATGTTGCAGATGATGCATGTTCAGCAGGGTGTGCTTCTGCATGTACAGAATGCTCCGGTGACTCGAGTTGCTCGGGTGGTGGAAGCCCCTCGCCCTGAGCCCGAGGCGAAGCAGTTCAGAGAGCTGGGTCCTGCATATTTTGATGGAACTGAAGGTCCACTAGCTGCTGATGAATGGATGAGGAATATCGAGGACAATCTGAAGATGTCCAAGGTCAACGAAGTTAGTTGGGTTGACTTGGCGAAGTGCCAGCTGAGGGATAACGCCAGGAATTGGTGGGATGCTGAAGAGAAGATGTTGGAGGAGCCGATCGTCTGGGCTACCTTCAAGGCCAGATTTGAGGGTGAGTTCTTCCCGAAAGCTGCCAGGGAAGAGATACTGCAGCGTTTTATCGATTTGAAGCAAGGAAGCTCGTCGGTGGACCAATATCACCAAGAGTTCATGAGGCTGAGTTGGTTTGCACCAAAGATGGTGCATGACGCTGAGGAGAGAGCTCAGAGGTTCCTGCAGGGACTCGCTTCGGAGCTCCAGAGTTTTGTGACCTCTTCTGACCGGGAATCTTATCAGAAGGTTCTAGTAGCAGCCAAGAGGCAGGAGCTGCTCGTGAACCAGAGGAGGGGGTCTATTGTTGGTGCTGGGAAGAGGCCTGTGGAACAGGTGAGAGCTGTGGTTAGACCTGGATTCAGGCCGAACCAGCCTGCTCAGTTTAAGAGGCCAGGAGGGCCCGTTCGGAGGACTTGCCATTTCTGTGGCAAGGAGGGCCATATCAAGGAATCGTGTAGGACGTTCTTGGGGCAATGTATTGCCTGTGGAGATCCCGCCCATGCTCTCAGGGAGTGCCCGAGGTTGAAGCAGCCGTGGAAGGCACCTATTGCTGCCCCGCTATTGCAGCAGAGAGCCCCGGTGCCCGCTGGTCGTGGGGTACCCCTTGTTCCGCAGGGGCATGCCTTTCGGCAGGTGGTTCCGCCAAGGAGACAGGCATTTCTGATGACCGAGGAGGAGGTTTTGGCCATGGATGAGGTCATTGCAGGTAACTTCCAATCTAGTTGTTCCTTCCCTAATTAGTTGATTGTTAAAATTATGTTGGATGCTTGTGTATGATGTTACTAGAGTAAGATTTGATTGATTAGACTGTTTGTTAGGTGTGGTTTTGGTTTGCACGTTCCCTGCCCGAGTCCTCTTTGACTCAGGTGCGTCGATGTGTATTTTGGCCCAGAGCTTCGTGGAGAAGCATTCCTTGTCGACGTCCCCTCTCTCCAAGTGTTGGAACATCGTTACAGGGAATGGAGTAGTCACGGTGCATCGTGGGTGCAGTCCTTGCTCTGTGGTGGTTTGTGGACATGAGCTTTATGCTGATTTTATTGTCCACGACATCACCAACTACGATGCGGTCTTTGGGATGGATTGGCTTGCGAGCTTCTATGCTATGATCGACTGCAGGAGGAAGAAGGTGGTGTTCGAGATTCCCGGACATCCGGTGTTTGAGTTCAGTCGTGGTAGCAGTTCGCTTGGTCCTGTCAGATTTTGGGCCAAGCCGGTTGGGGTTGTGGCTATGCAGATGGAGATGGAGTGGCCAGCTGTGGTGCGAGATTTTGGCGACGTCTTCCCCGAGGAGATGTCTGGTTTGCCACCTGATCGAGCTCTAGAATTTTCTATTGATCTTGTTCTGGGAGCGCAGCCGATTTCGAAGGCGCCGTATCGTACGGCACCTGCAGAATTGGAAGAGTTGCAGAAGCAGTTGGATGAGCTTTTGCAGAAGGGTTATATCAATCCTAGTGTGTCTCCGTGGGGAGCACCGGTGTTGTTGGTGAAGAAAAAGGATGGTTCACGTCGTATGTGCGTGGACTATCGGGAGTTGAATGCGGTGACCATCAAGAATAAATACATGTTGCCTTGCATCGATGATATTTTTGATCAGCTTGGAGATTCGAGGGTGTTTTCTAAATTGGATTTGAGGAGTGGTTACCATCAGTTGAAGGTGAAGAAGGGAGATGTTCTGAAGACAACGTTCAGGACGAAGTATGGACACTATGAGTTTGTGGTTATGCCTTTCGGTGTAACTAACGCACCCGCAGTTTTCATGAACCTGATGAACCTGATTTTCTACGACTTTTTATATAAGTTTGTCGTTATCTTTATTGACGACATTCTGATCTACTCGAAGTCGGAGGAAGAGCATGCCTCGCACTTGAGGATGGTATTGGAGATTTTGAGGAAGCATCGGTTGTATGCTAAGTTTTCGAAGTGCGAGTTCTGGCTGGATAGAGTTGCTTTTCTCGGGCATGTGGTGACTGGAGATGGTATTTCTGCGGATCCCGAGAAGATTAGGGTCATCAGGGAGTGGCCCGTTCCGTCGTCAGCTTCTGAGATTCGGAGTTTCCTTGGTTTGGCGGGATATTATCGTCGTTTCATTAAGGACTTTTCCCGTATTGCCGAGCCGATGACCAGATTGACGCTGAAGGATGTACCTTTTGTTTGGTCGGGTGATTGTGAGAGTGCTTTTGGTGTTCTGAGAGAGCGTCTGACGACTGCCCCTATTCTTGTTGTGCCTGATCGCAGCGGTGGATTTGAGATCTTTTGTGATGCTTCTGGCAAGGGTCTCGGTTGTGTGTTGCATCAGCACGGCATGTTGTGGCTTATGCGTCTCGTCAGCTCAAGGTTCATGAGAAGAATTACCCGACGCATGATTTGGAGTTGGCTGCCGTGGTATTTGCTCTTAAGATTTGGAGGCACTTCCTGCTGAGTGAGAAAGTGAAGATTTTCACCGATCACAAAAGCTTGAAGTATATTTTTACTCAGAAGGAGCTTAACATGCGACAGCGTCGATGGTTGGAGCTTATGGAAGATTATGAGATTGATTTGCAGTATCACCCTGGCAAGGTGAATGTGGTTCCAGATGCTTTGAGTAGGCTTCCCGCGTTGATGATGTTGACCTCGCAGTGGAGATTGCAGCAAGATTTTTGCGAGTCTGGTGTGGAGATTGTCCTTCCTGGTGAGGATTCATCGTTGATGTACATGCAGGTACAGTCGACGATCGTGGATCGGATTAAGGCTGGCCAGGCTGAGGATCCGAAGCTGGTGAAGCTTCGGGAGCAGGTGGAAGCCGGTCTGCGGACTGACTTTTTGATTCATGAGGATGGCTCGCTGAGGTTTGGAGCCAGGCTGTGTGTGCCAACTGGGGATATTAGAGAGGAGTTGATGGTGGAGGCACACAGTTCGCCGTATTCTGTGCATCCTGGTGGCACCAAGATGTACCAGGATCTTCGTCTGAATTATTGGTGGCATGGTATGAAGAGGAGTGTGGCTCGGAGTGTAGCCAAGTGTTTGGTTTGCCAGCAAGTGAAGGCGGAGCATCAGCGTACGGTCGGGTTGCTGCAACCGCTTCTGATTCCGGAGTGGAAGTGGCAACACATCACTATGGATTTCGTGACTGGGCTACCTCGGAGTCCGAAGCAGAATGATGCGATTTGGGTGATCGTAGATCGATTGACCAAATCCGTGCACTTTATTCCGTTCCGAGTGGGACAGTCCACTGAGGCGCTAGCAAGGAGATACATGGAGGTAAAATTCTTTTACTCTCCGTTTTATGTCCTTTTCCTAGTTTGGATAGTGATGTAACGTGAATCGTGCAGGAGGTCGTGTGACTTCACGGAGTCCCCGTGAGTATCGTGTCTGACAGAGACACGAGGTTCACATCTCAGTTCTGGCAGAGTTTACAGAAGAGTTTGGGTACGCGTCTGAGTTTCAGCACGGCGTACCATCCGCAGACGGACGGCCAGTCCGAGAGGACGATTCAGATTTTGGAGGACATGCTGAGAGCGTGCATGTTGGATTTCAAGGGTTCATGGGAGGACCATCTGTACTTGGTAGAGTTCTCTTACAACAACAGCTTCCAGGCGTCTATTGGCATGGCGCCTTTCGCCGCTTTGTATGGGAGGAAATGTCGATCGTTGTTGAGTTGGGATGACGTTGGTGATCGGGAGCTGTTGGGACCTGAGATGATCGTGGAGGCCGTGGATATCGTCAGGAATATTCGGGAGAGGTTGAGGATTGCTCAGGACCGTTTTAAGCATTGGGCGGATGCTAAACGTCGTCCTTTGGAGTTTCAGCCGGGCGACCATGTGTTTCTGAGGATTTCCCCGAATCGTGGAGTGATTCGTTTTGGGAAGCGGGGGAAGTTGAGCCCGCGATACATTGGACCATTTGATGTTTTGGAGAGGGTCGGCGAAGTAGCTTATCGCTTAGCCTTGTCGCCATCTTTGGAAGGAGTCCATGATGTTTTCCATGTGTCGCAGCTTCGTCGATACATCAGCGATCCGTCTCATGCCGTGGATTTCTCGGAGATCGCCGTTCGCTCAGATTTGACGTATGACCAGCATCCAGTGCAGATTCTGGACAGGCGTCAGAAGTCACTTCGAAACAAGGTCGTCGATCTTGTTAGAGTGATGTGGCGGCACGGTTCACCGGGAGAGTCCACTTGGGAGAGAGAAGATGAGATGCGAGAGCGTATCCCACTTTTGTTTCCGGACACGTGAGTGTTTGGAAATTCCGAGGACGGAATTTTTCTTAAGTTGGGGAGGATGTAACGACTGGTTTTCATGTATCTGGATTTATTATATTATAATATATGTTTTGGTGGATTTTCTCCTCATGTGTGGTTTTGTCTCCATAACTTTCATTTTCGATCGTTTCGTCGTGTTTTCTCGTTTCTTCCTTAGGATCGTCGATTTCGGAGTAAGTCATTCGTGACGGGCTTCATAACGGTCGTATCTTACTGTTAGATCAAGCCTAGGAGTCTTAGGAATCGATCCCTGAGCTCCGCGCTCCGTATCGGAACTTTTAGTGCACGTTAGCCGGTATAAGAAGGGGCACCGACCGACTAGATGACGATCCAGTCGGTCGGCAATCCTTCTTGAACCGACTAGTTGGCTTTCTAAATTATTCAGGAGTTACTGTTTATCGTTAGTCGGTCTAAGAAGGCTGGTTGACCGACTAGGTTGCAAACTAGTCGGTCAGCAATGCTTCTTTAACCGACTAACTCTTCAACTTATTTTTGGTATCAATACTGTTCACCCTTAGTCGGTCTAAGAACGTTCACCGACCGACTAGATGTCAAACTAGTCGGTCAGTAGTTGTTCATTGACCGACTAACTCTTAGTTCAGGTTTTCGACTGAAGCTACTGTTTACACCTAGTCGGTCTACGTTGGTCGACCGACCGACTAGTTCCCAAACTAGTCGGTCAGTGGTTGTTCTTTGACCGACTAACCAGTGCTGTAAACCCTAGTTTTGCCCTAGCCGCCACCAAACTCTATAAATACCCCTCCAAACGTTTTTCTCTTCTCCCTCACGACCTAAAACCCTAATTTCTCCCCCTTTGAGCCCCCATCTTCCTCAAGCCATTAATCCTTCATCCCAAGCTCATCCTCCATCATCCAAACCCTCCCTTGTCACAACCCATCTCTCATCTTCCCCAAACCTTCATCAAAACCCCAAAATCCACCTCCAAACCCATTTCTCCAGATTTTTCCCTCATTTCCAGATCTGAGCCGGATCTTTCTTCCTTTGCCGTGGTTGCTCGGCATCGCTCCTCCGCCTCTTCACGGTAATACTCGATTCCTTTAGTTTTAGCATAACCCCCATTGACATGTGTGAAACCCTAATAAAATGGATTATTAGAAAGTTAGGATTCTAATAAGAAATCGATTTAGAATCATTGTTCTAATGATTGTTTTGCCATAACAGCGATCTATTCCGTAGTTAGCTTGTGACAACCTTCATTGCTCGTCAACCCCGGTATCAGGCAAGTGAAACTTGCAACTCTTGAATTGGGCCATGTCTTAGGCCATTTCCCTTGCTTTAGCGTAAAAGAGACTAGACGGTGAAAGGATAGCCGTTTAGACGCCATTGACCTAGCTTGACAACGAAGCTTGGTCCGTCACCTTCATCATGCTTGTATGTCACATTTACTTTAAATTAACGGTACGCGAATATGATCATGTCATTGCATTTTGCCTGTCACATTTAAATTCAATTAACGGTACGCAATTATCTGTTCCTGGCATTGCATATTGATTTGTCATCGTGATTGCGTAGCACACGCTACAACGCTATTACTTTCCTGGCTCGTGTTCCAGAAGCGAGCCCTGTAGTTGGAAACCCCAACGCTCGACACATATGGGTGGGGTAAGAGATAAGCGGCCACCTGAGCCCCGAGTTGGCCTGATCCGCCACTCCGGCTAGCAGGCGAAATCTCTAGTGTTCAAGTGATAAATAGTGATAGAGATAAGCGGCCTGAGCCACGAGCTGGCCAGCAGGTGGACTCTCTATGCACTAAGTGATATGTGATAAGTGATAAGTGATAAGTGATAAGTGACAAGTGATAAATGATAAGTGATTAGTGATTTGGTAGCTTTGGCTACATCGTGCGTGCTTGTCTCTTCCTTTAAACTATCGCATCATACTTAACTGTCATGTCATTGCTTAATATTGTAAATGCTAAGTTGTTAGTTACTTTCAGTTTCCTTGCTCAAGTCTTTTAGACTTGCTGACATGTGCCCCTTTCTCTTTTGGGTGATGCATGTTAGACCTTGAGCCCGAGTTACTTGCTGAGGGCGAGGTGTTTGCGGACGCCGAGCTTGCGCCCGTGTTGGACGAGGACTTCGTGGACACTGGAGATCAGTCTTAGTGTCTACGTCTAGTTTTGTTAGATCTTTTGGGTTGTCGGTGCGTGGCACCTAGTTTGATACTCTGTTATATTCGTCTTTTGTTTGGCCTTGGTCTGGGCCTTTAGACTCTTTCTTTTAGCCTGGTGGCTTTTCTGTGATGTTGAATATTTTGTGGACAAACTGTGGGATTGGTATTTCATATCCGTCTCATATTATTATTATTGTTATTGTTGTTTCGTTTGCAATTACAGGGACCTGCTTATACTAAATTTACGCTTATCAGGCGTGCAGCTTCACAGCTCCACGTTTGAGCGGACCTTCTCACGTCTCGCCTCTATTTAAGGGAAGCGGGTCGTGACAGTAATGGTTTAAAATGTAGAATAAAAGTAAAGAACAATGGATTCATTGCAATTAAAATAGGACTTTATTGTTATTTAGAATGAGTAAAAGTCTCATATACTAATATGGAAGGGTTTAAATCTAGTAGAAAAAGGAAAGAAAACAAGAAGATAAATTGTAATTAAGAGGAGATTAATAGCTAATTATAAAGTGAATGGAAGGGAAATTTGAATTCAAAATTGAATTTGAATTATTTATTTAATGGGATTATATAAGAGTTGATTTAAAAGATAAGGTAATTAGGAAAGTTGATTTCATACTAATAATTGGGGAGAAAATAATGGGTTTAATGAGAGAGTATTTCTAAAATAGTTATAGTCTTAATTAGGATCTAAATAGGAAAGTTTTTAAAAGATTTTGAATTTTAAAAACATTTGAATTTGAAATTTTAAAAATAATAATAATAAGATTTAATAAGCTAACTAACGTAAGTGTATTAATTAGATCTGCATATCAAAAGTATACTAATGAAAGACATTCATAAATAGAACTCACTCCAGCGTATCAGAAGATACCGATCGTTACTCAAGTAATCCACACTGAAACCCAAAATAGCAAGAGAGGAAACCAGCCGAACCTAACAACAAGTAAGAAAACCAATCGAACCCCAAAACAGCAAGCAAAAGCCAACCGAACCCAAACTGTAGGCAAGAAAGCAACCGAACTTAACCCCAAGCTGAAACCCCAAAACAACAAGCAAGAACCTAGCATAACCCAACGTCGAGACCCCCGTGACCCCACATCAAGCAGGAGAGGGAACCAACCCCACAAAATAATCGTAGGGAATCAAACCTTAACTCATCCCCAAATCATCCTTACCCGTATGTTAAAAATCCAATTTTTTGCACACATACCAAATATAACATCTCAGATTTAAGCATGCAATAATCGAAATTAAAACTAAAGCGTAGGGGGAGAAGATTCTACCTAGATCGTTGAAAAGCCAAAGAAATCAAAGAATTAAAAGCCTACAGCAAGATCTAGTCGGTAGTCTCAAGAAATCAACCCAGATCTGAAAATCTCCAAAATATGGAAAATACCTCGTATAGTGTTGCGTAGCCATGAAGAAGGAGAAGATGAAGAGTATTAATAGTAGTCGGAGAAACCTGCAGAGGACGCATGTCGTCAAGCAAGGGGACATGACAGCCTTGGAGAGGCCCGGTAGGGCGTTGGTTGATCGAAGGAGAAGGACGAGAGGGGGCAACACTCATGTCACTTTGTACAAGAGGAGAGGACGAGAGGGGTATCATCGAAAGACCTAGCAGGCTTTGTCATTGTGAGAGAGAGAGAGAGAGAGAGAGAGAGAGAGAGAGAGAGAGAAGGAGAGTCGATTGCGTCGAAGAGAGAGAAGGAGAGTCGATCATGTCGAAAGCCACAACGGGCATAATGCATGAAAAATGAGAGAGGGGGAGGGGAAATTAAGGAGCCCCATGCTGGGCTTCGTGAGTAGGCCGAGAAAATAAGGGGGGGTAAATAAAGAGATGTGCCCATTACATTTTACCCACCTTGCAAAAAATTCCATCCTCGGAATTTCTAGAACAAGATACTATTAACCAAACACAAAAGAAATCTAACAAACAACTGGCAACAACAAAATGAAGATTAGTTCAAACAACTGATAACACAATCTAAGAGCTGGGGGTGTCCGTCTGCATCGCTGATATGATATAAGCCTGGCGATTCTAAGGCTAGGGTGGTGGTTGTTGCTCTTGCTGACTGACACCGGCAGTCATGGTTTGCTCAACTCGTCTTGGACAGTTACCAACGGAGTGATCTGATACACCACATATCAGACACAGTTTTTTCCAGCGACGACAATCTCTTTTCATGTGTCTGGATCGGTAACAGTAGTCTCACATATCACATGTAATTGAGGGCTGGTTTTCGTCCTGGTCTTCATGAATGTTGTGGTATGCTCCGTCTGTATGGTGGACTTCTCTCGTTCTCCAATGCAAGAGTTTACTGGTGGCATTGAAGGTCGTCGGCTCTGCTCTGCTGCAACAGTCAGAGGTGGTCATCTCGGAGGGGCCCCTGCCTGTCACTCTCATTCCCACTCCCTCTGTACGTACTCATACTCTCGAGCTGTGGAGGGTACATCGGCATGGGTCTTCAATTTGAACCTGACCAGCTTGTCACGAATATCGATGTTTGGGCCCTGCTAAAATCTCTTGGCCCAAGCCAAAGGGGTGGACACCATGTCATTAGCGAACCTATAACACAATTGTTAGCAAATACATATGTACGACATGGTTAGCTAACATGCATTAAAATATGCACCTGCTGAGCATAGAAAACTCGGCGTTGTATTTCTTTACAATCATAGAGCCCTGCTTCAGGTACACAAACTGTGCCTCCAACTCCATCTGTGCCTCTGGTGAGAAGTATTGTGCATTAAATGTCTCCTTAAATGTAGCCCAAGAGATCGGCTGCACCAGTCGGTCCTCTACAGAATCCCACCAGTTTTTAGCCTCTCTGGTCAGTTGCATCTTTGCCATGCTAACCCACAAACCTTCAGCATGTCGGTGATCATGCGCAACCACTCCTCTGCAGCCAAAGCGTCCCCTTGTCTAGTAAAAATATACGGGTGTGGCGATCGAAACTGTTGCACTCCTCCATCCTTCTTAGGTTCTTCCCGTATAGATTGGACCATCTCTCGCAAATCATGGTCCGAGATCTGATGCAGAGTGTTCGATCTAGAGTTGCCTATCCCAGCTCCTGATCCTGATCCCGAAGCGTTTTCGGACATAGCCGCTCTCTTAAATGCTCTACGCCTCTTGCGAATGAAAACGTTCATATGCATATATCCATAAGGTAGATTGATTCAGTCGAGTATCATTCTTTCTTCCTGCTCAATATTGTTCACGAGTTGATTGGGTGGACCTATATGGGCCACCACTTTGTAACGCCCATACCCGGATTGCCGTCACATTTATACGATTACATGCAGATCCTACAAGCGCCAGTGAGGTCAATATGGAGCAGAGCAGAAATAAATAAAGATATGCATATCGTAAAATGTTAACAATGTTCTAAACTGTTGAAGATGGCGAACTCCTTGTTACAACAGACATTTTTGCATATTTTTCTGTGCTCGACGCTATTTTCTGCATTTTATTGAAGATATGGATCTTTTTATTAAATAATATGATTTTAAGCCTAATTTTGTCTTATCTTATTTTTCAGTTGAAGATGGCGATCTCTCGGTTCCAACGAACATTTTTGCGGATTTTTCTGTGCTTTGGACATGATATGATTTTTTGGCCTGATTTTGTCTTCACTTATTTTTCTGTTGAAGATGGCGATCTCCCAGTTTCAATGGACATTTTTGGTGAATATTCTGACATCAGGACTATTTTTGCATATTATTCGCACATCGGGGATATTTTCTAAATTTTCTGAAAGAAATGCATCTCTTTATTAAATGATATGATTTTTGACCTAATTTTGTCTTCTTCTATTTTTCAGCTTAGATGGTGATCTACCGATTCCAACAAACATTTTTGCATATTATTCTGACTTCGGGGCTATTTCCTAAATTTTCTGGAAGATATGCATCTTTTTATTAAATGATATGATTTTTGGCATAATTTTGTCTTCTTTTATTTTTTCAGTTGAAGATGGCAATCTCCCGGTTCCAACCGACATTTTTGTGAATTTTTCGTAGCTCGGTACTATTTTCTAAATTTTATGCAAGATATGGATCTTTTTATTAAATAATATGATTTTTATATCCTACGTATGTCGTCTTTTATTTTTTTCAGTTGAATATGGCGTTTTGCCCGTTCAAACGAACATTTTTAGTGATTTTTCCTACACTGTGGCTATTTTCTACATTTTATGGAAGATATGGATCATTTTATTAAATGATATGATTTTTTGGCTTAATTTTGTCTTGTCTAATTTTTCAATTTAAGATGGCGTTCTCCCGGTTTCAAGGATATTTTTGCAGAATTTTTTGACCTAGAGGCTACTTTAAATTTTTCTGGATGATATGGATCTTTTTAATAAATATTATGATTTTTGGCCTAATTTTGTCCTACCATATTTTTCAGATGAAGATGGCGATCTCCCAGTTCCAACTGACATTTTTACAGTTTTTCTAAGTTCGGGGCAATTTTCTACATTTTATGGAATATATGGATCATTTTATTAAATGATATGATTTTTTGGCATACTTTCATTTTCTTTCATTTTTTTCAATTGAAGATGGCGTTCTCTCGATTCCAACGGATATTTTTGCAAATTTTTTGACCTAGATGCTATTTTCTACATTTTCTGGAAGATATGGATATCTTAATTATATAATATGATTATAAGCCTAATTTTGTTTTCTCTTATTTTTCAGAATAAGATGATGATCCCGGTTCCAACTGTCAATTTTGCAGATGAATTTTCTACATTTTCTGTATGATATGAATCTTTATATTAAATGATAGGTTTTTTATAGATGAATTTTGTCTTCCTAATTATTCGGTTGAAGTTGGCGATCCCTAGGTTCCAACAGACATTTTTGTTGATCTTTCTGAGCTCGGGGCTATTTTCCTACATTTTCGGGAAGTTATGAATCCTTTTATTCAATGATAAATTTTTTGACATAATTTTTTATTCTCTTATTTTTTCAGTTGAAGATGGCAATATCCCGGTTCCAACGAATATTTTACAGATTTTTCTGAGCTCCGGGATATTTTGTACATTTTCAAAAAGTTATGTATCTTTTTATTGAATGATATTTTTTATAGCCTAATTTTGTCTTCCCTCATTTTTTAAGTTGAAGATGGCGATCTTCTGGTTCCAACGGATATTTTAGCATAATTTTTTAACTCGGTGCTATTTTCTACATTTTATGGAAGATATAGAACTTTTTTTTGAATAATATGATATTTATAGCCTACGTTTATCTTTTCTTATTTTAAGTTGAAGAAGGCGATCTCCTGGTTCCAACGGGCATTTTTACATATTTTTCTTAGCTTGAGAATATTTTCTACATTTTCTGGAAGATATGTATATTTAAATGAAATGATCTGATTTTTTGGCCTAATTTTTTCTTCTCTTTTTTACTTTGACGATAGCAATCTACCGGTTTTAATGGACATTTGTGCGGATTTATTTTGAGCTACGGGCTATTTTTTATATTTTTTGTATTACATGAATCTTTGTTAGAACTTTTTAAATAATAAGATTTTATAGCCTACGTTTATCTTCTCTTATTTTTTTCTGTTGAAGATGGCGATCTCTCTGGTCCAACGGAAATTTTTGCGGATTTTTTTGAGCTCTAGGCTATTTTCTACATATTCTGGAAGATATGTATTTTTTATTAAATAATAAGAGTTTTGCCCTAATTTAGTCTTCTGTTTTTCAGTTGAAGATGGAGATCTCCCAGTTCCAATGGATATTTTTACGGATTTTTCAGAACTCTGGGCTATTTTCTATATTTTATGAAAGACTTGAATCTTTTTATTAAAGGATATGATTTTTGACCAAATTTTGTCTTCTCTTATTTTTAGTTGAAGATGGCGATCTCCTGGTTCCAATGGACATTTTTGTGGATTTTTATGAGCTCAGTGCTATTTTCTATATTTTATGAAAGATACTCATCATTTTATTAAATGATAGGACTTTTATCGCCTACATTTGTCTTCTCTTATTTTTTCAGTTGAAGGTGGCGATCGACCCGTTCCAACAGTCATTTTTTGGAGGATTTTTCTTAGCTTGGAACTATTTTTCTATCTTTTCTGGAAGATATGGATATTTTAATTAAATGATATGATTTCTGGCCCTAATTTGGTCTTCTCTTTTTTTCAGCTGAAGGTGGGGATCTTTCTGTTCCAATTTACATTTGTGCGGATTTTCTTCAGCTCCAGACTATTTTCTACATTATCTATAAGATATGGATCTTTATATTACATGATATGCTTTATATCATAATTTTGTCTACGCTTTTTTCAGCTTCCAATGGACATTTTTGCGGATTTTTCTTACCTCGGGACTATTTTTCTACATTTTTGGGAAGTTATCGATCTTTTTATTAAATGATATGATTTTTGGCCAAATTTTGTCTTCTCTTATTTTTCAGCCGAAGATGGCGATCTCCAGGTTCCAACGGATATTTTTGCAGATTATTCTGACCACGGGACTATTTTCTAATTTCTGGAATATATGGATCTTTTTATTAAATTATTTGATTATTGGCCTAATTTTGCCTTCTCTTATTTTTCAATTGAAGATGGTAATCTCTCGGTTCCAACTGATACTTTTGCGCATTTCTGAGCTCGGTGCTGTTTTCTACATTTTATGGAAGATATATATCTTTTTATTAAATAAGACGATGTTATAGCATACATTTTTCTTCTCTTATTTTTTCAGGTGAAGATGGCAATCTACCATTTCCAATGGACATTTTTACGGACTTTTCTTTGCTTCGAACTATTTTTCTACATTTTCTTCAAGATATTTATTTTTTATTAAATAACATGATTTTTTGCCCTAATTTTGTCTTCTCTTTTTTAAGTTGAAGGTAGCGATCTCCCGGTTCAAATGGACATTTTTACGGATTTTTAAGAGTTTCATGCTACTTTCTATATTTAATGAAAGATATGAGTCTTTTTATTAAAGGATATGATTTTTTGGCCTAATTTTGTCTTCTCTTATTTTTTTTAGTTGGAGATGACGATCTTTTGGTTCCATCGGACATTTTTACGAATTTTTCTAAGCTTCGAGCTATTTTCTAAATTTTATGGAACATTTGGCTCTTTTTTATTAAATGATATGATTTTTATAGCCTCAGTTTGTCTTATCTTATTTTTCAGCTGAAGATGGCGATCTTCCAGTTCCAACGGACATTTATGCGGATTTTTCCGAGCTGGGGGCTATTTTCTATATTTTTTAGAAGATATGGATCTTTTTATAAAATGATATGATTTTTATAGCCTAAGTTTGTTTCTCTTATTTTTAGTTGAAGATGGTAATCTCCTGTTTCAACGGAAATTTTTGCGGATTTTTCTGAGCTAGGTGCTATTTATACAGTTAATTAAGGATACGGATCTTTTTATTAAATGATGATTTTTATAGCCTAAGTTTGTCTTCTTTTATTTTTTTTAGTTGAAGATGGCGATCGCCCGGTTCCAACGAACATTTTTGCGGATTTTTCTAACATCGAGCTTATTTTTATATTTTTCTAGAAGATATAGATCTTTTTATTAAATAATATGATTTTTGGTTCTAATTTTGTCTTCTCTTGTTTTTTCTTTGAATATGATGATCACCCAGTTTCGACGGACCTTTTTGCTATTTTTTCTTAGCTCTGGGTAATTTTCTGTATTTTCTGTAAGACATGGATCTTTATATTAAATGTTACAATTTTAATAGCCCTATTGTGTCTTCTCTTATTTTTTTAAGTTGAAGATGGCGATCTTCTGGATCAAACAGAAATTTTTGCGGATTTTTCTGAACTCCAAGCTATTTTCTATAATTTATTGAAGATATGTATCTTTTTATTAAATGATATGATTTTTATCGCCTAATTTTGTCTTTTCTTATTTTTTCGTTGAAGATGATAAATCCCGGTTCCAACAAACATTGTTGCATATTTTTATTAGCTACGGTCTATTTTATATATTTTCTGTAAGATTAATTTTTATATTAAATGATATGATTTTTAGAGCCTAGATTTGTTTTCTCTTATTTTTCGGATGAAAATAGTGAACTTCCCGTTCCAATGGACATTTTTACGGATTTTTCTGTGCTCTGTTCCATTTTTTTGCATTTTCTATTAGATATGGATCTTTATATTAAGTGATATGATTTTTATACCCTAATTTTGTCTTATCTTATTTTTCAGTTGAAGATGGGGATCTCCTGGTTCCAACGGATATTTTTGCGTATTTTGCTGAGATCTTAGCTATTTTCTATATTTTCTAAAAGATATGATCATTTTATTAAATGATATAATTTTGGCGTAATTTTGTTCCTTCTTAATTTCTGTTAAAGATGGCATTCTCCCGGTCCAACGAACATTTGCGGATTTTTATGAGGTTGTGTCTATTTTCTACATTTTACTGAAGATATGGATCTTTTTATTAAATGATATGATTTTGTAGTGTAATTTTGTCTTCTCTTATTTTTTTTAGTTAAGTATGGGATCTGTCAGTTCCCATGGATATTTTTGCGTATTTTTCTACATTTTCAAGAAGATATGAATCTTTTTTCTTACATGATATGATTTTTGGCCTAATTTTGTCTTCTCTTATATTCCAGTTAAAGATGGCGATCTCCCAGTTCCAACGAACATTTTTGCGGATTTTTTGACCTCCGGGCTATTTTCCACACTTTGGAAGATATTATCATTTTATTAAATGATATGATATTTTGGCCTTATTTTATCTTCTCTTATTTTTCAGTTGAAGATGGTGATCTTTCGACTCCAATGGACATTTTTGCGGATTTTTCTGAGCATGTGGCTATGTTCTACATTTTCTTGAAGATATGGATCTTTTTACTAAATGATATGATTTTTTGGCCTAATTTTATCTTCTCTTATTTTTTCGTTGAAGATGGCGATCTCCTGGGTTTAACAGACATTTTTGTGTGATTTTTTTAAGCTCCATGCTATTTTCTACATTTTCTGTAAAATATGAATCTTTATATTAAATCTTCTGCTTTTTATAGCCTAAGTTTTACCTTCTTTTATTTTTCAGTTGAAGATGGTAATCTTCCGATTCCAACAGATATTTTAGGAGCTTTTCTGAGATCGAAGCTATTTTCTACATTTTTGGAGACATGGAACTTTATATTAAATGATATGATTATTATAAGCTAAGTTTGTCTTCTCTTATTTTTCAGTTGAAGATGGTGATCTTCCGGTTCCAACATACATTTTATGGATATTTTTATTAAATGATATGATTTTCATAGACTAAGTTTGACTTCTCTTATTTTTTTCCTTTTAAAATGGCGATCTCCTGGTTCCAACGAACATTTTTGCAGATTTTTCTGACCGCAAGACTATTTTCTACATTTTCTAAAAGACATAGATCTTTTATTAATGAAATATTTTGGCATAATTTTGTCTTCTCTTATTTTTTAGTTGATGATAACGATCTCCCAGTTCCAATGGATATATTTGCGGATTTTTTGAGCTCGGGGCTATTTTCTACTTTTTAAGTAAGAAATGGATCTTTTCATTAACTGATATGATTTTTATAGCATTATTTTGTCTTCTCTCATTTTTTAATTGAATATCATGATCTCCCGGTTCCAACATACATTTTGCGGATTTTTCTTCGCTCGAAACTATTTTTTACACTTTCTGGAAGATAAGGATCTTTTGATTAAATGATATGATTTTTGGCCTAATTTTGTCCTCTCTTATTTTTCAGTTGAAGATTTCGATCTCCCAGTTCCAACGGATATTTTTGAGGATTTTTCTGAACTCTGGGCCATTTTCTAAATTTTCTGTAAGATATGAATATTTATATTAAATGATATGATTTTAAAGCCTAATTGTGCATTCTCTTATTTTTTTAAGTTGAAGATGGCGATCTCCCGATTCCATTGGACATTTTGTGAATTTTTTGAGCTCGTTTTTATTGTTTGCATTTTCTTGTAGATAAAACTTTTTATTACATGATTTGATTTTTTAGCTTAATTTTTTATTCTCTAATTTTTCAGTTGAAGATGGCGATCTCCTGATTTCAACGTGCATCTTTGCGGATTTTTCTCAGCGCTAGGCTAATTTTCACATTTTCTGGAAGTTATGGATCGCTTTATTAAATGATATTATTTTTCGGCCTAATTTTGTCTTCTCTTATTTTCAGATTGCAGATGGCTTTCTCGGTTCCAACATATATTTTTACGTATTCTTCTGGGATAGGGCTATTTACGACATTTTCTGGAAAATATGGATCTTTATTTTAAATAATATAATTTTAAGGCCAAATTTGTATTCTCTTATTTTTTTCCCAGGTGAAATCTCTCAGTTCCAACAAATATTTTTACAGATTTTTCTGTGTTCCAAACTATTTTCTGCATTTCCTTAAGATATGTATATTTATATTAAATGATATGGTTTTATGGCCTAATTTTGTCTTCTCTTATTTTTTACGCTGAATATGGCGATCTCCAGATTCCAACAGAAAATTTTGTCTTCTCTTATTGATGATTTGGATCATTTTATTAAATGATATGATTTTATTGCCTAAATTTATCTTCGCTTGTTTTTGAATTGAACATGGCCATTTTCCAGTTTCAACAGACATTTTTTGCAAATTTTTCTAAGCTATTTATTTATATATTTTCTGGAAGATATGTATCTTTTTATTAATTGATATGATTTGTTGGCCTAATTTTGGCTTCTCTTATTATTTCAGTTGAAGATGTCGAACTCCCAATTCCATTAGACATTTTTACGTATTTTTCAGCTAAAGATATGAATCTTTATATTAAATGATATGATTTTATAGCCAAATTTGTCTTGTCTTATTTTTCAGTTGAAGATGGCAATCTCTCGGTTCCAACGGACATTTTTACGGATTTTTCTCAGCACGGGGCTGTTTTCTATAGTTTATTGCAGATATGAATCTTTTAATTAAATGATATGATTTTTATAGACTTAGTTTGCTTTTCTTATTTTTCAGTTGAACATGGCAATATCCCTTTTCGGACGGACGTTTTTGCAGATTTTTTTGATCTCGAGGCTATTTTCTACATTTTTGGTAGATATGGATCTTTTTATTAAATGATATGATTTTTGGCCTAATTTTGTCTTCTTTTGCTTTTCAAATGAAGATGGCGATCTCGCCGTTCCAACGAACATTTTGCGGATTTTTCTTAGAATTGGGTAATTTTCTACATTTTCTGTAAGATATGGATCTTTAGATTAAATGATATGATTTTTATAGCCAAATTTTGTCTTCTCTTACTTTTCAGTTGAAGATGACGATCTCCGGACGGACATTTTTATGGATTTTTCTGAGCTCAGGGCTATATTATTACATTTTATTGATGATATGGATCTTCTTCTTAAATGATATGAATTTGTAGCCTAATTTTTTCTTCTCTTATTTTTCAGTTGAACATGGCGATCTCCCCTTTCCAACAGATATTTTTATGGGTTTTTCTGAGATTAGAACTATTTTATACATTTTTGAGAAGTTATGGATATTTTTATTAAATGATATGATTTTTTGGCCTAATTTTGTATTATTTTATTTTTATTTGAAGATGGCGAACACCCAGTTCCAACAGACTTTGTTCAGATTTTTCTAAGCTCGGGAATATCTTCCACTGTTTATTGAAGATATGGTAAATGATATGATTTTTATTGTTTAAGTTTGTCTTCTCCTATTTTTCTGTAGAAGATGGTGATATCCCGTTTCCAACAGAATTTTTTGTGGATTTTCTGATCTCGGGGCTATTTTCTAAATTTTATGGAAGATGTGATCTTTTTATTAAATGATATGATTTTTATAGCCTACGATTGCTTTCTCTTATTTTTTTTAGTTGAATATAGAGATCTCCCGGTTCCAGCGGACATTTTTACAGGTTTTTCTTAGCATGAGACTATTTTTCTACATTTTATGGAAGATATGTATCTTTTTATGAAATGATATGATTTTTGGCCTAATTTTGTCTTCTCTTTTTTACTTTGAAAATGAAGGTTTCTTGATTCCAATGGACATTTCTGCGGATTTATTTTGAGTTGCTATATATTTTCTATATTTTTTATATAATATGAATATATATTTTAAATGAAATGATTTTTATAACATAATTTTATCATCTCTTATTTTTAAGTTGAAGATGGCGTTCTCCCGGTTGCAAGAGACAATTTTGCAGATTATTCTGACCTCGGGGCTATTTTTAAAATTGTCTTGATGATGTGGATATTTTAATTAATTACATGATTTTTGGCCTAATTTTGTCTACTCTTATTTTTTTGTTAAAGATGGCGATCTTCCGGTTCCAACGGAAATTTTTGCGGATTTTTCGCATCTCGGTGATATTTTCTACATTTTATTAAAGATATGAATTTTTTATTAAATGATATCATTTTTATATCCTACGTTTTTCTTCTCTTATTTTTCTCAGTTGAATAATGCGAGCTACTAGTTCAGCGGATATTTTAACTGATTTTTGTTAGTTTGGGCTATTTTTCTTCATTTCATGATAGATATATATCATTTTATTAAATAATATGATTTTTGGCCTAATGTTGCCTTCTCTTCTTTTTTCAGTTGAATATGGCATTCTCACGATTCCAACGGAAATTTTTGCAGATTTTTTGACCTTGAGGCTATTTTCTACATTTTCTGGAAGATATGGATCTTTGTATTAAATAATATGATTTTTCGCCTAATTTTATCTTCTCTTTTTTTCCAGATGAAGATGTCGATCTTTCGGTTCCAACAGACATTTTTGCAGATGTTTTTTTAGCTCTATGCTATTTTCTACAAGTTCTGAAAAAAATGCATCTTTAGATTAAATGATATGATTTTTATAACCAAATTTTGTCTTCCCTTATTTTTCAGTTGAAGATGTCGATCTCTCCCTTCCAATAGACATTTTAACAGATTTTTCTGAGCTCGGGGCTATTTTCTACATTTTATTGAAGATACGGCTCTTTCTATTAAATGATATGATTTTTGTAGCCTAATTTTGTCTTCTCTTATTTTTCACTTATAGATGGTGATCTCCTGCTTCCAAGGACATTTTTGCGGATATTTCTGAGCTTGGGACTATTTTTCTATATTTTTGGGAAGTTATAAATCTTTTTATTAAATGATATGATTTTTTGGCCAAATTTTGTCTTCCCTTTTTTAGTTGAAGATGGTGATCTCCCATTTTCAATGGAATTAGTGTGGATTTTTCTGAGCTCTAGGCTATTTTGTAAATTTTCTTGAAGATATGGATTATTATATTAAATGATATGATTTTTATAGCCTAATTTTGTCTTCGCTTTTTTGGATGAAGATGGCGATTTCCCGCTTCCAACTGATATTTTTGTAGCTTTTCTGAGCTCGGTGCTATTTTCTATATTTTCAAAAAGTTATACATCTTTTTATTTAATGATATGTTTTAGGCCTAAATTTGTCTTCTCTTATTTTTTTTATTAAAGATGGCGATCGCCCAGTTCCAACTGACATATTTGCAGATTTTTTCTGAGCTCCGAGATATTTTCTAAATTTTATGTAAGATATGAATCTTTTTATTAAATGATATGATTTTTACAGCCTCCCTTATTTTTCATTTGAAGACGGCAATCTTCCGGTTCCAACGGACATTTTTGCTTATGTTTAAGCTTGATGCTATTTTCTACATTTTATGGAAGATATAAAACTTTTTATAAAATAATATGATCTTTATAGCCTACGTTTGTATTCTCTTATTTTTTTTCAGCTGAAGATGGCGATCTCCCAGATTCAACGGACATTTTCACAGATTTTTATTAGCTTGAGACTATTTTTCTACATTTTCTTGAAGATACGTTTCTTTTTAGGAAATGAAATGAATTGTTGGCCTAATTTTGTCTTCTTTTTTTTAATTTGAATATGGCTATCTACCTGTTCCAACAGATATTTTTGCTGATTTTAATAAGCTCGCTGCTATTTTCTACTTTTTTATAAATGATATGATTTTTGTAGCATACGTTTTTGTCTTCTCTTATTTTTCCTGTTGAAGATGGAGATCTCCCGGTTCCAATGGACATTTTTGCAGATTTTTCTTAGCTTGAGTCTATATTTCTACATTTTCTGAAGGATATGAATCTTTTATGAAATGATATGATTTTTTGGCCTAGTTTTGTCTTATCTATTTTTCAGGTGAAGATGACGATATCCCTGTTCCAACGAACATTTTTTGCGGATTTTTCTGACCTCGAGTATTTTTTACATTTTCTATAAGATATGAATCTTTATATTAAATGATTTCATTTTTATTGCCTAATTTTGTCTACTCTTATTTTTCAGTTGAAGATGGCGATCTTCCAGTTCTAATGAAAATTTTTGTGGATTTTATGAAGATCAATGCTATTTTCTACATTGTAAGAAAGATATGAATTTTTTATTAACTGAAATGATTTTTATATCTTACGTTTTTCTTCTCTTATTTTTTTCAGTTGAATATTGAGATCTACCAGTTCCAGGGGACGTTTTTTTCTGATTTTTGTTAACTTGTGGCAATTTTTCTTCATTTTATGGAAGATATAATCTTCTCTTATTTTTCAATTGAAGATGTCGTTCTCACGGTTCCAATGGAGATTTTTGCGAATTTTCCGACCTAGATGGTATTTTCTACATTGTCTAAAAGATATGGATCTGTTTAATAAATAATATATTTTTTGGCCTAATTTTATCTTCTCATATTTTTCAGATGAAGATGTCGATCTCCCAGTTCCAATGGACATTTTAGCGGATTTTTCTGAGCTCCGGGCTATTTTCTACATTTTCTGTATGAAATATATCTTTAGATTAAATGATATAATTTTTATAGCCTAATTTTTCTTCTCTTATTTTTCAGTTGAAGATGGCGATCTCTTGGTTCAAACGGACATTTTCGTGGATTTTATGAGCATAGGGGTATTTTCTACATTTTATTGAAGATACGGCTCTTTGAAGATACATCTCTTTTTATTAAATGATATGATTTTTGTAGCATAATTTTGTCTTATCTTATTTTTTCACTTAAAGATGATGTTCTCATGCTTCCAACGAACATTTTTCTGATATTTATGAGTTTAGGACTATTTTTCTACATTTTCAGGAAGTTATGGATCTTTTTATTAATTGATATGATTTTTTGGTCTAATTTTGTCTTCACTTTTTTCAGTTGAAGATGGAAATATCCCACTTCCATATGACATTTGTGCAGATTTTTGTGAGCTCCGGGCTATTTTCTAAACTTTATAGATGATATATATTTTCATATTAAATGATTTGATTTTTATTGCCTAATTTTGTCTTCTCTAATTTTTTTAGTTGAAGTTGGCGATTTCCCGGTTCCAGCGGAAATTTTTGCAGCTTTTTCTGAGCTCAGGGGTATTTTTCTTTATTTTTGGGAAGTTATAGATCTTTTTATTAAATGATATGATTTTAGGCCTAATCTTTTCTTCTCTTTTTTCATTGAAGATGGCGATTACCCGATTCCAACAGATATTTTTGCGGATTTTTCTGAGCTCCGGTCAATTCTAAATTTTCTGTAAGATATGAATCTTTATATTAATGATATGATTTCATAGCCTAATTTTGTCTTCACTGATTTTTAGTTGAAGATGTCGATCTCCCGGTTCCAACAGTTTATTGTAGATATGTAACTTTTTATTAATTGATATGATTTTTATAGACTGAGTTTGGCTTCTCTTATTTTTTTTGTTGAATATAGTGATCTCCCAGTTCCAATGGAAACTTTTGTGGAATTTTCTGAGCTCCGGGCTATTTTCCATATTTTCTGTTAGATATTGTTTTTATATTAAAGGATAAGATTTTTATAGGCTAATTTTGTCTTATATTATTTTTAAGATGAAGATGGTGATCTCCCGGTTCCAACGGACATTATTGCGGATTTTTTGAGCGCTGAGCTATTTTCTACATTTTCTATTATATTTGGATCTTAATTAAATGATATGATTTTTGTGCCCTAATTTTGTCTTCTCTTATTTTTCAGTTGAAGATGGCGATCTCCCATTTCCAACAAAAAATTTTGCATATTTTTCTGAGCTCTGGGCTATTTTCTATATTTTCTGGAAGATAAGGATATTTATATTAATTGATATGATTTTTGTTACCTAATTTTGTCTTCTCTTATTTTCCAGTTGATGATGGTGATATTTTTATTAAATGATATGATTTTTGGCCTTATTTTGTCATATCTAATATTTCGATTGAAGATGGCGATACCCGGTTCTAACGGACATTTTAGAGGATTTTTCTGAGCTCCGGACTATATTCAACATTTTCTGGAAGATATGGATTGTTTTATTTAATGCTATCAGAGAAGCCAAAATTACGCCAAAAAACGTCTATTGAAACCGTGAAATCGCCATCTTCAACTGATATATAGGAGAAGACAAAATTCACAGCCGGGAAATTGCCATCTTCAAGTGATAAGATTTTTATATATCATTTTCTGGGCATCGTGCTATTTTCTACATTTTATGAAAGATAAGGATCTTGTTATCAATTGATATGATTTTTATAGCCTAAATTTGTCTTCTCATTTTTTAGTTGAAGATGGTGATCTTTTTATTAAATGATATCATTTTTTGGTCTACTTTTGTTTTCTCATATATTCCAGTTGAAGATGGTGATCTCCTGGATCCAACGGAAATTTTTGTGGATTTTTCTAAGCGTGGGGCTATTTCATAGATTTTATTGAAGATATGTGGCATTTTATAAATGATATGATTTTTATTGCCTAATTTTGTCTTCTCTTATTTTTCAGTTGAAAATGGCCATCTCCCTGTTCTTATAGACATTTTTGCGAATTTTTCTGAGCTCTGTGATATTTTGCAAATTATTTATCCTATTATTTCTTCACTTATTTCAATTGCAGATGGTGATCTCCGGTTCCAATGGACATTTTTGCGTATTTTTCAGTTAAAGATAGGAATACTTATATTAAATGATATGATTTTTATAGCCTAAATTGTATTCTCTTATTTTTTTAGTTGCAGATGACGATCTCTCGGTCCAACCGAAATTTTTGCAGATTCTTCTCAGCTCGGGTTTATTTTCTATAGTTTATTGAAGATATGGATCTTTTAATTAAATGATATAATTTTATCGACTAAGTTTGTCTTCTCTTATTTTTAGTTGAAAATGGCAAGCTCCTAGTTCGGACGAACATATTTACAGATTTTTCTGAGCTCAATGCTATTTTCTACATTTTTGAAAGATATGCATCTTTTTATTAAAAAATATGATTTTTGTGCCCTGATTTTGTTTTCTCTTATTTTCCAGTTGATGATGGCGATATTTTTATTAAATGATATGATTTTTGGCCTTATTTTGTCATATCTAATATTTCGATTGAAGATGGCGATACCCGGTTCTAACAGACATTTTAGAGGATTTTTCTGAGCTCCGGACTATATTCAACATTTTCTGGAAGATATGGATTGTTTTATTTAATGCTATCAGAGAAGCCAAAATTACGCCAAAAACGTCTATTGAAACCGTGAAATCGCCATCTTCAACTGATATATAGGAGAAGACAAAATTCACCACCGGGAAATCGCCATCTTCAAGTGATAAGATTTTTATATATCATTTTCTGGGCATCGTGCTATTTTCTACATTTTATGAAAGATAAGGATCTTGTTATCAATTGATATGATTTTTATAGCCTAAATTTGTCTTCTCATTTTTTAGTTGAAGATGGTGATCTTTTTATTAAATGATATCATTTTTTGGTCTACTTTTGTTTTCTCATATATTCCAGTTGAAGATGGTGATCTCCTGGATCCAACGGAAATTTTTGTGGATTTTTCTAAGCGTGGGGCTATTTCGTAGATTTTATTGAAGATATGTGGCATTTTATAAATGATATGATTTTTATTGCCTAATTTTGTCTTCTCTTATTTTTCAGTTGAAAATGGCCATCTCCCTGTTCTTATAGACATTTTTGCGAATTTTTCTGAGCTTTGTGATATTTTGCAAATTATTTATCCTATTATTTCTTCACTTATTTCAATTGCAGATGGTGATCTCCGGTTCCAATGGACATTTTTGCGTATTTTTCAGTTAAAGATAGGAATACTTATATTAAATGGTATGATTTTTATAGCCTAAATTGTATTCTCTTATTTTTTTTAGTTGCAGATGACGATCTCTCGGTCCAACCGAAATTTTTGCAGATTTTTCTCAGCTCGGGTTTATTTTCTATAGTTTATTGAAGATATGGATCTTTTAATTAAATGATATAATTTTATCGACTAAGTTTGTCTTCTCTTATTTTTAGTTGAAAATGGCAAGCTCCTAGTTCGGACGAACATATTTACAGATTTTTCTGAGCTCAATGCTATTTTCTACATTTTTGGAAGATATGCATCTTTTTATTAAAAATATGATTTTTTTGACCTAATTTTGTCTTCTCTTACTTTTCAGATGAAGATGTCGATCTCCCGGTTACAACAGACATTTTTGCGGATTTTTCTTAGCTCCGGGCTATGTTCTACATTTTCTGAAAGAGATGGATATTTAGATTAAATGATATGATTTTTATTGCCAAATTTTGTCTCCTCTTATTTTTTCAGTTAAAGATGACGATCTTCCGACGAACATTTTTTGCAGAGTTTTCTGAGCTCAGTGCTATTTTCACATTTTATTGAAAATATGGATCTTATTATTAAATAATATGATTTTTGTAGCCTAATTTTTTCTTCTCTTATTTTTCAGTTTGAACATAGCGATCTTCCAGTTCCAACAGACTTCTTTTCAGATTTTTCTGAGCTCGGAACTATTTTTCTATATTTTCGGGAGGTTATGGATCTTTTTATAAAATGATATGTTTTTGGACTAATTTTATCTTCTCCTATTTTTTATTTGAAAATAGCGATCTCCGGTTCCAAAGACATTTTTGTAAATTTTTCTGAGCTCGATTATATTTTCTACAATTTATTGAAGATGTGGTTCATTTTATTAAATGATATGATTTTTATAGACTAAGTTTGCCTTTTGTTATTTTTCAGTCGAAGATAGTGATATCTCATTTACAGCCGAATTTTTTGTGGAATTTTATAATCTCGGGGCTATTTTCTAAATTTTATGGAAGATACGTATATTTTTATTAAATGATATGATTTTTATAGCCTAAGTTTGTCTTCTCTTATTTTTCAGTTAAAGATAGCGATCTCCTGGTTCCAATGGACATGTTTACGGATTTTTCTTAACTTGTGGATATTTTTCTACATTTTCTGGAAGATATGTATCATTTTATTAAATGATATGATTTTTTGGACTAATTTTGTCTTCTATTTTTCCGTTAAAGATGGCGATCTCCTGGTTCTAACGGACATTTTTACGGATTTTTTTGAGCTCCGTGCAATTTTCTTTATTTCCTATAAGATCTGGATCTTTTTATTAAATGATATGATTTTTATAGATATTTTGTCGTATCTCCTGTTTCAGTTGAGATGGCAATCTCCCGGTTCCAACGTAAATTTATGTATATTTTTCTGAGCTCTGGGCTATTTTTATATTTTCTTAAAGATCGGGATCTTTTTATTAACTGATATGATTTTCCGTAGCTTAATTTCGTCTTCTCTTATTTTCCAGTTGATGATGGTGATCTTTTTATTAATGATATGATTTTTTTCGTCTTATTTTGTCTTCTCTTATTTTTCGGTTGTAGATGGCGATCTCCCAGTTCCAACGGACATTTTTATGGATTTTTTGAACCCCGAGCTATTTTTCTCATTTTCTAGAAGATATGGATCGTTTTATTAAATGATATCAGAGAAGACAAAATTAGGCCAAAAACGACCGTTGAAACCAGGAAATCGCCATTTTCAATAGAAATATCAGAGAAGACAAAATTTAGAACTGTGAAATCGCCATCTTCATTTCTTAAAAATGTCCATTGTAACCGAGATATCGCCATATTCAACTGATAATATTTTTATATATCATTTTCTAAGCTTGGTACTATTTTCTACATTTTATGAAAGATATGGATCTTTTTATTAAATGATATGATTTTTAAGCCTAATTTTGCATTCTCTTATATTCCAGTTGTAGATGCGATCTCCCTGCTCCAACAGATATTTTTGCGTATTTTTCTGAGCTCTGGGCTATTTCCACAGTTTTGGAAGATATGTATCATTTTATTAAATGATATGATATTATGGCGTAATTTTGTCTTCTCTTATTTTTTTTAGTTGAAGATGGCAATCTCCCGGTTCCGATGGACATTTGTGCGGATTTATTTTGAGCTACGGGCATTTTCTATATTTTTGTATAATATGAATATATATATTAAATGCTTTGATGTTATAACCTAATTTTGTCATCTCTTATTTTTCAGTTGAAGATGGCGATCTCCCGGTTCCAATGGACATTTTTGCGGAATTTTCTGAGCTCAGGGCTATTTTTCTCCATTTTCGAGAAGTTATGGATAAAAATTAAATGATATGATTTATTGGCTTAATTTTGTCTTCTCTTATGTTTTTCTGTTGAATATAGCGATCTCCCGGTTCCAATGGACATTTTGCGTATTATTCTGACCTCGGGATTATTTTCTATATTTTCTGGAAGATATGGATCTTTTTATTAATATATGATTTTTGGCCAAATTTTATCTTCTCTTATTTTTCAGTTGAATATGGCAATCTCTATGTTCCGACATACATTTTTGCTAATTTTTATAAGCTCGGTACTATTTTCTACATTTTTATAAATGATTTGATTTTTATGGACCACATTTGTGTTGGATCTGGATCAAGCCTAGAGAGGGGTTGAATATGCTAATAAAAACTCTCGTGAAAACACAAGCAATCACATGCAGTTATAATCAGATGCAAAGTAACAAAATCAAACACAGAGTGTACATCAGATTTACCTTGGTTCGATCGCCCCCAACGACCTACTCCACCCCCAAAGCAATTACTAGCATTAATATATTACTGGGTACAACCGTTAAGCTCCCCGAGCCCCTAACTCTCTGCTCACCCGGTTCAGTACCGCACTCACCAAAGTGCTAAACACTATTAATATAGTAACGCTCTCTCTTGACAAGCACCAACTCGTCAAGACCCCTTGTCCAGCCCCAACTAAATAAGACCCCAAAAGAATGAATAACCTACAAAGATCGATACACCAAGTACACGAATATAAAACAATAAGAGTTTAGAAAATCTTAGTTCATGTCGGTGTCATCGTCTCTGTCGATCAGTGCATCGTCAGCTTCACACTGGCGCAAACGATGTCTCAATCCGATATCTGGATCTCAAGATATAACCCTCTGAAGTTCGATGTTCAAATCTACCCGAATCTGGTCTGTGCATAAATCAATTCTCTGTTTTACAGAATCGACAGCAGTCTGTGCGTAAATTACGTTTCTGTCCCGTCTTCCAGAAATTTAGTAATATCGACCCTAGCTCAGAAAAATCCAAATAAATACTAATTGGAATCGAGAGCTCGTACTCTTTGACTGAAAAATAAGAAATAGCCGATTTGGATGCTCTTATAGAAAGGAATTCTTAGATCTTTGAAATGCATCCTAGGGCTTGGAATTTGATCTATTGGACTTTGCTTCTTCAAAGACGGTGGCCTTGGTTGCTTGCTCCTCTATTGAAGATGGCTTATGCATGGATATCTAGCTGGATGATGGATGGTTCATTATGCTTGTGGAAATGCTTGAAGATGGTGAAGAACTTTGGCCATGTTGTAGAGAACTGAAGTGTGATCGTCCTGGCGCAAACATTTCGTTGATCCGAGCTCTGTGAAGAAAGTTAATCACTTTTTAGCATTGTCTGTCGAGCTCTTCTTCTTCCTACAAATTTGATGATCTCTTTGACGCTTGGAGGATAAATTCAGCCAAGATGAAGAGAAATGAGTCTAGGATCTGCCTTGTTTTTTATCTCTCCTTTGGATGTGGGTTTATATATGAGGAGGTGGAAATCAATTAGGCTCTTGTAGAATCCCTTAGAATAAGGATGGAATCCTAACTTGAATAGGATTTGAAATAATCGTATGGAAGATCTCTTTCAATCACAATAGGATTTGGAGTTTAAATTGGATTTGAAGGGGATTTGAATTTGAATGGCAATGGGATTTGAATAGAATCTCATTTAGGATCTCATTTAATCACAAATTAATTTGTATGAGATTTGGTTCAATCACTTTTGATATGAATGAGATCTCTTCATATCTCTCCATATTTGACCAAGTCCAAATTGCAAATGAATTGCAATTTCTCCATCACTTTGACTAAGTCTTCTTTGCATATTTTTTCATCACTTTGACTAAGTCTTCCTTTGAGTATTTACGAGCTTGCCACTCCTAAAAGCACTTAGCACACACATCAAATTGTTCACACATGTTTGTTATCATCAAACACGAAGTCATCAATCGTTGTTCCCAACTACAAATTGTATCCAACAATCACCCACTTTTGATGATGGCAAATCAATATAAGATTAGAGCAATAACGATCCAAATAATATTATCGTGACATGTGTGTGAAGTGTGATGAAGGAGAAAGTATGCAACAAATGTTCAAGCATTCAGACATGTATGCATGCTCCACCTATATTTATGCTCCCCATAAACATACATTCATTAATGTACAATATCACAAATCTTTTCCCAAATATCCCCCCCCATTTGTTATCATCAAAAGTATACTTACGAAGTCAATGTCATATCACATGTAAAAAGGGTGTATTATAAACTATAGCAAACATTTGCATGTAGTCATTCTTGACTTCTACATCAACATGTAAGTGTGATGATTAAAAATTGAAGCACATAAGGAGAACTTTCAAGAAATTCAACCAAAACCAATCCACTTTTTCATGTAACATGATATCATCTAGGATTGATTTTTTCCATCTCATTAAAAATGAGTTCAAGTTACCACACCCAAAACATAGCCTATGAGGACTCTTAGATGCGTGGTGGCATTGCTTGACGAGTATAACACCAATGCTAAAGTTTACTCTTAAAGCTTATGTTGGATACTCGTGGATAGTGTCGTTACCATGGATCGTATCCATTTTTCATACAGAACTCTTTTCTTTCTTTTTCATTTATATATATAATTTTTTTCATTTCAGTTCTTTTGAGCTCTATTTTTTATCCAAGACAAGACACATCATATCCCTTAGTTTTTCAGTTTTTTTTCATCCTACATTCACTTTCCAATATTTCATAAAAGATATCTCCAAATGTACAACAACATTTAATGCTTGTGGAAGTGAAAGTGTAGGTGTAGAAATCGAATTATTCTCATCATTGACCATGTCATGGTTATTTAGAAAAACAAACATGCACATGTAGCTATAACAATAATTCATCAATTTCTACATGGTTATGAATCTCATTCATTAATACCAATTTAATGATTATAAAGAAGATACACATTAACCACCATTTTTGTAGCTTTTTGTATTTTTCATTTTTTTGTTTTGTGTTTATAAAGAACTAAAGCGTCCTAACAAATGAACTAGCACACAAACAAAAACGAATCAAGCACAGAATGAATTCATTACGCTCAATCAAGAAAACATACCTTCGCGATGTCGTTTGGCTAAGGAACTTTTTAATGAAATACAATGTCCAATCCATATTTCCTCGCCACTCCATATTACCTACTCGGAAGATGTTATGTGTGACCTTGGAATCCAACAAGATCCACTCACGTTAGTCATCAAACTCTTAGGAACCCAAATTTGTTTAAACTTTATGTTTTTGTTATATATTTGCAATAACGAGAAGTATGACCAACACAACCACATGTAAAACACTTTGCATGAATATTTCTAGCTCTTGTTATCTCAATGTGAACTTTTCAGTATTTTGACTTTTCAACACTTTTCAAATCATATCCAAGTCCACGCCTATTATTCCCATATATTTGGTTTCCGAGAATTATATCCAAAGATTGTTTCCCCACACAAAATTTCTTAATGGTCAAATCTAGGTTCGTGAATTTAGTTTTGAAGCTAGTATTTTCGTTCACAAGCAAAGTGCATTTACTAATGAAAGCTTTCTTACTGTCCTCTTCATTCTTTTTCATGTTTTCAGCTTTCTTTTCAAAATCAATTATTTTTCTTTAAGCTCATTATTTAGCATGCACATCTTTTCAATAAGATCTTTATTTTCAGTTTTTTAGCTTAAATCAGTTTTTCTTTATACATGCTATTTTCTTTTAATAAAGTGGGACAAATAAGACATTCAACTTTTTCATGCAAGTTAGATTTTTTCTTTTACAATATGGTGATGGTAGACTTACTTGCAACAACTTTTTCTTTCCGATTATCAATCTCTTTAGACATGTCACAATTTTCTTGTTGCAATTCAAAGTTACCATTCCTATAGCAATCTAAAATAGATCTAACTCATCAATTTTATCTTGCATTTCCTCACAAATATTCAAAAGTTCAACTTTAGTGCAATATTTTACCTTGTCGTGCTTTCCCATTAAACAGAGGGAGGAGTGGGTAGTCTCCTCCTGAGTTTCATCTTCGATATCCTTATCTCATGTTATTGCTAAAGATTTTGCTTTCTTTTCAGTGACGTTATTCTTTTTTTGTGGGCAATTCCTCATGAAGTGTCCCTTCTTCCCGCATTTAAAGCATTCCATTTTATTAGTAGTATTCTGTTCAGATGAATTTCTAGCTGGATTAGATTTGTTAGAACGACTGAACCATTGCGCCATCTCAGCTCTTCCTTGGTCGGTCTTGATGTATCTTCTGATGTTTCTGACCATCAGTGTGTGCTCCTCATCAAGATCATCGTCGTCATCTTCCTTAGCTTGAAGAGCTAGTTGTTTGGGAGCCTTGGTCTCTGGTTTCTCTCTTGATTCTAAATCTGCAGTTCAAGCTCATGAGATATTTAGTTACCTATCAAGTTCTCCACTCTCATCTTTGATATATCTTTAGCTTCTTGAATAGATGTGACTTTAGGATGGAAGGAGTTCGGTAGCGCTCTCAAGATCTTCCTCACCTGCTCCAGACTAGAGTACGGCTTACCGTGGGAGCTGGACTTGTAGACGATGTCTGTGAACCTCACAAATATATCTTTGATGGATTCTGATGGAAGCATGCGAAGCTCTCATATTCTATACTCAGCAAAGCAAGTCTGGACTCCTTCACCTGCGATGTTCTCTCATGTGTCACCTCCAGCATATGCCATATTTCCTACCTAGTTAAACATTGTGAGATACGATTAAATTTAACTTTATCCAAAGAGAAATAATTGCATTCATAGCTCTACTATTCAATGAATAAAGTTTTTTATCAGCATCTTCCCATTTTTCTTTTGGTTTTAGAATTTCAATGTTTTCAATTTTAATAGTGGGGTGTTCATATCCTTTTTCAATAATGTCCCACACATCATAATCAATAGACACTAAATAAATTTTCATTCTCGCTTTCCAATAGGCAAAGTCTACTCCATTAAACTTAGGGGATCAGGCAATCGACTGTCCTTCAGCAAATGCTGAATCAGAGATATTCATGGCTAATCTAGCCTAGATCCTCTAACTTTCTCTGATACCACTTGTTGGATCTGGATCTAAGCCTAGAGAATGGGGTGAATACGCTAATAAAAATTCTCGTGAACACACAAGTAATCACATGCAGTTATAATCAGATGCATAGTAAATAAAAGCAAACACAGAGTGCAAATCATATTTATCATGGTTCAATCGCCCCAACGACCTACTCCAGCCCCAAAGCAATTACTAGCATTAATATGTTACTGGGCACAACCGTTAAGCTCCCCGAGCCCCAACTCTCCGCTCACCCGATTTAGTACCGCACTCACCAAAGTGCTAAACACTATTAATCTAGTAACACTCTCTTGACAAGCACCAACTCGTCAAGATCCTCTTGTCTAGCCCCAACTAGCCAAGACCCCGAAAGAATGAATAAGTAACCTACAAAAATCGATACACCAAGTACACGAATATAAATAATAATAGTTTAGAAAAGCTTAGTTCGTGTCGTCGGTGTCATCATCTCTGTCGATCAGCGCATCGTCAGCTTCATGCTGGCACAAACGGTGTCTCAATCCGATGTCTGGATCTCAAGATATAGCCCTCCGACGTTATGCACAAATATGCCCAAATCTGGTTTGTATGTAAATCATTTCTCTGTTCTGCAGAATCAGCAGCAGTCTGTGCGTAAAGTATGTTTTTGCCCCGTCTTCCAGAAATTGTATTAAATCGTCCCGAGCTTAAAAAATCCAAATAAATACTCGTTGGAATCATGAGCTCGTTCTCTTCGCCTGATTAATTAGAAAGGGCCGATTTGGATGATCTTGTGGAGAGGAATTCTCAGATCTTTGAAGTGTGTCCTAGGGCTTGGAATTTGATCTCTTCGGCTTTGCTTCTTCAAAGATGGTGGCCTTGGTTACACGAAGTCATCGATCGTTATTTCCAACTACACGTTGTATCCAATAATTTGTCTTTGCTTATTTTTTCTGTTGAAGATGGCGATCTCCTGGTTCTAATGGACATATTTGCGGATTTTTCTTATCTTGAGGCTGTTTTTCTACATTTTCTGGAAGAAATGGATCCTTTTATGAAATGATATGATTTTTTGGCCTAATATTGTCTTCTCTATTTCTCAAATGAAGATGACCATCTCCCAGTTCCAACAAACATTTTTGCATATATTTCTGAGCTACAGGATATTTTCTACATATTCTGGAAAATATGGATCGTTATATTAAATGATATGATTTTTATAGTCTAATTTTGTCATCTCTTATTTTTCATTTGAAGATAACGATCTTTCGGTTCCAATTGACATTTTTTCGTATTGTTCTGACCTCGGGGCTATTTTCTAAATTTTCTGGAATATATGTATCTTTTTATTAAATGATATGATTTTTGGCCTAGCTGAAGATGGCGATCTCTCAACGGACATTTTTGCAGAATTTTCTGAGCCTAGTGCTTTTTTACATTTTATTAAAAATGTGGATCTTTTTAATAAATGATATGATTTTTAGCCTAATTTTGTCTTCTCTTATTTTTCAGTTGAACATGGTGATCTCTCGGTTCCAACGGACATCATTTTGAATTTTTTTGAGCTCGAAACTAGTTTTCTATATATTCGGGAAGTTATGGTTCTTTTTACTAAATGAGATGATTTTTTGGCCTAATTTTGTATGCACTTGTTTTTTATTTGAAGATGGCAAACTCCCGGTTCCAATCGATATTTTTGAAAAAATTTCTGAGCTCTGGAATATTTTCTACAGTTTATTGAAGATGTGTTTCATTTTATTAAATGATATGATTTTTATAGACTAAGTTTTTCTTCTCTAATTTTTCAGTTGAAGATGGTGATATCCAGTTTTCAACGGAATTTTTTGTCGATTTTTTGATCTACGAGCTATTTTTCTAAATTTTATGGAAGATATTTATCTTTTTATTAAATGATATGATTTGTATAGCCTAAGTTTATCTTCTCTTATTTTTCAGTTGAATGTGGTGATCTTTCGGTTCCAGCCGACTTTTTTGTGAATTTTTCTGATCTATGTGCTATTTTCTACATTTTTGTAAGATATGTATCTTTATATTAAATTATAGGATTTTTATAACCTAATTTTGTCTTCCCCTATTTTTAAGTTGAAGATGGCAATCTCTTGGTTACAACGAACATTTTTGCTGAATTTTCTGAGTTCGGTGTTATATTATTCATTTTCTTGAATAAATAGATATTTTTATCAAATGATATGCTTTTTGTAGTCTTATTTTGTCTTCTCTTTTTTAGTTAAATATGGCGATCTTTCGATTCCAATGGACATTTTAGCGGATATTTCTGGGGCTCTTTTTCTACATTTTCTCGAAGAAATGGATATTTTTATTAAATGATAGGATTTTATGGCCAAATTTTATCTTCTCTTATTTTTTTTGTTGAAGTTGGTGATCTGCTAGTTTTAACGGACGTTATTGCGGGATTTGATGAGCTCCATGCTATTTTCTACAATTTCTGTAAGATAAGAATATTTATATTAAATCTTATGATTTTATAGCCTAATTTTCTCTTCTTTTATTTTTAGTTGAAAAAGGCGATCTCCCGGTTCCAACATATATTTTTAGGAATTTTTCTGAGCTCAGGGCTATATTCTACATTTTATTAGAGACATGGATCTTTTTATTAAATGATATGATTATTATAGCCTAAATTTGTTTTCTCTTATTTTCAGTTGAAGAAGACGATCTCCCTGTTCCAACAGACATTTTATGGATCTTTTTAATAAACGATTTGTTTTTCATACACTAAGTTCGTCTTCTCTTATTTTTAAGTCGAAAATGGCAATCTCTTGTTTCCAACATGCATTTTTGCGGATTTTTCTCACCGCGAGACTATTTTCTACATTTTCTAAAAGAAATGGATCTTTTCATTAAATGATATGATTTTTGGCATAATTTTTTCTTCTCTTATTTTTTAGTTGAAAATAGCGATCACCTGGTTCCAACAGACATTTTTGCAGATTTTTTGAGATCGGAGCTATTTTCTACATTTTATGTAAGAAATGGATCTTTTCATTAAATGATATGATTTTTATAGCATAAGTTTGTCTGCTCTTATTTTTTTCATTTGAAGATCCTGATCTACCGACTCCAACATACATTTTTGCAGATTTTTCTTAGCTCGGGACAATTTTTCTACATTTTCTGGAAGATATGGATCGTTTGATTAAATGATATGATTTTTTGGCCTAATTTTATGTTCTCTTATTTTTCAGTTGAAGATTGCGATCTCCCGATTCCAACAGACATTTTTGATGATTTTCCTAAACTCCGGGCCATTTTCTAAATTTTCTGTAAGATATGAATCTTTATATTAAACAATATGATTTTTTATAGCTTAATTTTGCCTTCTCTTATTTTTAAGTTGAAGATGGCAATCTCCAGGTTCTAACAGACATTTTTATTGTTTTTCTGAGCTCTTAATTATTTTCTTTATTTTCTGAATGATAGATTTTTTATTAAATCATATGATTTTTGGCCTAATTTTGTCTTCTTTAATTTTTCAGTTGAAGATGGCAATCTCCCGATTTCAACGTACCTTTTTGCAGATTTTTCTCTGCTCTAGGTTAATTTCCACATTTTCTAGAAGATATGGATCGTTTTATTAAATGATATGATTTTCGGCCTAATTTTGTATTCTCTTATTTTCATATTGCAGATGGCGATCTCCCAGTTCCAACAGATATTTTTGCGTATTTTTCTGAGATACAGGCTATTTTGGACATTTTCTAGAAAATATGGATATTTATTTCAAACGATATGATTTTAAGGCCAAATTTTGTCTTCTCTTATTTTTCAATTAAAAATGGCTATTTCCTTATTGCAACAAAAAATTTTGTGGGTTTTTCTGTGTTTCGAGCTATTTTCTACCTTTTATTGAAGATATAGATCTTTTTATTAAATGATATGGTTCTTATGACCTAATTTTGTCTTCTCCTATTTTTTAAGTTGAATATGTCGATCTCCCGATTCCAACGGAAATTTTTGCGGATTGTTCTGAGCACGGGGATATTTTCTAGATTTTATTGAAGATATGGATCATTTTAATAAATGATATTATTTTTATGGCCTAATTTTGTCTTCTCTTGTTTTTCAGTTGAAAATGGCCATCTCCGGTTCCAACAGACAGACATCTTTACGAATTTTTCTGAGCGCAAAGCTCATTTATACATTTTCTAGAAGATATGCATCTTTTTATTAAATGAGATGATTTTTTGGCCTAATTTTATCTTTTCTTATTTTCCAGTTGAAGATGGCGATCTCTCGGTTCCAACGGACATTTTTGCAGGTTTTTCAAAACTCACGGCTATTTTCTATAGTTTATTGAATATAGAGATCTTTTAATTAAATGATATGCTTTTTATAGACTGACATTGTTTTCTCTTATTTTTTCAGTTGAAAGTGGCAATCTCTCGGTTCAGACGGACAAATTGGTAGATTATTCAAACATCGAGGCTATTTTCTACATTTTCTGAAAGATATGAATCTTTTTAATAAATTATACGATTTTTAGCCTAATTTTGTCTTCTCTTACTTTTTAGATGAATATGGCGATCTCCATGTTCCAACGGATATTTTTGTGAATTTTTCTTACCTTCGGGCTATTTTCTACATTTTTCGAAAGAGTTGGATCTTTAGATTAAATGATATGATTTTTATTGCCAAATTTTGTCTTAGATGACGATTTCTTAATGGACATTTTTATGGATTTTTCTAAGCTCAAAGCTATTGTTAAATTTTTATTGAAGATATTTATTTTTTATTAAATGATATAATTTTTGTAACCTAAATTATGTCTTCTCTTACTTTTCCATTGAACATGGCGATCTCTTGGTTCCAACGGACACCTTTTCGGATTTTTCTGAGCTCAGAACTATTTTTCTACATTTTTGGAAAGTTATGGATCTTTTTATTAAATGATATGAATTTTTGCCTTAATTTTGTCCATTCTTATTTTTTATTTGAAAATGGAAAATTCCCATTTCCAACGGACACTTTAGTAGATTTTTCTTAGCTTGGGAATATTTTCTATAGTTTATTAAAGATGTGGTTCATTTTATTAAATGATATGATTTTTCTAGGCTAAGTTTGTCTTCTCTTATTTTTCAGTCGAAGATGGTGATATCCCGTTTCCAATGGAATTTTTACGAATTTTTCTGATCTCGGGGATATTTTCTATATATTATGGAAGATATGTATATTTTTATTAAATGATATGATTTTTATAGCATAAGTTTGTCTTCTCTTATTTTTCAGTTAAAGTTGGTGATCTATATATTCCAACAGACATTTTTGCAGTTTTTTTGAGTTCGCGATTGTTTTTCTATATTTTCTGGAAGATATGTGTCTTTTTATTAAATGATCTAATTTTTGGACTAACTTTGTACCTTATTTTTTGTGAAAGATGGCGATCTACTTGTTCTAAATGACTTTTTTACAGATTTGTCTGAGTCCGGGCAATTTTCTACATTTTCTGTAAGATATGGATATTTATATTAAATGATAAGATTTTTATAGTCTATTTTTGTCTTCTATTTTTTTAAGTTGAAGATGGCGATCTCTCGTTTTCAATGAAATTTTTTGCGTATTTTTTGAGCTCGGTGCTATTTTATATATTTTCTGAAAGATAAGGATCTTTATACTAATTCATATGATTTTTGTTGCCTAATTTTGTCTTCTCTTTTTTTTCAGTTGATGATGTCGATCTTTTTATTAAACGATATCATTTTTTGTTCTTATTTTGTCTTCTCATATATTCGGTTAAAGATGGCCATTTTCCGGTTCCAACAGACATTTTTGCGGATTTTTCTAAACATCGAACTATTTTTCGCATATTCTGGAAGATATGGATAGTTTATTTAAATGATATCAGAGAAGACAAAATTAGGCCAAATATGTCCGTTGAAACCGAGAAAACACCATCTTCAACTGAAATATAAGAGAAGACAAAATTCGAAACATGGAAATCGCCATCTTCATCTATAAAAATGTCTGTTGTAACCGGGGAATCACCATCTTCAACTGATAAGATTTTTATATATCATTGTCTGAGCTTGGCGCTACTTTCTATTTTTTATGAAAGATATTTATCTTTTTATTAATTATAAGATTTTTATAGCCTAAATTTGTCTGCTCTAATTTTCCAGTTGAAGATGGAATCTTTTTATTAAATAACATGATTTTTAGCCTAATTTTGTCTTTTCTAATATTCCAGTTGAAGATGGCAATCTCTCGGTTCCAACAGACATTTTTGCAGATCTTTTGAGCTCCAGGCTATTTTCCATATTTTTGGAAGATATGTATCATTTTATTAAAATGATTTGATATTTTGACCTAATTTTGTCTTCTTTTATTTTTTTAGTTGAAGATGGCTATCTCCCAGTTCCAACGGACATATTTATGGATTTTTTTGAGCTCGGGCTATTTAGTACACTTTCTAGAAGATAAGAATCTTTATATTAAATGATATTATTTTTAGATCCTATTTTTCTTCTTCTTTTATTTTTTAGTTGAAGATGGCAATCCCCTGTTTAAACATACATTTTTTCGAATTTGAGCCCTTGCTATTTTCTACATTTTATTAAAGATATGGACCTTTTTATCTAATGACAAGATTTTTATAGCCTAATTTTGTCTTCTCATATTTTTTCAGTTTAAGTTGGCAATCTCCAGGTTCCAACGGACATTTTTACGGATTTTTCTTAGCTTTGTGCTTTTTCTACATTTTCTGGAAGATATGAATCTTTTTTTGAAATGAAATGATTTTTTGTCCTAGCTCTGTCTTCTCTTTTTTCGGTTGAATATTGTGATCTCCCGGTTCCAACGGACATTTGTGCAGAATTTCTGAGCAAAATGCTATTTTCTACATTTATGGTCGATATGTTTTTTATTAAATGATATGAGTTTTTGTCCTAATTTTGTCTTCGGTTCCAACAGACATTTTTCGGATTTTTCAGAGCTCGGAGCTATTTTCTACATTTTTTTGTATGATACGATTCTTTATATTAAATGATATGATTTTTATAACCTAATTTTATCTTCTCTTATTATTCAGTTGAAGATGGCGATCCTAGTTCCAACAAACATTCTTGCGAATTTTTCTGAGCTCAGGGCTATTTTCTACATTTTTGGAAAGTTATGGATCTTAATATTAAATGATATGATTTTTATAGCCTAAGTTTGTTTTCTCTTAGTTTTCAATTGAAGATGGCAATCTCTCGGTTCCAAAAGGACATTTTTGCGTATTTGTTTTGAGCTCGATGCTGTTTTCTATATTTTATGGAAGATATAGAACTTTTTATTAAATAATATGATTTATATAGCTTACGTTTGTCTTCTCTTATTTTTTTCAATTAAAGATGGCGATCTCCCAGTTTCAACATATATGTTTGAAGATTTTTTTAGCTTGAGACTAATTATCTATATTTTCTGGAAGATATGTATCTTTTTATGCAATGATATGATTCTTTGGCCTAATTTTGTCTTCTCTTTTTTTTACTTTGAAAATGGCGATCTCCCAGTTCCAATGGACATTTGTGCGGATTTATTTTGAACTAGGGATATTTTCTATATTTTTTGTATAATATGAATCGTTATATTAAATGATATGATTTTTATACCCTAATTTTGTCATCTCTTATTTTTTTGTTGAAGATGGCGATCCACATGTTCCCAGGGACATTTTTGTGGGTTTTCTAAGCTCGGGGCTATTTTTCTATATTTTCTAGAAGTTATGGATCATTTTATTAAATGAAATGATTTTTTGGCCTCATTTTGTTTTCTTTTATTTTTTTAGTTGAAGATAGCGATCTCATGTTTCTAACGGACATTTTGCATATAATTTCTAACCTCGGGACTATTTTCTAAATTTTCTGATGATATGGATCTTTTTATTAAATGATAAGATTTTTGGCCCAATGTCTTCTTCTCTTATTTTTCAGTGGACGATTGTGATCCGGTGCTAACAGACATTTTTGCGGATTTTTATAAACTCGATCATATTTATTACATTTTTATAAATTATATGATTTTTATAGACTACGTTTCTCTTCTCTTATTTTTTTTCAGTTGAAGATGGCAATCTCTCGGTTCCAATGGACATTTTTGCATATTTTTCTTAACTTGAGGCAGTTTTTCTCTATTTTCTGGAAGATATGGATCTTTTAGGAAATGATATGATTTTTTGGACTAATTTTGTCTTCTCTGTTTTTAGATGAAGATGACGATCCCCCGGTTCCAGCAAACATTTTTGTGGATTTTTCTGAGTTCCATTATATTTTCTACATTTTTTATAAGATATGAATCTTTATATTAAATGATATGATTTTTTGTCGTCTCTTTATTTTTCAGTTGAAGATGGCGACCCAGGTTCCAATGAACTTATTTGCGGATTTTTTTGAGCTCGGTGCTTTTTTCTAAATTTTATGGAAGATATAGAACTTTTTATTAAATGATATTATTTTTATAGCCTACATTTATCTTCTCTTATTTTTAGCGATCTCTTGGTTCCAACGGAAATTTTTACGGATTTTTCTAAGCTCCATGCTATTTTCTACATTTTTTGGAAGATATGGATCTTTATATTAAATGATATATTTTTATGGTCTAATTTTTTCTTCTCTTATTTTTCAGTTGAATATGGCGTTCTTTTGGTTCTAACAGACATTTTTGCGTATTATTCTGACCACCGGGCTATTTTCTAAATTTTCTGGAATATAAATATCTTTTTATTAAATGAATAGTTTTTGGCCTAATTTTATCTTCTCTTATTTTTCAGTTGAAAATGGCGATCTCCATGTTCCAACGTAAATAGATCAGGATCTTTTTAGTGAATGATTTGATTTTCATAGCCTACTGTCTTCTCTAATTTTTCTGTTGAAAATGGCGATCTACCCGTTTCCACAGAAATTTTTACGGATTTTTCTTAGTTTGGGATTATTTTTCTTCCTTTTTTGGAAGATATGGATATTTTTATTAAATGATATGATTTTTTGGCCCAATTTTATCTTCTCTTTTTCCCAGTTGAAGATGGTGATCTCCCGGTTCCAATTTACATTTATGCGGATTTTTTTGAGCTCCGGGATATTTTCAACATTTTCTATAAGATTTGGATCTTTATATTAAACGAAATGATTTTTATACACTAATTTTGTCTTCTCTAATTTTTTTCAGTAGAAGATGGTGTTCTCCCGGTTTCAATGGACATTTTGGTTGATTTTTCTGAGCTCGGGTCTATTTTTATTCATTTTCGTGAAGTTGTGGATCTTTTTATTAAATGATATGATTTTTTTGCCAATGTTTGTCTTCTCTTATTTTTTAAGTTGAAGATGGCGATCTCCCGATTCCATCAGACATTTTTTGAAGATTATTCTGACCTCAGGGCTATTTTTCTAAATTTTCTGGAAGATATGGATATTTTTATTAAATGATTTAAGTTTTGACCTAAGTTTCCATTCTCTTATTTTTCAGTTGAAGTTGGCGATCTCTCGGTTCCAATTAATATATTTTTTGCAGATTTTTCTGAGCTCGGTGCTATTTTCTACATTTTATGTAAGATATAAATCTTTTAGTAATGGGAAGATTTTTATAACCAACATTTTTCTTCTCTTATTTTTTCAGGTGAAGGAGGCGATCTACCAGTTTCAATGGACATTTTTGCGGACTTTTCATAGCTTGGCCCTATTTTTCTTCATTTTCTGTAATATTTGTATCTTTTATGAAATGATATGATTTTTTGGCCTTATTTTGTCTTCTCTTTTTTTGTTAAAGATGGCAATCTGTCGGTTCCAACGGGCATTTTTACAGATTATTCTGTCCTCGGGGCTATTTTCTAAATTTTCGGGAAGATATGCATCTTTTTATTAAATGATAGGATTTTTGGCCTAATTTTGTCTTCTTTTATTTTCTTAGTTGAAAATGGCGATCTGCCGGTTTGAACGGACATGTTTGTGGATTTTTTACAGCTTGGTGCTATTTTCTACATTTTATATAAGATATAAACTTTTTTTGTTAAATGATATAATTTTTATATCCTATGTTTGTCTTCTCTTAATTTTTAAGTTGAATATGGCGATATACGGTTCCAACAGACATTTTTACTGATTTTTCATTTCCTGAGGATATTTTTCCACTTTTTATGGAAGATATGGATTTTCTATTAAATGATGTGATTTTTGGCCTAATTGTGTCTTCTCTTATTTTTCTGTTTAAGATGGCGTTCTCCTGGTTCCAATGGATATTTTTGCGAATTTTTTGACATAGATGCTATTATATATATTTTCTGGAAGGTTTGGATCTTTTAAATAAAAATATGACTTTGGCATAATTTTATCTTCTCTATTTTTCAGCAGAAGATGGCAATCTCCAGGTTCCATTTGATATTTTTGCAGATTTTTTAAGCCCGGGGCAATTTTTTCTACATTTTATGGAATATATGGATCATTTTATTAAATGATATGATTTTTGGCCTAATTTTGTCTTCACTTATTTTTAGTTGAAGATGGTGTTCTCTCTGTTCCAACGGATATTTTTGCGGGGTTTTTCGACCTAGAGGCTATTTTCTACATTTTCTGGAAGATATGGATCTTTTTATTATTTAAATTGATTTTTAAGTCTAATTTTGTCTTCTCTTATTTTTCAGATTAAGATGGCAATCTCCCAGTTCCAACGGACATTTTTGTGGTTTTTTCTTAGCTACTGGCTATTTTCTAAATTTTCTGTAAGCTATGTATCTTTAAATTAAAAGATACAATTTTTCCAGCCTAATTTTGTCTTCTCTTATTTTTCAGTTGAAGATGTTGATCTCCTAGTTCAAACAGACATTTTTTGCAGATTTTACTTAGCTTGGGGCTATTTTTTGTATTTTCTAGAAGATATGCATCTTCTAGTTAAATGACATGATTTTTTTGCCTAATTTTGTCTGCTCTTATTTTTAATTAAAGATAGCGATCTCTCTATTTCAATGGACTTTTTCGCCGATTTTTCTGAGTTCGGGGCTATTTTCAGTATTTTCTAGAAGATAAGGATCATTTTGGCCTAAGTTTATCATCTCTTATTGTTTAGTTGAAGAAGCGATCTCCCGGCTCCTACTGGTATTTTTGGGGATTTTTCTGTACTCGGGGATATTTTCTACATCTTACTGAAGAAATGAATCTTTTTATTAAATGATATGATTTTTGGCCTAATTTTGTCTTCTATTATTTTTCAGTTAAAGATGCAATCTCTCGGTTCCAACAGTCATTTTTGCAGATTTTTTTGTGATCGGGACTATTTTTCTACATTTTCGTGAAGTTATGAATATTTTTATTAAATGATATGACTTTTGGCCTAATGTGTCTTCTCCTATTTTTCTGTTGAAGATGGCGATCTCCAGTTTCCAATAGATATTTTTGCAGTCTATTCTGACCACGTGGCTATTTTCTAAATTTTATTGAAGATATGGATATTTTTATTAAATGATATGATTTTTGGCTTAATTTTGTTTACTCTTATTTTTCAGTTGCAGATGACGATCTTCCCGTTCCAACCAAATTTTTAGCAGATTTTTTGAAGCTCGCCACTATCTTCTACATTTTATGGAGGATATTAATTTTTTATTAAATGGTATGCTTTTTATATCCTACGTTTTTCTTCTCTTATTTTTCAGTTGAATATTGGATCTACCTGCTTCAGCGGACATTTTTACCGATTTTTGTTAGCTTGGGGCTATATTTCTTCGTTTTATGATAGATATGGATCATTTTATTAAATCACATGATTTTTGGCCTAATGTTGTCTTCTCTCTTATTTTTTTAGTTGAATATGGCGTTCTCACGGTTCCAACGGAGATTTTTGCGGATTATTTTGACCTTGAGGCTATTTTCTACATTTTCTGGAAGATATGGATATTTTTATTAAATAAAATGATTTTTGGACTAATTTTATCTTCTCTCATATTTTTCAGATGAAGATGGCGATCCTCCCGTTCCAACGGACATTTTTACGAATTTATTTGAGCTCTGGGCTATTTTCTACATTTTCTATTAGATATTTATCTATAAATTAAATTATATGATTTTAAAAGCCTAATTTTGTCTTCTCTTATTTTGCAGTTGAAAATGGCGACCTCCCGGTTGGACATTTTTGCGGAATTTTTTGAGCTCGGTGCTATTTTCTACATTTTATTAAAGGTATGGCTCTTTTAATTAAATGATATGATTTTTAATCCTAATTTTGTCTTCTCTAATTTTTCACTTGAAGATGTCGATCTCCAGCTTTCAACAGACATTTTTGCCGATATTTCTAAGCTCGTGACTATTTTTCTACATTTTTGGGAATTTGTGAATCTTTTGTTAAATGATATGATTTTGGCCTTTTCTTCTTCTTTTAGTTGAAGATGGCGGTCTCCCATTTCCAACAAAGATTTGTGTGCATTTTTCTAAGATCCAGGCTATTTTCTAAATTTTCTAGAAGATATGGATGTTTAAATTAAATGATATGATTTTTATAGCCTAATTTTGTCTTCTCTTATTTTTCAGTTGAAGATGACGATTTTCCTGTTCCAACGGATATTTTTGCAGCTTTTTCGGTGCTTGCGACTATTTTTCTACATTTTTGTGAAGTTATTGATCTTTTTATTAAATGATATGATTTGTAGGCCTACATTTGTCTTCTCTTATTTTTTAATTAAAGATGGTGATCGTCCAGTTCCAACTGAAATTTTTGCGAAATTTTCTAAGCTTCGTGCTATTTTCTAAATTTTCTATAAGATATGAATCTTTATATTAATTGAAATGATTTTTATGGACTAATTTTGATTTCTCTGATTTTTTTAGTTGAAGATGTCGATCTCCTTGATCCAACGGCCATTTTTGTGGATAATTTAAACTTGGAACTATTTTCTACAGTTTATTGAATATATGTATCTTTTAATTAAATGATATGATTTTTATAGACTAAATTTTTCTTCTCTTATTTTCAGTTTAATATGTTGATCTCCTGGTTCTAACAGAAATTTTTTACGGAATTTTCTGAGCTCCGGGCTATTTTCTACATTTTTGTAAGATATAGATATTTATATTAAATAAAATGATTTTTTTGACCTAATTTTTTTTCTCTTATTCATCAGATGAAGATGGCGGTCTCTCGGTTACAACAGATATTTTTACAGATTTTTCTGAGCTCTGAGCTATTTTCTAAATTTTCTGTAAGATATGGATATTTTATTAAATGATATGATTTTTATGGCATAATTTTGTCTTTTCTTATTTTTCAATTTAATAGGGCGATATCCCGTTTCCAACGGAAATTTTTGCATGTTTTCTTAGGCCGAGGCTATTTTCTATATTTTAGGAAGAAAAGAATCTTTAATTGATTTATATGATTTTTATTGCCTAATTTTGTCTTCTCTTATTTTCCAGTTGATGAGAGGGATCTTTTTATTAAATGATATGATTTTTGGCCTTATTTTGTCTTTGCTTATATTTCGATTGAAGATGGCGATCTCCCGGTTCCAATGGACATTTCTGCTGATTTTTCTGAGCTTTGGGCTAATTTTCACATTTTCTGCAAGATATAGATCGTTTATTAAAAGATATCAGAGAAGACAAAAGTTGGCCAAAATGTCTGTTGAAACTAGGAAATTGCCATCTTCAACTGAAATACAAGAGAAGACAAAATTTGGAACCGAGAAATCTCCATCTTCGTCTATAAAAATGTTCGTTGCTACCGGGATATCGCCATCTTCAACTGATAAGATTTTTATATATCATTTTCTGAGCTTGGTGATGTTTTCTACATTTTATTAAAGATATGGATCTTTTTATTAATTAATATGATTTTTATAGCCAATTCGATTTCACTTATTTTCCAGTTGAAGATAACGATCTTTTTATTAAATGAAATGATATTTTAGCCTAATTTTGTCTTCTCATATATTTCGATTGAAGATGGCGATTTTCCGGTTCCAATTGACATTTTTGCGGATTTTTCTGAGCTTCTGGCTATTTCCCACTTTTCCGGAAGATATGTAACATTTATTAAATGATATGATATTTTGGCCTAATTTTGTCTTCTCTAATATTTTGGTTGAAGATGGCAATGTCTCGGTTCCCAGGGACATTTTTGCGGATTTTCTGAGCTCGGGGCTATTTTGTACACTTTCTCGAAGATAAGAATCTTCTTATTAATTGATATGAGTTTTATATCCAATTTTTTCTTCATTTATTTTTCAGTTGAAGATGGCAATATCCCAGTTCCAACGGACATTTTTTCGGATTTTTCTGAGCTCCAGGCTATTTTCTATATTTTATTAAATATATGGATCTCTTTATTAAATGACAAGATTTTGTAGCCTAATTTTGTCTTCTCTTATTTTTCAATTGAAGATAGCAATCTCCCAGTTCCAATGGACATTTTTGCGGATTTTCCTTTGCTTTGGGCTTTTTTCTACATTTTCTTAAAGATATGAATCTTTTTATTAAATGATATGATTTTTTGACCAAATTTTGTATTCTATTTTTTCAGTTGAATATTGGGATCTCCTGGTTCCAACGGACATTTTTGCAGATTTTTCTGAGCTCGGTGCTATTTAAAATATTTTATGGCAGATATGTATTTTTTATTAAATGATATGATTTTTGGCTTAAGTCAGATATGTATTTTTTATTAAATGATATGATTTTTGGCTTAAGTTTGTCTTCTTTTATTTTTCAGTTGAAGATGCGATCTCTCGGTTCCAACAGACATTTTTTTGGATTTTTCTGAACTCCAAGCTATTTTCTACATTTTCTGTATGATATGAATTTTTATATTGAATGATATGATTTACCTAATTTTTTTCTTCTCTTATCATTCAGTTGAAGATGGAAATCTACCGGTTCCAACGAACATTTTTGTCGATTTGAGTCTTTTTATCGATTTTATGGCCAAGTTTTGTCTTCTCTATTTTTCAGTTGAATATTACGATCTCCCGGTTCCAACGGACATTTGTGCGGATTTTTATTAGCTCATTTTATGGCAAATATGTATCTATTTAATAAATGATATGATTCTTGGCGTAATTTTGTCTTCTTTTAACTTTCAGTTGAAGATGGCGATCCCCCTGTTCCAATGGACTTTTTTGGATTTTTCTGAGCTCCGATCTATTTTCTACATTTTATGTATGATTTGAATCTTTATATTTTTTAGTGACCTGGACTCACGTACCGCCTCATAAGTGGGGCGGTCAGGCCCCAAACCGGTGGTTTGGAAAGCTGACCCACACCCTGCATACCTGATTAGTTGAGAGAATTAAGAGGGGCTGTTATCGGTCCTGAATCTTTATATTAAATGTATGATTCTTATAACTTAATTTTGTCTTTTCTAATTATTCATTAGAAGATGGCGATACCCCGGTTCTAATAGACATTTTTGTCGATTTTTTTGAGCTCGGGGCTATTTTTCAATATTTTCGGGAAGTTATGTATATTTTTATTAAATGAAATGATTTTTTGACCTAATGTTTTCTTCACATATTTTTTTCATATGAAAATGGCGATCTCCCGATTTTAACAAATATTTTTGCGGATTTTTCTGAGATGCTGGCTATTTTTTACATTTTCAGAAATTTATTTGTCTTTTTATTAATTGATATGATTTTTATACCCTAACGTTGTCTTCTCTTATTTTTTAAGTTGAAGATGGTAATCTTCCAGTTCCATCTGACATTTTTGGGTATTTTTGAGCTCGATGCTATTTTCTACATTTTATGGAAGATATAGAACGTTTTATTAAATAATATGATTTTTATAGCCTACGTTTGTATTCTATTATTTTTCAATTGAAGATGGCGATCCTCGTCTTCAATGGACATTTTTGCATATTTTTCTACATTTTCTAGATGGTGCGTATCTTTTTATGAAATGCTATGATTTTTTGGCCTAATTTTGTCTTCTCTCTTTTTTTAATTTGAAGATGGCGACCTCCGGGTTCCAAAGGACATTTGTGCGGTTTTTTTGATCTCCGAGCTATTTTTTATATTTTTTGTAAATATTAATCTTTATATTAAATAATATGATTTTTATAACCTAATTTGTCATCCCTTATTTTTCAGATGAAGATTGAAATCTCCCGGTTCCAAAGGAAATTTTTGCGGATTTTTCTTTGCTTAAGTCTATTTTTCTATATTTTCGAAAATTTATGGATCTTTTATTAAATGATATGTTTTTGGCCTAATTTTGTCCTCTTTTATTTTTAAGTTGAAGATTGTGATCTCTCTTTTCTAACGGACATATTGCGTATTATTTTGTTCGAGACTATTTTCTAAATTTTCTGGAAGATATGTATCTTTTATTAAATGATAAGATTTTTGGCATAACTTTATCTTTTCCTATTTTTTCAGTTGAAGATGGCGATCTCCTGGTTCTAACGGAAATTTCTGCTTAATTTTCAAATTTCGGTACTATTTTCTACATTTTATGAAAGATAAGAATTTTTTTAATAAATGATATGATTTTTGTAGCCTTCATATTTTCTCTTATTTTTTAGTTGAATATTGTGATCTATCTGTTCCAGCGAACATTTTTAATGAATTTTGTTAGCATGTGGGCTATTTTTCTTCATTTTATGGAAGAAATGGATCATTTTATTAAATGATATGCTTTTTGGCTTATTGTTATTTTCTCTTATTTTTCAGTTGAAGATAGTTTGTGTTCATGTTGGCGATTTCTGATGTGAATTCGGCGGGTCGTCCCCCTTCCTACGGGTTCCCCACCGACCCAGGATACATCAACCACGCCCCTTCCTTTTCTCCGATCATAAAGCCCCCGATCCCTTTCTTTGTCTTTTATCCCCCTCGTCCCGTACTTTCTAATTCAAAAAAGAAAGGGGGGCGGTAAGGTGCCTATGGGTTGACAGGCTCGCAACAACCAAAGGGCACTCGTTGCTCGCAGGCCTAGTTTCTATTATGATTTCGATGTCTATTCGACGCTCCTTTGACTCCAGCCACAGAAGCTATTCTTTCACCAGCACCTGCACTTACGAGACCACTATTTATTGCTAAAATTTCTCATTGATCTTCCAATATAATCATAAAAAGGAGAGAAGAAACGGAAAAAAATGAGCTAAAGCCTCAAGGTAATGTCAATTAAACAACCCTCTTCTCTGTCTACGCTCGTTCCTGCCCTTAAACGAAGCTCTCTCTGTTTGCTTCCTTCTTATTGCTAACTAGAAATGATCTCTTACGACTAGCATTGCGATTCACGCATCTCTTCGTGCCTGAGATATTAGTGGGTAAATATTACAGGATACTGGCCGTCTCACAAATTTCTCGTTAGCAAGGATAGAGAGATAAAAGTACGCTTCGAAAGTACGTGATGTGATCTTCCCATCGGCGCATTGACAATGTTCTTTTTCCAGATGATGTACCCGATTTCCGGCCCCCAGTACTTCAGTGCTTTCACCCTCTTCCTCCCGTCCCTATCGGGACCCCCTACCTCCGTCTCACCAAGCGCCCGCCCCCGTGTCTTTCCACTTCTGTCGTTAAGGAAAGCATTTATTAAATAATATGATTTTAGGCCTAATTTATTCTTCTCTTATTCTGCAGATGAAGATGGTGATCTCCCGGTTGCAACAAACATTTTCGAGTATTTTCTGAGCTTTGGGCTATTTTCAAAATTTTCTGTAAGATATGAATCTTTAGATTAATGATATGATTTTTATAGCCTAAATTTGTCTTCTCTGATTTTGTTAGTTGGAGATGTCGATCTCCGGGTCCAACGGCCATTTTGCGTATTTTTCTAAACTCGAAAATATTTTCTGTAGTGTATTGAAGATATGGGTGTTTGTATTAAATGTTATGATTTTTGTGGCCAAATTTTGTATTCTAAATGTTATGATTTTTATGACCAAATTTTGTATTCTCTTATTTTTTAAATATGAATAAGGCGATCTCCCAGTTCCAACGACATGTATACGGATTTTTCTAAGCTCTGGGATATTTTTTACATTTTCAGTACGATATTGATCTATATATTAAATGCAATGATTTTTATGGACTAATTTTTTCTTGTATTATTTTTCAGTTGAAGATGGCGATCGCCCGTTTCCAACAGAAATTTTTGCATATTTTTCTGAGCTCGGGGCTATTTTCTATATTTTGTGGAATATAAGGATCTTTATATTTTTTCATATGATTTTGTTACCTGATTTTGTCTTCTCTTATTTTCCAGTTGATCATGGTGATCTTTTTATTAAATGAAAGGTTTTTTGGCCTTATTGTGTATTCTCTTATTTTTTTTCCAGTTTAAGATGGCATTCTCCCACTTCCAACGGACATTTTTGCGGATTTTTCGACATAGATTTTATTTTCTATATTCTATGGAAGATATGGATCTCTTTAATAAATAATAAGATTTTTTCGCTTAATTTTTTCTTTTCAAATTTTTCAGACGAAGATGGCGATCTCCGGGTTCCAACTGACATTTTTATAGATTTTATAAGTACGAGGCAATTTTTCAACATTTTAAGGAAGATATGGATCATTTTATTAAATGATATTATTTTTGGCCTAATGTAACGACTGGTTTTCATGTATTTGGATTATCTATATTATATATATGTTTTAGTGGATTTTCTCCTTATGCGTGGTTTTCGTCTCCGTAACTTTCATTTTTCGATCGTTTCGTCGTGATTTTCTAGCTTTTTCCTTAGAATAGTTGATCTTTGGGTAAGTCGCTCATGACGAACTTCAAATCGCTCATATTTTAGAGTTAGAATGATCCTAGAAGCCGTAGGAATCTTCCTAGAACTTCGCGCTTCAATTCGGCACTTTTAGTGCACTTTAGTTGGTTCAAGAAGGGGGACCAACCGACTAGATTGAGATCTAGTCGGTCAGGAACTCTACTGGAACCGACTAGTTCATTGAATCAATTGTACAGGAATTACTGTTCACTTTTAGTCGGTCTAAGAACAACCACCGATCGACTAGATGTGATACTAGTCGGTTAGAACTTGCTCTCAGACCGACTAGTTTCTTTGATTAATTTTACCTGAGTTACTGTTTATCGTTAGTCGGTTTATGAACACTCACCGACCGACTAGGTTGCAAACTAGTCGGTCGACGGGCCTTCACAGACCGACTAACTCACTACCCAGATTTATTTCTCTTTTTCGATGTTTGGTGTTAGTCGGTCACAGTTAGCCGATCGACCGACTAGTTCTCAAACTAGTCGGTCGGCCAACCTTCTTTGACCGACTAATCAACCCAGAAACCCTAATTTTTGGGCATCCGCCAGCTCTTCCTATTTAAACCCCCCAAACGTTTTTCTTTTCTTCTTTCATTTTCTCCTGAGTCTCCTTCTTCCCCAAATCATCATCCATCTTCCCCTAGCCTTCCTCCTTCATCAAGAGCTCCTCTCCCTTTCCATTTTGGCCGGCCACCACCTCTAGGTCGCCGGAAAACCCCCAAAATCCCCAAAACCCCATTTCTCCATATTTTCTCCCCATTTCCAGATCTAAACCCTAGTTTACCGGATCGTTTCTTCCGTCGCCGTGCTTGCTCGGCATCGTTCTTCCGCTAACGATTCGCGACTTTCCCCGTAGATTAGCATTTGTGAGACGAACCTTCATGATCGTCAACCTCGGTGCTAGGTAAGTGAAACTTGCCACTTAGGGTTTTGGGCCATGTCTTAGGCCATTTGCTTGTTGTAGACGTAAAAGAGACTAGGCGACGAAATGATACTCGCCGAGGCGCAATTTTAGGAACTAGTTTGACAACGAAGTTAGATCCGTCGTTTATCATGTTGCATAAGTACTACCATATCACGTTTAATTTTAATTAACGGTACGCGAAATAATTGTTATCCATGTTGAATGTCGCATTCGTAGCACACGCTACAATACTTGTGTTTCCTGGCTCGTGTTCCAGAAGCGGGCCACGTGAGTTGGTTGATAGCCAATGCCCGATCTACTTGTTTCCGGCTAGGCACCTGCGTTGCAGGCATAACCCTACGCCATACGTATTAAATACACTTCCTGGCTCGTGATCCAGAAGCGAGCATTCCGTGTTCGGGGTAATGCCCTGGCTCGATACACGTGGAGGGGTAGGGATAAGCGGTCACCTGAGCTTACGAGTTGGCCCGATCAGCCACTCTAGCCAGCAGACGAAATCTCTGTGCACGACTTGTTTACTTGACGTGTTTACTTGACTTGTTCACTTGACGTGAACTACTTGACTTGTACTTGTCCGTGTTTTTACTTGTAAAACTTGTTATCCATGATATACTTGCTACTTGTACTTCCATTTACTTGTCTCTTCCATACTATAATTGCCATGTTATGCATCACACTATAACTGCTAGGTTGTTAGTGTACTTTCCTTTCAGTTTCCTTGCCCAAGTCTTTTGACTTGCTGACATGTGCCCCTTTACTCTTTTGGGTGACACATGTTAGATCCCGAGCCTGAGAGTGCTGCGGTGGACGTGGTGTTTGTTGACGCTGAGTCAGAACCTGCGTTCGTTGAGGAGTACGTGGACACTGGGGACCAGTCCTAGTGTCTTCGTTGAGCTTTCCCTTTTGTTTTAGACTGCTGTAGTTGTCGGTGCGCAACACCTATACTTTGTTATGTTGTGGTTTTGTTGGCCATGTTTTGGGCCTTTAGACTCTTTCCTTTAGTCTGGTGGATTTTCTGGATGTTGAATATTATTGTGGACAATTTCTGAGAGTGTATTATTTATATATCAGTCTCTCTTTCTTGTTATTATTATTGTTGTTCTGTTTACAGTTACAGGGACCTGCTTTGAAATTTTTAAATTGACGCTTATCAGGCGTGTGGCTTCACAGCTCCATGTCTGTGCGGACCTTCTCACGTCTCGCCTCCATAGCTTTGGGAAGCGGGGCGTGACATGTTTTATTGGTGGCCCATGCAGGTCCCACTTTCTGTAACTATGAATTATCGGATCAACGATAATAATATTAGATTGTCCAACAACTAAAATTCGACATCCGAGTCCTAAGCGATGAGTCTAATTGTTTCGTTTTCTGTGTCATTAGATGGCAGGAAGGCGATTCCCCCGTGGTGGTGGTAGTGGTGCGCCCCCTCATGACGAGGAGCCTGAGCGGGAGCCCACCAATGGAGAGATGATGCGGATGATGCTTCAGATGATGCAGGTTCAGCAAGGCGTGCTCCTGCAAGTCCAGAATGCTGTTCGAGCTGGTCGGGCAATCCAGGATGCCCTCGCTCCGAGCCGGGAGCGAAGCAATTTCGGGAGCTGGGTCCCACTTATTTTGATGGGTCTGAGGGTCCTCTAGCTGTCGATGAGTGGATTCAGAACATTGAGAATAATTTGAAGATGGCGAAGATCAGCCCGGCTGGATGGGTTGATCTGGCGAAGAGGCAACTCAAGGATAATGCTCGGAACTGGTGGGATGCGGAAGAGAAGATGCTGGTGGAGCCGATAGCTTGGGCTACCTTTAAGTCCAGGTTTGATGAGGAGTTCTTTTCGAAGGCTGCTAGGAAGGAGATGCTGCAGCGCTTTATTGAGCTGAAGCAAGGGAGCTCGTCGGTGGGCCAGTACCACCAAGAGTTCACTAGGCTGAGTCGGTTCACACCAAAGATGGTGCATGATGCTGATGAGAGGGCTCAGAGGTTCCTGCAAGGACTTGCTTTGGAGCTTCAGAGTTTTGTGTCTTCCTCTGATCTGGACTCTTATCAGAAGGTTCTAGTCGCTGCGAGGAGGCAGGAGCTGAACCTGAGCCAGAGGAGGGGACATGTTTCTGGTGCTAGGAAGATGCCTATGGAGCAGGCCAGGGCGGTGGTTAGGCCAGGATTCAGGCCCAACCAGCCAGTTCAGTTCAAGAGGCCAGGAGGGCCTAATCAGAAGACTTGCCATTTCTGTGGCAAGATCGGGCATATCAAGGATCAGTGTAGGAGATTCCTGGGCCAGTGTGTTTTCTGGGGAGATCCTACCCATACCATGAAGGATTGTCCGAGGTCGAAGCAGCCTTGGAAGGCACCTGTTGCAGCATAGCCGTTGTAGCAGAGAGCGTCTGTTCCTGTTGGACGTGGAGCAGCTCTTGTTCCACAGAGGCAGGCTTTTTAGCAGGCTTTTCTGCCGAGGAGGCAGGCTTTTCTGATGACCGCTGTGCTGAGCGAGGCTGTGGATGAGGTTATTGCAGGTAATCCTCAATCTAGCTGTTACTTTCCTAGCTAGTTATGATTGTTAGATTATGTTGTTTGCTTGAACTTGATTGTTTGCTAGACTAGGGCTTGATTGTTAAATTGCTTGTTAGGTGTGGTTTTGGTGTGCACATTTCCTGCACGAGTTCTCTTTGACTCTGGTGCGTCGATGTGCATTATTTCTCGGAGCTTCGTGGAGAAGCATTCCTTGTCGATGTCCCCTCTTTCCAAGAGTTGGAATATCGTTACAGGGAATGGCGTGGTCTCGGTGCATCGTGGTTGCAATTCTTGCTCGTTGGTGGTTTGTGGACATGAGCTTTACGCTGATTTCATTGTCCACGACATCATCAACTATGATGCGGTCCTTGGGATGGATTGGCTTGCGAGCTTCTATGCTACGGTCGACTGTCGGAGGAAGAAGGTGGTATTCGAGATTCCCGGACATCCGGTATTTGAGTTCAACCGAGGTAGCAGTTCGCTTAGCCCTGTCAGATTTCGGGCCAGTCCGGTGGAGATCGTGGCTATGCAGATGGAGCTGGAGAGGCCAGCGGTTGTGCGGGACTTCGATGACGTCTTCCCCGAGGAGATGTCTGGGTTGCCACCCGATCGAGCTCTCGAGTTTTCGATTGATCTTATTCCAGGAGCGCAACCGATTTCGAAGGCGCCTTATCGTATGGCACCCGCTGAGTTGGAGGAATTGCAGAAGCAGCTGGATGAGCTTTTGTAGAAGGGTTATATCAATCCTAGTGTGTCTCCGTGGGGAGCACCGGTGCTGCTGGTGAAGAAGAAGGATGGTTCGCGTCGCATGTGCGTGGACTATCGGGAGCAGAATGCGGTGACCATCAAGAATAAATACATGTTGCCTCGCATTGATGATATTTTTGATTAGCTTGGAGGTTCGAGGGTGTTTTCGAAGTTGGATCTGAGGAGTGGTTATCATCAGCTGAAGGTGAAGAAGGAAGATGTTCCGAAGACAGCATTCAGGACGAAGTATGGACACTGCGAGTTTGTGGTTATGCCTTTCGGTATAACCAATGCACCCGCAGTTTTCATGAATCTGATGAATCTGATTTTCTACGACTTTTTGGATAAGTTTGTCGTTATCTTTATTGACAACATTCTGATCTATTCAAAGTTGGAGGAAGAGCATGCCTCGCACTTGAGGACAGTATTGGAGATTTTGAGGAAGCATCGGTTGTATGCTAAGTTTTCGAAGTGCGAGTTTTGGCTGGACAGAGTTGCTTTTCTCGGGCACGTGGTGACTGGAGATGGTATTTCAGTGGATCCCGAGAAGATCATGGCCATCAGAGAGTGGCCTGTTCCGCAGTCAGCGTCTGAGATCAGGAGTTTCCTTGGGCTTGCTGGTTACTATCGGCGCTTCATTAAGGACTTTTCTCGTATTGCTGAGCCGATGACCAGATTGACGCGGAAGGATGTGCCTTTTGTTTGGTCGGGTGATTGTGAGACTGCGTTTGGCGTCCTGAGGGAGAGATTGACGACTGCCCCTATTATTATTGTGCCTGATCGCAGCGGTGGATTCGAGATCTTTTGCGATGCTTCTGGCAAGGGTCTCGGTTGTGTGTTGCATCAGCACGGGCATGTTGTGGCGTATGCTTCGCATCAGCTCAAGACTCATGAGAAGAATTACTCGACACACGACTTGGAGTTGGCTGCTGTTGTGTTTGCGCTCAAGATTTGGAGGCACTTCTTGCTGAGTGAGAAAGTGAAGATCTTCATCGATCACAAAAGCTTGAAGTATATTTTCACTCAGAAGGAGCTCAACATGCGACATCGTCGATGGTTTGAGCTCATGGCGGATTATGAGTTTGATTTGCAGTATCACCCTGGCAAGGTGAATGTGGTTCCTGATGCGCTGAGTAGGCTTCCAGCGGTGATGATTTTGACTTTGCAGTGGAGATTGCATCAGGATTTTTGCGAGTCTGGTGTTGAGATTGTTCTTCCTGGGGAGGCTTCTTCATTGATGAGTATGCAGATTCAGTCGACGATTGTGGATCAGATCAAGGCTGGCCAGGCTGAGGATCCGAAGCTGGTGAAGATTCGGGAGCAGGTGGAAGCCGGTCTGCGGACTGACTTTTTGGTTCATGAGGATGGCTCGCTGAGATTTGGAGCTAGGTTGTGTGTGCCAGCTGGGGATATTAGAGAGGAGTTGATGGTGGAGGCACACAGTTCGTCGTATTCTGTGCATCCTGGTGGGACCAAGATGTACAAGGATCTTCGTCTGAACTATTGGTGGCATGGTATGAAGAGGAGTGTGGCTCGGAGTGTAGCCAAGTGCTTGGTTTGCCAGCAGGTGAAGGTGGAGCATCAGCGTACGGCAGGGTTGCTACAATCGCTTCCGATTCCAGAGTGGAAGTGGCAACACATCACTATGGATTTCGTGACTGGACTACCTCGGAGTCCGAAGCAGAATGACGCGATTTGGGTGATCGTAGATCGATTGACCAAATCCGCGCACTTTATTCCGTTTTGAGTAGGACAGTCCACTGAGGTGCTAGCAAGGAGATACATGGAGGTAAATTCTTTTACTCTCCATTTCTATTTCCTTTTTCCTAGTTTGGATAGTGATGTAACGTGAATCGTGCAGGAGGTCGTGCGACTTCACGGAGTCCCTGTGAGTATCGTGTCGGATAGAGACACAAGGTTCACATCTCAGTTCTGGCAGAGTTTACAGAAGAGTTTGGGTACGCGTCTGAGTTTCAGCACGGCGTACCATCCGCAGACGGATGGCCAGTCCGAGAGGACGATTCAGATCTTGGAGGACATGCTGAGGGCGTGCATGTTGGATTTCATGGGTTCGTGGGAGGACCATTTGCATTTGGTGGAGTTCTCTTACAACAACAGCTTCCAGGCGTCCATTGGCATGGCGCCTTTCGCCGCATTATATGGGAGGAAATGTCGATCGCCATTGAGTTGGGATGACGTTGGTGATCGGGAGCTGTTGGGACCTGAGATGATGATGGAGGCCGTGGATGTTGTCAGGAACATTCGGGAGAGGTTGAGGATTGCTCAGGACCATTTTAAGCATTAGGCGGATGCTAAACGGCGTCCTTTGGAGTTTCAGCCGGGCGACCATGTGTTCTTGAAGATTTCCCCGAATCGTGGAGTGATTCGCTTTGGAAAGTGAGGGAAGTTGAGCCCGCGATACATTGGACCGTTTGACATTCTGGAGAGAGTTGGCGAGGTAGCCTACCGCTTAGCCTTGCCGCCATCTTTGGAAGGAGTTCATAATTTTTTCCATGTGTCGCAGCTTCGTCGATACATTAGTGATCCATCTCATGCTGTGGATTTTTGGGAGATTACCGTTCGCCCTGATATGACGTATGACCAGCAGCCAGTGCAGATTCTGGACAGGCGTCAGAAATCGCTCCGAAACAAGGTTGTCAATCTTGTGAGGGTGATGTGGCGACACAGCTCGCCCAGAGAGTCTACTTGGGAGAATGAGGATGAGATGCGAGAGCGTTTCCCACTTTTGTTCCCAGACACGTGAGTGTTGAGAAATTCCGAGGACGGAATTTTTCTTAAGTTGGGGATGATGTAACGACTGGTTTTCATGTATTTGGATTATCTATATTATATATATGTTTTAGTGGATTTTCTCCTTATGCGTGGTTTTCGTCTCCGTAACTTTCATTTTCGATCGTTTCGTCGTGATTTTCTAGCTTCTTCCTTAGAATCGTTGATCTTGGGGTAAGTCGCTCATGACGAACTTCAAATCGCTCATATTTTAGAGTTAGAATGATCCTAGAAGCCGTAGGAATCTTCCTAGAACTTCGCGCTTCAATTCGGCACTTTTAGTGCACTTTAGTTGGTTCAAGAAGGGGGACCAACCGACTAGATTTAGATCTAGTCGGTCAGGAACTCTACTGGAACCGACTAGTTCATTGAATCAATTGTACAGGAATTACTGTTCACTTTTAGTCGGTCTAAGAACAACCACCGATCGACTAGATGTGATACTAGTCGGTCAGAACTTGCTCTCAGACCGACTAGTTTCTTTGATTAATTTTACCTGAGTTACTGTTTATCGTTAGTCGGTTTATGAACACTCACCGATCGACTAGGTTGCAAACTAGTCGGTCGACGGGCCTGCACAGACCGACTAACTCACTACCCAGATTTATTTCTCTTTTTTGATGTTTGGTGTTAGTCGGTCACAGTTAACCGACCGACCGACTAGTTCTCAAACTAGTCGGTCAGCCAACCTTCTTTGACCGACTAATCAACCCAGAAACCCAAATTTTTGGGCAGCCGTCAGCTCTTCCTATTTAAACCCCCCAAACGTTTTTCTTTTCTTCTTTCATTTTCTCCTGAGCCTCCTTCTTCTCCAAATCATCATCCATCTTCCCCTAGCCTTCCTCCTTCATCAAGAGCTCCTCTCCCTCTCCATTTTGGCCGGCCACCACCTCTAGGTCGCTGGAAAACCCCCAAAATCCCCAAAACCCCATTTCTCCAGATTTTCTCCCCATTTCCAGATCTGAACCCTAGTTTCCCGGATCGTTTCTTCCGTCGCCGTGCTTGTTCGGCATCGTTCTTCCGCTAACGATTCGCGACTTTCCCCGTAGATTAGCGTTTGTGAGACGAACCTTCGTGATCGTCAACCTCGGTGCTAGGCAAGTGAAACTTGCCACTTAGTGTTTTGGGCCATGTCTTAGGCCATTGGCTTGTTGTAGGCGTAAAAGAGACTAGGCAACGAAATGATACTCGCCTAGGCGCAATTTTAGGAACTAGCTTGACAACGAAGTTAGATCCGTCGTTTATCATGTTGCATAAGTACTACCATGTCACGTTTAATTTTAATTAACGGTACGCGAATTAATTGTTATCCATGTTGAATGTCGCATTCGTAGCACACTACAATACTTGTGTTTCCTGGATCGTGTTCCAGAAGCGGGCCACGTGAGTTGGTTGATAGCCAATGCCCGATCTACTTGTTTCCGGCTAGGCACCTGCATTGCAGGCATAACCCTACGCCATATGTGTTAAATACACTTCCTGGCTCGTGATCCAGAAGCGAGCATTCCGTGTTCGGGGTAATGCCCTGGCTCGATACACGTAGAGAGGGGTAGGGATAAGCGGTCACCTGAGCTTACGAGTTGGCCCGATCAGCCACTCTAGCCAGCAGACGAAATCTCTGTGCACGACTTGTTTACTTGACGTGTTTACTTGACTTGTTCACTTGACGTGAACTACTTGACTTGTACTTGTCCGTGTTTTTTACTTGTAAAACTTGTTATCCATGATATACTTGCTACTTGTACTTCCCTTTACTTGTCTCTTCCATACTATACTTGCCATGTTATGCATCACACTATAACTGCTAGGTTGTTAGTGTACTTTCCTTTCAGTTTCCTTGCCCAAGTCTTTTAGACTTGCTGACATGTGCCCCTTTACTCTTTTGGGTGACACATGTTAGATCCCGAGCCTGAGAGTGCTGCGGAGGATGTGGTGTTTGCTGACGCTGAGTCAGAACCTGCGTTCGTTGAGGAGTACGTGGACACTGGGGACCAGTCCTAGTGTCTTCGTTGAGCATTCCCTTTTGTTTTAGACTGCTGTAGTTGTCGGTGCGCAGCACCTATACTTTGTTATGTTGTGGTTTTGTTGGCCATGTTTTGGGCCTTTAGACTCTTTCCTTTAGCCTGGTGGATTTTCTGGATGTTGAATATTATTGTGAACAATTTCTGAGAGTGGATTATTTATATATCAGTCTCTCTTTCTTGTTATTATTATTGTTGTTCTGTTTGCAGTTACAGGGACCTGCTTTGAAATTTTTAAATTGACGCTTATCAGGCGTGTGGCTTCACAGCTCCACGTCTGTGCGGACCTTCTCACGTCTCGCCTCCATAGCTTTGGGAAGCGGGGCGTGACACCTAATTTTGTCTTCTCTTATTTTTATATTGAAGTGGCATTCACACGGTTTTTACGGATATTTTTGCGGATTTTTTTGACGTTGAAGCTATTTTCTACATTTTCTATAAGATATGGATCTTTTTATTATATAATTTGGGGTTTAAGCCTAATTTTGTCTTCTCTTATTTTTCAGATTAAGATGGCGATATCCCGGTTCCAAAGGAAATTTTGCGGGTTTTCTTGCTATTGGCTATTTTCAAAATTTTCTGTAAGATATGTATCTTTATAATAAAAGATGATTTTTCTAGCCTAATTTTGTCTTCTCTAATTTTTTGGTTGAAGATGGTGATCTCTCTGTTCAAACAGACATTTTTGCAGATTTTACTTAGCTCGGAGCTATTTTCTGTATTTTCTGGAAGATTGTGTCTTTTAGTTAAATTATATGATTTTTTTCCCTAATTTTGCAATCTCTTATTTTTCAATTGAAGATAGCGATCTCTCTGTTCCAACGGACATTTCCACAGATTTTTCTGAGCTCGGTCGATTTTCTACATTTTCGGGAAGATATGGATCATTTTATTAAATGATATCATTTTTGGCCAAATTTTATCTTCTCTTATTGTTTATTTGAAAATGTCAATCTCCCTGTTCCAACGGGTATTTTTGGGGATTTTTTGTGATCAGGGATATTTTCTATTGAAGAAATGAATCTTTTTGTTAAATGATATGATTTTTAGCCTAATTTTATCTTCTCTTATTTTCAGTTGAAGATGGAGATCCCCTGGTTCCAACGGACATTTTTGTGGAATTTTCTGAGCACGGGACTATTTTTCTAGTTTTTGTGAAGTTATGGATCTTTTTATTAAATGATATGATTTTTTTGGCCTAAATTTATCTTCTCCTATTTTTCAATTGAAGATGGCGATCTCCCGGTTCATATGGATATTTTTGCATAATATTCTGTCCTCGGTGCTATTTCCTAAATTTTCTTGAAGATAAGGATATTTTTGAATAATATGATTTTTGGCCTAATTTTGTCTTCTCTTATTTTTCTGTTGAAGATGACGATCTTCCGGTCCTAACGAAAATTTTTGCGAATTTTTCGAAGTCCGGTGCTATTTTCTACATTTTATGGAAGGTATGAATTTTTTATTAAATGATAAGATTTTTATATCCTACGTTTTTCTTCTCTTATTTTTTCAGTTAAATATTGTGATCTGCTGGTTTCAGCGGACATTTTTACTAATTTTTGTTACCTTGGGGCTATTTTTCTTCATTTTATGAAGATATGGATCATTTCGTTGAAGGCTATGATTTTTGGCCTAATGTTGTCTTCTCTTATTTTTCAGTTGAAGATGACGTGCTCAAGGTTCCAACGGGGATTTTTGCGGGTTTTTTGAGCTTGTGGCTATTTTTTATATTTTCTAGAATATATGGATCTTTTTATTAAATAATATGAATTTTGGCCTAGTTTTATCTTCTCATATTTTTAGATGAAGATGGCGATCTCTCAGTTCCAACGGACATTTTTGCAGATTTTTCTAAGCTATGTGATATTTTCTACATTTTCTGTCAGATATACATCTTTAGATTAAATGATATGATTTTTATAATCAAGCATGCAAACAGAAGTGAATGAGATAGAAAACGGGTGCTCTAAGTGTTATAATGATGCGTGAACCTAGGTGCATTACCCAACAAAGCACATACTAGATACTATTTCATGCATGCAATTTCAATTCATATCAGGCATTAAATTAGAGAGAATTCTTTTATTTTTTAGTTGAAAGTAGCGATCTCTCTGTTCCAACGGATATTTTTGTGGATTGTTCTGAGCTCGGTGCTATTTTCTAAATTTTATTAAATATACAGATATTTTTATCAATTGATTTGATTTTTTACCTTAATTTTGTCCATTATTATTTTTAACTGAAGATGTCGATCTCCTGCTTTCAACGGACATTTTTGCAGATATTTCTGAGCTTGCCATGATTTTTCTCCATTTTCAGGAAGTTATGGATTTTTTATTAAATAAATGATTTTTGGCCTAATTTTGTCTTCTCTTTTTTATTTGAAGATGACGAACTCCGATTTCCAACAAACATTTGTGCGGATTTTTCAAAGATCCGGTCTAATTTCTAAATTTTCTAGAAGATATTGATTTTTATATTAAGTGATATGATTTTATAGCCTAATTTTGTCTCCTCTTATTTTTCAGTTGAAGATGGCGATTTCCCAGTTCCAACGGATATTTTTGCATCTTTTGTGAGCTTGAGACTATTTTTCTACATTTTCGAAAAGTTATATATCTTTTTATTAAATGATTTGATTTTTAGGCCTAATTTTGTCTTCTCTTATTTTTCAGTGAAGATACCGATTGCCCGGTTCTAATTGACATTTTAAAGGATTTTTCTGAGCTTCAGACTAATTCTAAATTTTCTGTAAGATATAAATCTTTGTGTTAAATGAAATGATTTTTATAGCCTAATTTTGTTTTCTCTGATTTTTTTAGTTGAAGATGGCGATCTCCCTGATCCAACGGCCATTTTTGGATTTTTCTAAACTCGAAACAGTTTCCTAAAGCTTTTTGAAGATATGGATGGATCGTTTTATTAAATGATATGATTTTATAGACTAAGTTTTGCTTTTTTTATCTTAGTTGAATATGGTGATCTCCATGTTCCAACAGAAATTTTTGCGGAATTTTTTAAGCTCCGGGTTGACATTTTCTGCAAGATATGAATCTTTATATTAAATGATGTGATTTTTATGGCCTAATTTTGTTTTCTCTTATTTTTCAGATGAAGATGGCAGTCTCCCAGTTCCAAAGGACATTTTTCGGATTTTTCTTAGCGCTGCGCTATTTTTTATATTTTCCGGAAGGTATGAATATTTTGATTAAATGATATGATTTTTATGGCCTAATTTTGTCTTCTCTTATTTTCGTTTAATAGGACGATCTCCAATTTTCAACGGAAATTTCTGTGTGTTTTTCTGAGTCCGGTGCTCTTTTCCATATCATTTGGAAGATAAGGATCTTTGTATTAATTGATATGATTTTTGTTGCCTAATTTTGTCTTTTCTTATTTTCCAGTTGATGATGGTGTTCTTTTTATTTAAGGATATGATTTTTTTGGCCATATTTTGTCTTCGATTATATTTCGGTTGAAGATCGCGACCTCCCAATTCCAACAGACTTTTTTGTGGATTTTTCTTAGCACCGGGCAATTTTTCACATTTTTTGGAAGCTAAAATCGTTTTAATAAATGACACAGAGAAGACAAAATTAGGCCAAAAATGTCCGTTGAAACCGAGAAATCGCCATCTTCAACTGATAATATTTTTATATATCATTTTCTGAGCTTAGTGCTATTTTCTTCATTTTGTGAAAGATACTGATCTTTTATTAAGTTATATGATTTTTATAGCCTAAATTTGTCTTCTCTTATTTTTTAGTTGAAGATATCAATCTTTTTATTAAATGATATGATATTTTGGCCTAATTTTCTCTTCCCTTATATTTTGATTGAAGATGACGATCTCCCGGTTCCAACGGATATTTTTACAGATTTTTTCGAGGGCCGTGCTATTTTCCACTTTTCTGGAAGATATGTATCATTTTATTAAATGAAATGACATTTTGGCCTAATTTTATCTTCTCTTATATTTTGGTTGAGGATGTCAATCTCTCAGCTTCAACAGACATTTTTATGGATTTTTTTGAG
>CM061135.1:111782973-111807983 GCA_030789695.1 Scilla litardierei
GAAATTCTTTACCGTGATTAACTTGTCATGTGAGATTTTAGTCTTTTCCTTGTAAATTTTGGTGTTTTCTAAAGTCGTCTCTCCTGAGTTCTTCTAACTCATTGATGTCCATGAGGCGGCGTAGTCCTGCATTTTTGTAGTCGTAATTGAGTTTCTTGATATCCCCAAAAGCCCTATGCTCCAGTTCCACCAGTAGGTGGCATGCCTTCCCGTAGACTAGCTTGTAAGGGGTTATTCCGATGGGGGTTTTAAATGCCGTGCAGTATGCCCATAGCGCATTGTTTAGCTTCTGGGACCAATCCATCTGTGATGAGCTAACTGTCTTCTCGAGGATGGTCTTTATCTCCCTGTTGGAGATCTCTACTTATCCACTCGTTTGAGAATGATATGCGAGTCCAACTTTATGATATACTCCGTACTTCTTGAGTAAGGCCTCAAACTTGCTTTCAATGAAATGACTTTCACCATCACTTATAATCGTCCTTGGTACCCTGAAATGGGGGAAAATGATATTCTTGAAGAATTTTACGACGACTCGATCATCGTTTGTTGGGGTAGTTATGGCTTCTACCCATCTGGATACATAATCCACCGCCACTAAGATGTATCTGTTCCCGTAACTTGTCGAAAACAGGCCCATGAAATCGATCCCCTATCAGTCAAATAGTTCAATCTCCAGGATGCCCTTGAGGGGCATCTCGTCCCTCCTTGTAATATTTTCGGTCCTCTGGTACCTGTCGCATCCCTTGATATAGTCATGAGTGTCCCTGCAGAGTGTTGGCCAGTAGAACACACATTGGAGTATCTTTGCCGTGGTCTTCGTAACCGCCGCATGGCCTCTACATGGTTGGTCATGGAAATGAGAAATGATAGAAGCGGTCTCTTCCTTGGGGATGCACCGCCTAATGATTCCATCTGGGCATGATTTATAGAGATGTAGATCATCCCAGAAGTAACGTCTGGCGTCACTCAAGAACTTTCTTCTCTGATAAGTGGTCATTCCATGGGGTAAGATCCCATTCACCAAAAAAATTACTATGTCGGCATACCACATTGTATTGGCGGGACCTGCTGCAAAAAGCTGCTCCCTGGCGAAAGACTCATTGATGGGTAAACTATCGTCCTTGTCCCCACGAGTGAGTCGGGATAAATGGTCGGCCACTACATTCTCCGCGCCTTTCTTAACCTTGATCTCCATGTCAAACTCCTAAAGGAGAAGTATCCACCTTATCAATCGAGGTTTGGCTTCTTTCTTGCTCAGCAGATGTTTTAAGGCGGCACGGTTCATGTGAATTATGACTTTTGACCCCAGGAGATACTGCCAGAATTTCTTAATAGAGTATACCAATGCTAGAAACTCCTTTTAAGTGGTGGTGTAGTTTCTCTGGGCCTCGTCTAATGTTTTGCTAGCATAGTAGATGGCGTACAGCTTCCCATCCTTCCTTTGGCCTATCACAGCCCCCACTGCCTGATCACTCGTGTCACACATCAGCTTAAATGGCAAGTTCCAATTCGGTGGTTGAATAACTGAAGCGAAAATAAGAGCCTCTTTTAATCTATCAAAAGATCCAAAACATGCGTCAGAAAAAACAAATGGTGTGTCCTTTGCAAGTAATTTAGTGAGGGGGCATGCAATTTTAGAAAAATCTTTAATAAAATGACGGTAGAACCCAGCATGTCCAAGAAAACCACGGATTCCCTTAAGATTGGTTGGCGGGGGAAGTTCCTTGATAACTTCGATTTTATCCTTATCGACTTGTATCCCCTTGGAGGAAATTACATGCCCTAAGACAACTCCCTCGGTTACCATAAAATGGCACTGTTCCTAGTTCAGAGTGAGGTTGTTCTCACAGCATCGCTCTAGTACCTTGAACAGATTCCCAAGGCAAGAATCGAACTCATTGCCGTTCACCGAGAAGTCATCCATAAAGACCTCTATAATATCTTCGATAAAATCTGAGAAGATAGAGGTTATGCATCTTTGGAAGGTCACAGGTGCATTACATAAGCTGAAAGGCATCCTTCGGTATGCGAAGGTGCCATACGGGCATGTGAAAGTCGTCTTCTCTTGGTCCTCCTTGTGTAACGGGATTTGGAAAAACCCCGAGTATCCATCAAGATAACAAAAATAATTATGCTTGGCAAGACGCTCAAGCATCTGGTTGATGAATGGAAGGGGAAAGTGGTCCTTTCAGGTGGACTTGTTAAGTTTTCTATAGTTTATACACATCCGCCAGCCCGTGATGGTCCTAGTTGGTATCAATTCATTTTTTTCATTTCTTATGACGGTCATGCCTCCCTTCTTAGGCACGACTTGGACAGGACTGACCCACTTGCTATCAGAGATGGGGTAGATAATGTTGGCTTCGAGAAGTTTCAGGACCTCCGTCTTAACAACCTCTTTCATGTTAGGGTTAAAGCGTCTTTGATGTTCTATGGAGGTTTCGTTGCTATCTTCGAGGTGGAACATATGCTCACATAGCCTAGGGCTAATACTTTTCAAGTCGGTGATACTATATCCTATAACATCTTTATGCTCCTTGAGAACCAATAGAAGATCCCTGAGTTCAGGTTCGGTGAGGGAAGCATTGAATATAATGGGATACGTGCGATTATCACCCAGAAATGCATATTTAAGATTGGCAGGAAGGGGTTTAAGTTCTACCTCAAGGGGTGCTGTACCCTCTGCTGTGCTCGAGTGCGACTAGAATGCCTCTTCCTCAGGTACCGGTTCGTCTGGAACAAAGCCATCTGATGCCGTGTCATAGCTTGAGTCTAAGCTGGATGATGAGTGTGTCTCATAAAATATATCATCAGGTTCTACTTCTTGGCCACTATAGTTCTCAGGATTCCCTACTGCTTGCTTGTCAACAAGGGGGGCATCGTCGTCTGACCACACACTTCCTTGGAAATTATCCTGAAGCCAGTTTGTAACGGTACGTTTTCGTTGTACTTTGTTCGTGCACGTGCTTTTGGCCGTGCACGTGTTTATTTTAGACTTCATTTGTTTGTGAACACTTTTGTGTGATATGCCGTTGTGAACGTCTCTGAGAGTATTAAATAGTGGCACTAATTTGGAACGACGTTTCTCGAGTCGTTTTCCCACAATTTAAACTTACTTGATGAGACGTGACAATTCTCACTCTTGACGGGAGACGTTTCTATTTTTAGTTTAGTCGTCCGACGTCGAAATTGAGATCCGTCTTCTTAGTTAGCTCACATTCATTGCCACGATCACCACGATATTTATTTTATAATTTTTGGAGTTTATTTGACCACTTTAATATTTTTAACAAGTTTTATATCATTTTTAATAATTTATTTTTAAATTATTTTCGGCCAAATAAAATTTATTTAAGTTTTAAACATTTTAAAGAATTTTTGAGCCAATTTCCAGCTCATTTGGACCAGGTCAAATCCTTGGGTGAGTTGGAGTAGTTGGAATTCAAATTTTAAATTATTTTAATATTCTAATCCTATTAGATTTAGCCCTAGACCAAGTCAACCCATCTATACTATATAAGCAACCCCTAGGAAGTCCTATTTTCGCAAGAAATTAGCCCTAGCCTCTTCCAAAACTCAGATTTGACGTTGCGACGATTCGTCGCAACGTTGCGACGTTCAGCCACCGCACGACCGAAGGAAACGGCCCCGTTCCCCCGCTCAGACCGAAGCCCAACCCCGCTCCGCCCCGCTCCGCACGCTGCAACAGCCACCGCCCCCGTTCCCCCGCTCTGAGCGAGAGAGGCTCTCGGTCAGACCGAGGCCCCAAGCTCCGCACAGCGCCCGCATCGACCCCGCTTGTCGCCCCGCTCCGCACCCCGCACGACCGACCCGTTCCCTCGACCTGACCGACGGAAGCTCTCGCACCCAGCCACACCGCAGCTGCTGCACAGCCCAAACGTAGCAGCCCCCGCATTCTCAGCGCACGACCGACGGATCTCCCCGCATCGGCTGTGTACGACCGAGAGCCACTCGTCGCAACCCCGCATCCGTCGCACCGCTTGCCTCCGTGGGCCCCCCAAGTTCTCCAGAGTTATTGTGGGTCCCCCAAAGGCCCCTAGGAGTACTGTGGGCCCCACCTAGGTGCTTGCTCTTTGAGGATTCGTCGCGTACGACGTCGTCGCACGTCGTAGCCCGTCGTCGCACGTGCGAGCTTTGGAATCTGGAATCGTCGCCCCGGTTGATTGCTCTGAAATTTCCAGCGAGGAATCTAATTGGAATCTGGACTTGGAGCGCGATCTTATTATTCCAACCCCCGGCGTCGCTACCCGACGCCGGTGTAGCTTTCGCGTCGTGTTGAGGTAACGTTTTGCACCCCTAGGACCCCCAACCCAATTGCATGCTAATCAAGACTAAAAATCAGTATTTTAAAGTATTTTAAATGTTTTAGCAATCACTAATCAAGATTAATAAAACGGATGTAGGCCGGTGGACTTGTGCACGTAGGAATCGTGACTTTGGACTCGTTGGACGGTGTTTTCTTGACGTGATAATTGCAGGCAAGTGAAACTTGCCAAACCTTGTTTAGGGCCATGTTTTTAGGCCACTTCCTTGTTTTTAGCGTAAAAGAGACTAGTCAGTGAAATGATAGCTGGCTAGACGCCTACTTGATCTAGTTTGACAACGAAACTAGATCCGTTACCTAATTGATCTAGCTTGACAACGAAGCTAGATCCAACCTTTAAACTTGTTGTTCATGCATACTAAACTGTCACGTTTACTTTCCTTACTTGTACGCCTTACTACTTGTCATGTCATGTCATCCATGCATTGAATGTCGCATTGGTAGCACACGCTACAATACTTGTACTTGTACTCCCTTGACTGGCTAGGTGCACCCCTAGACCAGCAAGGCAAAACACTTCCTGGCTCGTGATCCAGAAGCGAGCATTCCCGTTCGGGGGTAAGGCCCTGGCTCGATACACGTGGAGGGGTAGGGTTGAGCGACCACTCAGCGTAAAAGTGTGCCCGTACAGCCTCTTTAGCTGTAAGGCGTGAACTCTGTGCACGAGGTGCTTACTTTTCTTGTCTTGTACTTGTCTTATGAATGTCATGCCATGCTCGTACTTTACTTTACTTTACCTTACTTGCTGCACTCATACTTTAACTGCCATGTCATTGCATCATGCTAGAACTTTTAGGTTGCTCTTACTTGTACTTTCAGTTTCACTTGCACAAGTCTTTTTAGACTTGCTGACATGTGCCCCTTGCTCTTTTGGGTGTCACATGTTAGACCCTGAGCCAGAGACAGGTGTTGAGGACGAGGTCTTTGTTGACGCTGAGCCTGAGCCTACGTTCGTCGAGGAGTACGAGGACACCGGAGACCAGTCTTAGTGGCTGTGGAGTTACTTTTGCTTTAGCTTGCTGTCAGTTGTCGGTGCTTGCACCATTTCTTTGCTTTCGTACTTTGTACTTTCGTTGGCCATGCTGGGCCTCTTTTAGACTCTTTTATTTTAGCCTGGTGGCTTTTCTGCGATGTTGAGATTTATTATTATGGATATTCTGAGATGTTTCTTTTGCCTCTTTCGTTATTATTATCTTTGTTTCGTTTCGCGTTGCAAGGACCTGCAGTTAAATTTGATTGACGCTTATCGGACTTGCAGCTTTGTAGCTTCAAGTCTGAGCGGACCTTCTCACGCTTCGCCTCCACGTTTTTGGGAAGCGGGGCGTGACAGGTTTTGTTGGTGGCCCATGCAGGTCCTCCCACTTGCGATTGCGAACTAACGGAACAACAATAATAAACGGAATATCCATTAAATAAATTGCAACATCCAAGTCATTAAGCTAATTGAGTCTAATTTGTTTGTTCGTTTTCTATGTCATTAGATGGCTGGACGACGACAGACCCGATCTGGCAGTGGGCCCAATCGTTCTGAGGAGCCGGATAGAGAGCCCACCAATGCTGAGATCATGAGGATGATGCATCAGATGATGCAGGTGCAGCAGGGCATGCTCCAGAACACTCAAAGTGCTCCTCGCCACGAGCCAGGAGCGAAGCAGTTTCGGGAGCTGGGCCCGACGTACTTTGATGGATCTAAAGGACCGATGGCTGCAGAGGAGTGGATCAGGAACACCGAGGATAATCTGAAGATGTCGAAGGTCAACCCGGCTGGATGGGTTGATCTGGCAAAGAGGCAGCTTAAGGATAATGCCCGAAATTGGTGGGATGCAGAGGAGGAGCTGTTGGTGAGCCCTATACCTTGGGCTACTTTCAAGTCTAGATTCGATGAGGAGTACTTTCCGAAGGCTGCCAGGAGGGAGATGTTGCAGCGCTTCATCGAGCTGAAGCAGGGGAGTCTGACGGTGGACCAGTACCACCAGGAGTTTACCAGATTGAGTCGCTTTGCGCCGAAGATGGTAGAGGATGCTGAAGAGAAGGCTCAGAAGTTTCTGCAGGGTCTATCTCTAGACTTGCAGAGCCTGGTGTCTACGTCGGACATGGAGTCATATCAGAAGTTGCTGGTAGCTGCTCGGAGACAGGAGAAGATTGCGAAGCTGAAGAGAGGACAGATTTCTGGAGCTGGGAAGAGGCCTATGGAGCAGTCTAGGCCTGGGGTCAAGCCTACCCAGCCAGTGCAGTTCAAGAGGCCAGGTGGGCCTATTGTGAAGACTTGCCATTTCTGCGGCAAGACTGGTCACATCAAGGAGCAGTGCAGGAAATTTCTGGGGCAGTGCCTGATCTGTGGAGATGCTACTCATGTAGCGAGGGATTGTCAGCATGCGAACCAGCTGAGGAGAGGACCTGAAGGAGCTCAGCTACAGAGGGGACCAGTTGCAGCCCAGCCCTTGCAGCAGAGAGCACCTGTACCTGCTGGACGTGGAGCGCCTCTTCCACCACAGAAGCAGGCGTTTCAGCAGGCTGTTCAGCCGAGGAGGCAGGCGTACTTGATGACTGCAGTGGAGACCGAGGCTTTGGACGAGGTTATCGCAGGTAACCCTCTGTCTAGTTGTTCTTTCCTTAGTTAGTTTTGATTGTTAGATTATGTTTGTTGCTTGCATATGATTGGTTGTTAGAATAGGTTTGATTGTTAGTCTGTTTGTTAGGTGTGATTTTGGTTTGCACGTTTCCTGCACGAGTCCTCTTTGACTCTGGTGCATCAATGTGCATTATATCCTGGAGCTTCGTGGAGAAGCATTCCTTGACGACTTCCCCTCTTCCCAAGAGTTGGAACATCGTTACAGGAAATGGTGTTATCTCGGTGCATCGTGGGTGCAATTCTTGCCCTTTGGTGGTTTGTGGACATGAGCTTTACGCTGATTTTATTGTCCACGACATCATCAACTACGATGCCGTGCTCGGGATGGATTGGCTTGCAAGTTTCTATGCTACGATCGATTGTCGGAGGAAGAAGGTGGTGTTCGAGATCCCCGGACATCCGGTGTTTGAGTTAAGTCAAGGTAGCAGTTCGCTTGGCCCTGTCAGGTTTCGGGCCAGACCGGTGGAGCTTGTTGCTATGCAGATGGAGCAGGATAGACCAGCTGTGGTACGTGAGTTCGACGACGTCTTCCCCGAGGAGATGTCTGGACTGCCACCCGATCGAGCTCTCGAGTTTTCGATCGACCTTGTTCCGGGAGCGCAGCCTATTTCGAAGGCGCCATATCGGATGGCACCAGCAGAGTTGGAGGAGTTGCGTAGGCAGCTGGACGAGCTTTTGCAGAAGGGATACATCAATCCCAGTGTGTCTCCGTGGGGAGCACCGGTGTTGCTGGTAAAGAAGAAGGACGGTTCGCGTCGCATGTGTGTGGATTACCGGGAGCTGAATGCTGTGACTATCAAGAATAAATATCCCTTGCCTCGTATAGATGATATCTTTGATCAGCTCGGAGGTTCGAGGGTGTTCTCTAAATTGGATTTGAGAAGTGGTTACCATCAGCTTAAGGTGAAGAAGGACGACATCCCGAAGACAGCGTTCAGGACAAAGTATGGTCAATACGAGTTCGTGGTTATGCCCTTCGGCGTAACCAACGCGCCCGCAGTTTTTATGAACCTGATGAATCTGGTCTTCTACGACTTTCTAGACAAGTTCGTCGTCATCTTCATTGACGATATTCTGATCTATTCGAAGTCGGAGGAAGAGCATGCATCGCACTTGAGGACAGTGTTGGAGATCTTGAGGAAGCATCGTTTGTATGCTAAGTATTCCAAGTGCGAGTTTTGGCTGGATAGAGTTGCCTTTCTCGGGCACGTGGTGTCTGGTGATGGAATTTCTGTGGATCCCGAGAAGATTGTGGCTATCAGAGAGTGGCCGGTTCCGCAGTCGGCGTCAGAGATTTGGAGTTTCCTTGGGCTTGCAGGATATTATCGACGTTTCATTAAGGACTTTTCCCGGATTGCTGAGCCGATGACCAGACTGACGCGGAAGGATGTGCCTTATGTTTGGTCTGATGATTGCGAGAAGGCTTTTGGTATCCTGAAGGAGAGGTTGACGACTGCCCCTGTACTTGCTGTGCCTGATCGGAGTGGAGGATTCGAGATCTTTTGCGATGCATCTGGAAAGGGTCTCGGATGTGTGTTGCATCAGCATGGGCATGTGGTTGCGTATGCTTCTCGTCAACTTAAGGCTCATGAGAAGACTTACCCGACACATGATTTGGAGTTGGCTGCCATCGTGTTTGCGCTGAAGATTTGGAGGCACTTCCTGCTGAGTGAGAAGGTGAAGATCTTCACCGATCACAAAAGCTTGAAGTATATCTTTACGCAGAAGGAGCTCAACATGCGACAGCGTCGATGGTTGGAGCTTATGGCAGACTATGAGATCGACTTGCAGTATCACCCTGGCAAGGTGAATGTCGTTCCGGATGCGCTGAGCAGACTTCCAGCGGTGATGATGTTGACCTCGCAGTGGAGATTGCAGCAGGATTTTTACGAGTCTGGTCTCGAGATTATTCTTCCTGGAGAGACCTCTTCGTTGATGTGTATGCGGATACAGTCGACGATCGTGGATAGGATCAAGGCTGGACAGGCTGGAGATGCTAAGCTTGTGAAGATTCGGGAGCAGGTGGAAGCCGGTCTGCGGACTGACTTCTTGATTCACGAGGATGGTTCGTTGAGATTTGGAGCCAGGTTGTGTGTGCCAGCTGGAGATATCAGAGAGGAGTTATTGGTGGAGGCACACAGTTCGCCGTATTCTGTGCATCCTGGTGGGACCAAGATGTACAAGGATCTTCGTCTGAACTTTTGGTGGCATGGTATGAAAAGGAGTGTGGCTCGGAGCGTAGCCAAGTGTTTGGTTTGCCAACAAGTAAAGGCGGAGCATCAGCGTACAGCAGGGTTGCTGCAACCACTTCCGATTCCGGAGTGGAAGTGGCAGCACATCACTATGGATTTCGTGACTGGACTACCTCGGAGTCCGAAGCAAAACGACGCGATTTGGGTGATCGTAGACCGATTGACCAAATCTGCGCACTTTATTCCTTTCCGAGTAGGACAGTCTACTTAGACGCTAGCGAGGAGATATATGGAGGTAAATTCGTTTACTCTCCATTTCTATTTCCTTTTCCTAGTTTAGATAGTGATGTAACGTGAATCGTGCAGGAGATCGTACGACTTCACGGAGTCCCCGTGAGTATCGTGTCGGACAGAGACACGAGATTCACATCTCAGTTTTGGCAGAGTCTGCAGAAGAGCTTGGGTACGAGTCTGAGTTTCAGTACGGCGTACCACCCACAGACGGATGGCCAGTCCGAGAGGACGATTCAGATTTTGGAGGATATGTTGCGAGCTTGCATGCTGGACTTTAAGGGATCTTGGGAGGATCATCTCCATCACGTTGAGTTTGCCTACAATAACAGCTACCAGGCGAGTATTGGAATGGCGCCTTTCGCCGTGTTATATGGAAAGAAATGTCGATCGCCACTGAGCTGGGATGACGTTGGAGATCGGGAGCTGTTAGGACTGGAGATGATCGTGGAGGCCGTGGATGTTGTGAGGAATATTCTGGAGAAGCTGAGGATTGCGCAGGACCGTTTCAAGCATTGGGCAGATGCTAAACGGAGGCCTTTGGAGTTTCAGCCTGGCGATCATGTCTTTCTGAAGATTTCTCCGAACCGCGGAGTTATTCGATTTGGGAAGAGAGGCAAGATGAGTCCGAGGTTCATTGGACCGTTCGATGTTCTGGAGAGAGTTGGAGCTGTGGCTTATCGCTTGGCGTAGCCACCGTCGCTGGTGGGAGTTCACGACGTATTTCACGTATCTCAGTTACGTCGATACGTTAGTGATCCCTCTCACGCTGTGGATTTCTCGGAGATTACGGTTCGTCCGGATCTGTCTTATGATCAGCAGCCCGTTGAGATTCTGGATCGTCGACAGAAGCAGCTGAGGAATAAGACCGTCGACTTGGTGCGTGTGCAGTGGCGTCACGGTTCCCCTGGTGAGTCTACCTGGGAGCGTGAAGATGAGATGAGAGAGCATTTCCCGCACCTTTTCCCGAGCAGTGCTTGATGTTGATTCCGAGGGCGGAATCATTTCTAAGGTGGGGAGGATGTAACGGTACGTTTTCGTTGTACTTTGTTCGTGCACGTGCTTTTGGCCGTGCACGTGTTTATTTTAGACTTCATTTGTTTGTGAACACTTTTGTGTGATATGCCGTTGTGAACGTCTCTGAGAGTATTAAATAGTGGCACTAATTTGGAACGACGTTTCTCGAGTCGTTTTCCCACAATTTAAACTTACTTGATGAGACGTGACGATTCTTACTCTTGACGGGAGACGTTTCTATTTTTAGTTTAGTCGTCCGACGTCGAAATTGAGATCCGTCTTCTTAGTTAGCTCACATTCGTTGCCACGATCACCACGATATTTATTTTATAATTTTTGGAGTTTATTTGACCACTTTAATATTTTTAACAAGTTTTATATCATTTTTAATAATTTATTTTTAAATTATTTTCGGCCAAATAAAATTTATTTAAGTTTTAAACGTTTTAAAGAATTTTTGAGCCAATTTCCAGCTCATTTGGACCAGGTCAAATCCTTGGGTGAGTTGGAGTAGTTGGAATTCAAATTTTAAATTATTTTAATATTCTAATCCTATTAGATTTAGCCCTAGACCAAGTCAACCCATCTATACTATATAAGCAACCCCTAGGAAGTCCTATTTTCGCAAGAAATTAGCCCTAGCCTCTTCCAAAACTCAGATTTGACGTTGCGACGATTCGTCGCAACGTTGCGACGTTCAGCCACCGCACGACCGAAGGAAACGGCCCCGTTCCCCCGCTCAGACCGAAGCCCAACCCCGCTCCGCCCCGCTCCGCCCCGCTCCGCACGCTGCAGCAGCAGCCGCCCCCGTTCCCCCGCTCTGACCGAGAGAGGCTCTCGGTCAGACCGAGGCCCCAAGCTCCGCACAGCGCCCGCATCGACCCCGCTTGTCGCCCCGCTCCGCACCCCGCACGACCGACCCGTTCCCTCGACCTGACCGACGGAAGCTCTCGCACCCAGCCACACCGCAGCCGCTGCACAGCCCAAACGTAGCAGCCCCCGCATTCTCAGCGCACGACCGACGGATCTCCTCGCATCGGCTGTGTACGACCGAGAGCCACTCGTCGCAACCCCGCATCCGTCGCACCGCTTGCCTCCGTGGGCCCCCCAAGTTCTCCAGAGTTATTGTGGGTCCCCCAAAGGCCCCTAGGAGTACTGTGGGCCCCACCTAGGTGCTTGCTCTTTGAGGATTCGTCGCGTACGACGTCGTCGCAAGTCGTAGCCCGTCGTCGCACGTGCGAGCTTTGGAATCTGGAATCGTCGCCCCGGTTGATTGCTCTGAAATTTCCAGCGAGGAATCTAATTGGAATCTGGACTTGGAGCGCGATCTTATTATTCCAACCCCCGGCGTCGCTACCCGACGCCGGTGTAGCTTTCGCGTCGTGTTGAGGTAACGTTTTGCACCCCTAGGACCCCCAACCCAATTGCATGCTAATCAAGACTAAAAATCAGTATTTTAAAGTATTTTAAATGTTTTAGCAATCACTAATCAAGATTAATAAAACGGATGTAGGCCGGTGGACTTGTGCACGTAGGAATCGTGACTTTGGACTCGTTGGACGGTGTTTTCTTGACGTGATAATTGCAGGCAAGTGAAACTTGCCAAACCTTGTTTAGGGCCATGTTTTTAGGCCACTTCCTTGTTTTTAGCGTAAAAGAGACTAGTCAGTGAAATGATAGCTGGCTAGACGCCTACTTGATTTAGTTTGACAACGAAACTAGATCCGTCACCTAATTGATCTAGCTTGACAACGAAGCTAGATCCAACCTTTAAACTTGTTGTTCATGCATACTAAACTGTCACGTTTACTTTCCTTACTTGTACGCCTTACTACTTGTCATGTCATGTCATCCATGCATTGAATGTCGCATTGGTAGCACACGCTACAATACTTGTACTTGTACTCCCTTGACTGGCTAGGTGCACCCCTAGACCAGCAAGGCAAAACACTTCCTGGCTCGTGATCCAGAAGCGAGCATTCCCGTTCGGGGGTAAGGCCCTGGCTCGATACACGTGGAGGGGTAGGGTTGAGCGACCACTCAGCGTAAAAGTGTGCCCGTACAGCCTCTTTAGCTGTAAGGCGTGAACTCTGTGCACGAGGTGCTTACTTTTCTTGTCTTGTACTTGTCTTGTGAATGTCATGCCATGCTCGTACTTTACTTTACTTTACCTTACTTGCTGCACTCATACTTTAACTGCCATGTCATTGCATCATGCTAGAACTTTTAGGTTGCTCTTACTTGTACTTTCAGTTTCACTTGCACAAGTCTTTTTAGACTTGCTGACATGTGCCCCTTGCTCTTTTGGGTGTCACATGTTAGACCCTGAGCCAGAGACAGGTGTTGAGGACGAGGTCTTTGCTGACGCTGAGCCTGAGCCTACGTTCGTCGAGGAGTACGAGGACACCGGAGACCAGTCTTAGTGGCTGTGGAGTTACTTTTGCTTTAGCTTGCTGTCAGTTGTCGGTGCTTGCACCATTTCTTTGCTTTCGTACTTTGTACTTTCGTTGGCCATGCTGGGCCTCTTTTAGACTCTTTTATTTTAGCCTGGTGCCTTTTCTGCGATGTTGAGATTTATTATTATGGATATTCTGAGATGTTTCTTTTGCCTCTTTCGTTATTATTATCTTTGTTTCGTTTCGCGTTGCAAGGACCTGCAGTTAAATTTGATTGACGCTTATCGGACTTGCAGCTTTGTAGCTTCAAGTCTGAGCGGACCTTCTCACGCTTCGCCTCCACGTTTTTGGGAAGCGGGGCATGACACAGTTAGGTACCATGGTCGAATCATCTTCTTGGAAGTCGCCGGTCTTTAGGGGACTTGTATATCCGGGGTTTATTCACCCCTCTGAGACGATTCGTTCGATTATCTCTTCGAATGGGACATCGAAGGGGAAGAAGTACATGCCATGAGCTTCAATTCATATGTAGATTCCTTCCGGGATGTTGTTGGCGTTAGCGTAATATTCCGTCATGAACTCTAAGAGGTGCGATGCAAATGGATCTGCTGACGAGATGAATACTAGCCTGGTGCAACTGGCATGATCCACAATGTTATCCAAATCAGTTAGGAGGGATACCTCGTTTGGTTTTTTGCAGAAGTTGGCCTGTGGGACATCCTTGATGCAGAATGAGAGTGTGTCCCCTTTGACTCTAATGTATTCATCGTCCGCAAGAGCACCTAAGTTGAATTGTTCTGCGATGAAGTTCAGGATTTCAATTTCGGCTTCGTGAATGGCTTTGACAACTAAATATCCGACGGATCTCACATAGTCCAACATCATGTCTAAGGCATATTAAGGATGCTCCCTCCAATATGGATCCTAGGCAAGGAAGACTCGCCAGCACATTGGAGTCCTCTGAATATAAGATGCTCGAATGAGGGTAATCTGAGGAGGCACACAGAGAAGAAGCACTCAAGAAAATCGTGGAACTCGTTAGTAAAAAAGAGAAAATAGCGTAATAAGAGAACAAAAAGAAAAAAATAAAAAGAAGTGGTGGGGTGGTAAGTGTGGATGAAACCAACACTCTCCAACCAAAAACTAAAGCAAACCGTTGCCTCCCTGGAACACTCTCCAACCAAAAACTAAAGCAAACCGTTGCCTCCCTGGCAACTGCGCCAAAAACTTGTTTGGTCCCCATGTTTGCACCACGGGGGCATGAATCATCGCAAGTGCACGATGCGTTATAGTATAGAAAGATTTTCGAACTCAGGGAGGCGATCGTTTAACTCTTAGCTTTATATGGAAGGAGGAGAGTATGTGTCGGGGGTTGTCACGAGTGATTGATTGGTTGATTGTGGGAATCGAAAGTTAACTAAAAATTAAACGTCTAAGGCTTTCGAGATTCCCAGCTAGACCCTTTAGTCATGGATGCTAGGTCAAATGGCCCTACGTTGGACGATGTATTAGGGTAGGAGTGTCACATCCATGGATGAGAACGAGTACTTAGCTTTCGTTGTTCCTACTCGTCTAACGCATCCCTATGCAAAACCATGCCCTCGCAAGCGGCTTCACACGAGAATGCGTGCATTAAGCTTGACACTTGGTTTTGCCACGCAGATCCGCATCCACTCTCGTGATCTACGGAATGCGACGCTATCCTATGGTTGGTTCTAGAAATCGACGTGCTCTCACAGTCACCGACTAAAGGATTGGGGATTCGCGATCACCCCGGCTCTCGTGTCACTCTCGTAATCACAAGCCCTGGAGAACAGCCGCTAAGCCTAAATCGAATCGTGGGGATTCTCCCCAGGATACAGAGCCACCTTCACGATATCCAGTGTAGGATCCTGACAAAACAAGGACGTTAGGATCGAATAATAAAGTCGAGACTTACGCTTGCGTACGTGGCACCGTAATCTCGGAACTTCGCCCTCGGATTCGCCACAACGGTCGATACTTCGTCACGGAGGATCGAAGCAGAGTTTCACCGCCTAAATCTCTAACTAGAAGAGGATTTTAATGGATGGGAGAAGAAGAACATAAGATGCCTTATGCAAACTTATGTCATGGAAAGTGTGGAATGAATGCCTTACCCTTGGGTCTTATTTATAGGCTTTAGGGGTGGTTATTGTAGGAAATAACCAATTATAAGCTTATTAGCCTATATTAGCACATTCATTTATCCTCTTCTTCATTCACTTAAGTGCCTTTATGCACTTATAAAATGACTTTTTCCACTTATCGAGTGGCTTTTTCCACTTATCGAGTGGTCCTTTTCACATGAGAAAAGGTTCCCTTCGTGCATGCTTTCGTGCACGCGACATCTGAGGTCCGTATACCCTCATACATCCCCTCATGGGTGTATTCATGTCATCCATATCCAACATCTCCCACTCACACTTGAGGGGATTGTAAGGAAACATCTTTTCCTTTATCTCTTCTGTTTGTCATACCGAGAAATAGGCCGTGTGACCGTCATGCGCATAGAGTCCGTTATTGTGCACTTGTTAGAGATACACAACACTCCTCGAGGTGCAAAGTTGAGTAGATCAACACATGCTTTACCCTAGATTATTTCTTCACATTTCTTTTACTTTATATTCAACAATTGAATCCCATCTGGATTACAATTGGCTGGCCAGCTTTGAATCTCTAAAGTCCAAATGTGAATATGAAATTAATCTTCCTCTTCTTGCGATCCTTTTGATCTGACTTGACTCGCTTTTCTAACATGCCCCGTTGGACCGAATTAACCATAGTCCATAAGCAACATGCTAAGATAGCAATCATCCAGTCAAATCTTAAGGAACCAATTAGAGTCCATAAGGGTAATGAGTTAAGACCCATGTGGTCTTTGGGTCTCACATAATAGTAAACACAATTACTATTCTAACCCAATGGTCAAAATGCATACGTAGTATGAATACGTATTACAACATCACTCCTTTCCCAGGGAGCGTATGTCTTAATGATGTTGTAAGGATGATTACCAGACACCACAATGTCTGACTTTGAGTCCCTTTTACTACTCAAATAATCTTCTGGACTCACATCCCGCATAAGACAGATAGGATTTCAAAATCCTCTTAGATCTTTTGAAAACATCCATATGATGCAGATCTTTCATACGACCATTTTGTTTAAGTCATGACTCTAAATAGTCCGTCTGACGATTTTGACTTTAAACAGGTCTCATCTTTATTTTACCCGTCTGATAAAATAAAGGCGGTTGCTCATGTGAGAAAGCCAACCTTAATCTGTCTGACATACTAAAATTCAGCTGAGATTTCAAAAATGTACACAAAAATTTCTTAAGAAATTCATATGCAATGTTGAAAAGAACTTTATTCTTTTAATAAATTTGATCATTTACAGACATGTGAATTTACATTGGTACAACTCAGCTCTTACGCAATCCTTGGGATGATAAGTGTTTGTAAAACACATCTCTAGGGATCGCCTTCGTAAGCGGATCCGCTATCATCTCATGCGTAGATATGTACCTTATGTCCACCTTCTTGGTCTTATCATAGTCTTTTGCAAATTTGTAGCGGATATCAATGTGTTTGGTCTTACACTGGAATTTAGGATCTTTGACATAGGCTATAGATGCTTGACTGTCGCTGTGTATAGGTACAACACTTGAGTCACTTGCATTAATTAGCCTGTCTAAGAACTTCCTAAGCCAAACAGCCTCTTGGACTGCCATGCTAAATGCTACAAACTCGGCTTCCATAGTTGAAAGTGCGATGCAGGATTGTTTCTTGCTACTCCAGGATATTGCACCAAATCCGAGTAGAAAAACATATCCTGAGGTCGATCGTCGCTCATCGAGATCACCCGCCCAATCAGCATCAGTGTAGCCTTCGAGCCTCAAGGCATCTCCTTGATAGCATAAAGCATAGTCTGCAGTTCCTTTGAGATACCGCAATATCCTCTTAACCGCTTTCCAGTGTACTTGCCCTGTGTTGGATTGGTAACGACTTACCATTACAATGACAAAACAGATGTCTGGTCTTGTACACATCATAGCGTACATAAGACTACCAACTGCACTGGAATATGAAACTTTTTCCATAATATCCTTTTCCTTTTGGTTCTTTGGACATGATTTCAGACATAAATTGTCGCACTTGCTTATAGGAGTATCAATGGACTTGCAGTCCTACATATTAAACCGTTCTAGAACCTTCTTTATATAAGTCTCTTGTGAAAGAGAAAGAAGTTTCTTCGAACGATTCCTTGAAATCTTAACTCCAAGGATATATGCGGCTTCTCCCATGTCTTTCATCTCAAAAACTGATGAAAGCCAAGCCTTGATATCCATCACAAAGCCCTTGTCATTTCCGGCTATTAAAATGTCATCTACATATAGAGACATAATAACGTACTTGCTATTAATCCTCTTGATATATACGCAGTTATCTTCATCAAGCATGGAAAAAACATTTGATAAGACAACTTCTTGAAATCGTATATACCATTGCCTCGAGGATTGTTTAAGACCATATATGGATTTACAAAGTTTACAAACCTTATGTTCATTTCCTTCTTTTACAAACCATGTTGGTTGTTCCATATAGATCTCCTCGTTCAATTCTCCATTGAGAAAGGCAGTCTTTACATCCATCTGATGTAATTCGAGGTCTAAGCAAGCTACCATTGCCAGAATCAGGCGAATCGAGGTAAAACGGACAACAGGTGAGAAGGTCTCTTCGTAGTCTATCCCTTCCTGTTGCGTAAAACCTTTCGCGACAAGGTGAGCTTTATATCTGTCAATAGAGCCATCAGCCTTATGCTTGATCTTGAGAACCCATTTGTTCCCAATAGCTCTACGTCCTATGGGTAAGTCAACTAAGTCCCAGACTTGGTTAACTTTCATGGATTCCAACTCTTCCTTCATCGCTTCCATCCATTTGTCTTTCGCAAGGCATGATACGTCCTGTTTGAAAGTAGCAGGCTCGTCATCATCTTGTAGTAAAGTAATAAAGGTTTGCAGAAATTCATCCTCAAATCTTAGAGGAGCCAACCTTGTACGACTACTACGTCGTATTTGAGATTCTTCAAGTCCTTGTTGACTCGAATTTAGATCAATTCTAATATCACTCCCACTTGAAATGTCGTTAGAAATGCTCCCACTTGGATCATTATTCCCGTATGGAATAGGATTAGTGTCATTCGTATCATCCATTGGTGAAGTTTGAAACGTATTTTCGTCTTCACCAAGAATTCTCCCACTCGAATGAGGTAATCCTTCTTGATCATAAATCTCAAATAGAGATAAGTCCTGACTTATCTCTCCCTGTCTTGGAAACTCGTTTTCCAAGAAAGTGACATCCCTCGACTCAAACTCAATTAGACCTCCATTGTCTTCTTGACTAACGAAAACATAACCTTTGGAGTTTTCTGCGTATCGTATAAAGATACATTTCCTTCCCCGTGGTCCAAGTTTGCCATACTTATGGGAGGAAATATGTGCGTAGGATGCACATCCCCAAGGTTTCAAAATGTCTAAGTCAGGAGACCTTTGGTTCCACAACTCATAAGGAGTGAAGCTAATTGATTTCGAGGGTACGTGGTTCAAGATGAAAGCGGCCGTCAATAATGCATCACCCCAAAAGGTGATTGGCAAGTTAGCTTGCACCATCATTGAACGGACCATTTCCATTAAAGTCTTATTTCTCCTTTCTGTAACACCATTTTGTTGCGGAGTATAAGGCATAGTTACCTGATGTACTATGCCCTTTTCATCACAAAGTTCCTTAAAACTTGTTGATTGATATTCACCGCCCCTATCGGTTCGTAAGACCTTAATCTTGCGATCTAATTGATTCTCCACTAAACTCATATAGTTCTTAAAGCAGGTTAATGCTTCACTTTTATGGGATATCAAATAGATATGTCCGAATCGGGTGAAATCATCAATAAAAGTGATGAAATAGGACTTTCCGCGTCTTGTCTTGACATTCATCGGACCACATATGTCCGAATGGATGAGCTGTAATGGAACCTCGGCCCTTGTGCCGGTTCCAAATGGCTTGCGACAAGATTTCCCTACAAGGCAATGTTCGCAGGTCGACATTTCAACCTTTGAAACATTGGATAGAAGGCCACGTTTGGCAAGTCTATCCATTCGTGTTGGTCCAATGTGACCAAGCCTTGCATGCCAACAAATTATATCAGAATCATAAGTCGATGAATTTGCAACAAGGAAATTTTCATTACAATATGAAGAGTCATACATTGTATTTAATACAATAAATCCTTTAAATACATACCCAGTACCAATTAAGGAATTATTACAACACAAGTCCATTTTACAATCATGAAAAAACCAGCTATAACCAAGACCCATTAACACGACCACAAATATTATATTCCTACGAATATCTGGAGCGAAGAGAACATCATGAAGTAGGATAGTGCGGCCATTGTCCAAGACTAGCTTGCAAGTCCCAATGCCTTTCACTTCAACACGTGTGTTGTTTCCTACATAGATCCACTTCGTTCCTTGGGGTATCCGGTGATACTCCACGAAGGACAGTCTGTCCCTTCCTATGTGGTCGGTGGCACCTGAATCAATTATCCAAAATGGATTAGATTCCATAAGAAATATTGAACTAGAAACACATATGTAACTAGTATATTTACAAGTTACCTCGTCGCCTCCACTCGTACACGAACGAGCATAGTGACCGAGCTTGTTGCACTTGTTGCACTTGTTGCACTTGAAGCACTTGATCCTCTTCAAGTCTTTCTTCTTGTGCCATTTCTTGTGCCCACCCTTATGTTTGGGTTTCTTGGTAGACTCAGGTTGCTTATTACGTTCATTAGTAGATTTCGAATGATCTTTCCGTTTCTTTCCCCCGTGTGAGGAACTAGCAACCATGTGCACTTCTGCACTAGGCTTGGCAGCCGCAAGCCGCTCTTCCTCTAATTCGAGGTGCTTGGAAACATTGCTTAAGGTCTTGATGCTCTCATTGTGAGTGAGATGCATCTTCATTTGGTCCCACCCATTTGGTAGGGAACATATGACTGCTTGGATTTGTTGCTCATCAGTGAGCACATGACCTGCGTCCTTTAACTCTGAGATTTGATTTGCCATATGTCGCAGATGTTTCCCCATGGAATGATCTGGACGTTTCTTGTATGAATCAGATCTTATAGTTAAGGCGCGAAGTTTGGACACCGATGTGCCACCAAACTTCTCCTCTAGCTTGGACCATATGTCCATGGCTAGGTCATGCTCTTGGAAGATGCACATTATGTCATCGGCCATACTGCTCAATAACGTAATGCGGGCTATCTTATTCTTCTGAGACCAAGCATCAAAAGCTTCCTTGTCTCGTCTGTATTGGGCCGTAGTGCCCAACTCGGGTTCAATCATTACGTTCTTTAGAGTTTCGAGCACTTCTTGCTCCTCTAAAACGTATTGTATCTTGATGGACCAAAGTTTGTAATTATCGCCGTTGAGTTTTTCACCTCTGTTTAACTCAGCGACGATATTCTTTGAATCGGAAGACATTTTACTTTTAAAATGCTGCAAAAGACACAAAACCGAAGGTTTGATCAAAAACATTGTATTGAAAATTCTTAAAATATAATTCCCATTTGACATGATAATAGAATATCCCATTTGGATAGCTCTAATTTCAACTCCCACTTGGAATGATATTTATAATTTGATAAGTTACTTTCGAAAAATATTGAAGATGTTACTCTAGAATCGGAAAGGTCACTATATTTCCAATCACCATCTAGAGTAACTTTCAATATTTCCCCATCACTTTATCAAATAAAAGTACTCTTATAGTACTTTGCAGCAGAAAAGCGTTTTTTGAAAACGTATTTTTCAAAACGTATGAAAAACGTATTTTTCAAAAATTGTATATTTCAACCTAGTACCCTTATGATACTAGTGAAATATTCGGCACTTCCTGGCCATTTGCTGAGAATGAGCCGTAGCCATGCCAAGGCCGAATTCCCCTTGAGGGGATTTTTCTGCAAGCCATTGTTGCCGGCTCCCGTATGGATCCAGGCGCTTCCCCCCGTATGGGAGAATTTCGCCGCAGACGACTGTCGTTGGCCCCGTATGGGCTAGTCGACATGTTCGTGTTCGACCAAGGCCTTTTGCCGAATTGGTCGACCAAAACTCCCGGATTGGTCGACCAATACCAATGGTCTGAAACCCCTCCCGGCCAGGGCCTCTGCCCTGGCCGAGGCTGGCCAAGGGCTGGCCAGGGCCTCTGCCCTGGCCGGCCAGGGGCCCTGGCCCCTCGGCCAGGGCCTCTGCCCTGGTCGAGGCCAGCCAGGGCCGGCCAGGCCCTGGCAGTGGCCAGGGCGTCGGCCCTGGCCACTGTCGGGGCCGGCCCCTGGCCTTGGCCGAGGCCGGCCAGGGCCCCTTGGCCCTGGCCTGGCCTCGGCCAGGCCTGGCCTTGGCCACGACCAGGGCCCCCTGGCCCTGGCCGGGGCCGGCCAGGTCCGGCCATGGCCCATATGGCCATGGCCGGCCACCCCCTTATATGGGGTTATCGCACACCCCGCCGGAGGGGTGGCTGTGGTGGTTATTGGCCGTAGCCAACCCCCTTCGCATGGGGAGGGGGGTGCATTGCCTTCATAGCCCATTTAGCCATGGTGATCAAGCACCAAAAAGTCATCTTCCCCGATGGGAATAACTACCATCTTCTTCCTCGATGAAGCACTCGTTCGTCGAGAAAGTAGTTATCCTCTAATGGTCGTGTGCCAAAAATGAAAAATAACATACTTTAAAGTTCGTAAACTACACGCTCCACATGAAGAGAGTTCACATTCCCTATGAATGGAGACTCGGCATCCATGAAGAGTGCGAGCTTGACGATATGAACTGTCGGTTCTTCCCGTCACGGAGAGTTCCTGCCATATCCGCAATGACAGAAGACCCTAACGTGAAAAGAACAACCACTGTGTTCTCTCCGTCACGAAGCATTCCTACCATATCCATAATGGTAGGATACCCATTTGTGAAGAGACAACGCCTCGTTCATCGGTTCGACGGGGCGACGGTTTGACCGGGGCGAACCCGTATGGCTTTGATACCAATGTAGGATCCTGACAAAACAAGGATGTTAGGATCGAATAATAAAGTCGAGACTTACGCTTGCGTACACGGCACCGTAATCTCGGAACTTCGCCCTCGGATTCGCCACAACGGTCGATACTTCGTCACGGAGGATCGAAGCAGAGTTTCACCGCCTAAATCTCTAACTAGAAGAGGATTTTAATGGATGGGAGAAGAAGAACATAAGATGCCTTATGCAAACTTATGGCATGGAAAGTGTGGAATGAATGCCTTACCCTTGGGTCCTATTTATAGGCTTTAGGGGTGGTTATTGTAGGAAATAACCAATTATAAGCTTATTAGCCTATATTAGCACATTCATTTATCATCTTCTTCATTCACTTATCAATTGCCTTTATGCACTTATAAAGTGACTTTTTCCACTTATCGAGTGGCTTTTTCCACTTATCGAGTGGTCCTTTTCACATGAGAAAAGGTTCCCTTCATGCACGCTTTCGTGCACGAGACATCTGAGGTCCGTATACCCTCATACATCCCCTCATGGGTGTATTCATGTCGTCCATATCTAACATCCCGATCCTAAGGCCAATCCCCCAAAACCCTTGTTCAAACCTCTATAGGGCAACCCTAGATTGATCCAATGGGGGTCTAACCTAACTTCCGATCCCTAGGATCCTAGGGATCGTCCCTAAGCCCTAGATACATACTACTCTAGCATGTCAAAAGCTCTAAATATGGTAGCAATAGAGATATGCATATCTAACCAGTCAAACTGCATGAAATTAATTTCAATAGAGAGAGCAAGAGAAATAAGAGAAATGGTAAAGAAATCAATTAAATTGTTTGCAAAGAAATAGATTACAAAATAGTTTACCAAAAGAGAACTCCTAACATAGGGTTTAGCTACAGTAAAATCCAGCTTAACCTACTCTAAAAAACGTTCACTATTTATACCAAACAATTTAGTTTCGGGTTTTACAAGAAAATCAACCTGAAACCCATAATTTTAAGTCAAATAGGAGTCTACCGACCTAGCGCTCAGCCGAGCACAGTGCTCGCTCGGCCAAGCGGTGCCTTGTGTAGTGCTCCTCTTGGCGCTCGAGAAGGGGCCGCTCGGGCGAGCGAGTTGAGTCGCTCTCCCGAACGTCTTGTCGCTTGGTCGAGCGAATTAAGCTCCAAAAAAATTTAGAGACCAAGTCTTGCATTTATTGGGCTCCTCTGTCGGCTAGCTCAAGCGAGCAGGCTGGTCGCTCGACCGAGCGAGCTTGTCGCTCGACCGAGCGAGCTTGTCGCTCGACCGAGCGAGCTTGTCGCTCGACCGAGCACCCCAAAGAAGGAGGGTGGCTTGTCACATCTCGGCCGAGCGTAAGATGCGCTCGGTCGAGCGATCTGGTATGAGCTCTCTCTCTTCTCCATTCTCCTCTTCTTTACTCCTCATCTCTTCTTCTACTCCTCTTCTTCGCTTCTTTGGCCTCCTTGGATCGTCGTGGCAAGGCGAGGCGAGCTTTAGCGTCGATGTTGTGCCCAGAACCCCATATCGCTCTGAATTGTGTCGAATTCCCTGAAAACACATAAAACATCGAAAGAATCAAGAATATCGAGAAAAGTGGCGATATAATTCGAAAATATGGATTCGGACGATCGAAACAACATGAGAATGCATGGTAAAAACATCGAAAATCTTGACACAACAGCCACAGAAGGGGTGACCCCCACCACATAACCAATAAGGGAATTGGACCAATGGCCAGCAGTAGCGTCAACGTTGGTAAGGGGGAGCTCAACAAACTGACCAATATCTGAGGAGGCGGGAGTAAAGAATAGTATCTCACGGTTGGGATTAACAGGCCTCCTGGAGGCTCAAATGTCGCTGAAGGAGGTGAAGGAGGATGCATAGGAATAATGGGGCACATTGCCAGATTTTGGCCTAGACAAATCATCGAACACCTGGGAGCACTCGAAGTAGAGGAGGATGGATTGGCCATAAAATTCCTGTCGCTACGTAGGGGATGGGAGGTGGGGAGCCCCCCCATGTTTCAGAACAATCTGACATCCTATCGAAGCTTGCTCAAGGGGGGAAGGAGCAGAACACCCTTTCCCATCTACCGTCGAGTCTGCACTTTCATCCAGCCATCAGACCCAGTTGCTCTATCACCATCAATAATAGCAACCCTACCGTCTGTTGTCACCTGCCGCCTAGATTCATCATCGCCCACCAGGGAGCAAGGAGGATCAACAACAGAGCTAGAGGATGCCATGAAACCAAGTAACAAAGGGGGGGAGTAGGGGGTTGGAGAGAGGGAAAACAAGAGGAGCGCAGCCCCAACGCTAGCACTCGGATGCATCCAGAGGCCACTGGCTAGACCACTAGGCAGTCGCCACACAATCGCCGGCATAGGGACCGAGGGAAGAGAGATATTATTGATAATTAAATGTGTGTGTGTGTGTGTGACATGGCAAAATGCGCATGTGCTCGACCTCAGGCACGATTCATGCGCTCGACCGCCTCCCAACCGTCCGATTCGATCCACTGGCTGTTGTTATTATCGAAACTTTTGGTGCAATTACCATCGTGCCCTTTAAGCCCTTTAAAACACATATTTGAACTTAATTACGATCGATACCACATCTTTTGTTCTCTCGCTCTCAAATCACAGAAGCTGGAGGTGATCCCCCATTATGCACTAGGTCTTCGATGTCAACAGCCCCATATGATCTCCCCCCCAAATTACTGCCATCACAAGCTTAATAATTCACCTCCTCATCTCCCCCATCGATGTAAGGATGGTCAGCCCTAATTTTGCCCATACTTATTTCAAGCACGCACGAATTTAACCAAGATCATACGCTGAGATATTGCACAACATTCGCTAGGTTTGCACGGTGAATATTTTTTGAGGGAATTACAGAATTTTACGCATTTTTCACGGAGAGTAATTTTCCTATTTGTAGGAAATTTGCTCAAGGCGCACAACGTTACAGTTAACTTGTTTTACACAGAGAGTAATTTACCTCCTCCTCTATCATCCAC
>CM061135.1:111808483-111831496 GCA_030789695.1 Scilla litardierei
CGCCATCCCATTCTCTTTACAGGCATCTACATCATGAAGGAAATGGTCCACATTGAAATAGCAGGAGTAACTTTCAATTTTATCCTCCATTTACCATGGTATATATCTACATCAAGCAGAACGAAGCAATGGTTAGAATTTGTCCGGTTAAACTGAGAAACAAATATATTGTAAGAAAAATACGTAGAATACCGTGGCTATACGAGGAAGATCCGAGAAGCAGAATACTTAGCAGATGTAATTGAAACCGATGTGGCGCGACCTCGGTGGTAATCGCTGTTGCCGGTTGCTCCCAAAGGTTAACACAGCAGCCCCTGTCCGCGTCTACACTTGGCCAGAGACTTTGGATTTTGCACAGTATAGCTACCCAGGAGAACGGGATGAAGCAAATAAGAATTTTTGGAGGAAGCAATTTTTCCGTGTATTTTCTTGAGAAAAGCAGTGGGATATAAATAGAGTTCACAAAATAGCTGTTATGAATTCAAACGGTCAAATATTAAACGAGTATTAAAATAGGCTTTGAATGCTGCGTATTAAAGCGAGGCTTTAACTGCGTATTTATTGAGAGGTTTTGAATCCTGCAATCAAATTAGCAGTTACCAACATTTTAGAATGAGACGCCATTTATTATAGACGATTTGGACTGCCCATGGATGAGGATGAGACTACAGTTGATTTACTGTGAGTCATGGAAAGAACCCGTGAGTCTACAGTTGTTGAGCTCGTGAATATACAGTATATACAGATGTTGCGGTGTGAGTAATTTTTGAGGGTAATCTCAAACACAAAGCGAAATTTTTGAGGGCGTTCACGGTCCATTTATAGTGAAATTGACCATTCAAATTGATGAGTATAAGTCCGTTATCCTACAGCGAGCCCTTCATTGCAAACATCTACGTAGACAATCATATGTATCAGTTTGTAAGAGCATAGGCTAATGAATCAGTTTGGGTCTGTATCAGTATGTACATCAATATAGTTGAATTCGATTGAATATGCCTTCAGCTTGAATAAGTATCAGATTTAATTTTAAAGTTTGCATGTAGTTTCTGAGTCAGAGTGAATAAGTATCCGGTTTAATCTACAATGTTTCCAGATTGAACAAGTATAATAAGACTTAAATCTAAAAGCTTGCATGTAGGCTTGATTGGGATTCAGAATAAGTATGATTAAATTTATTCCCGTGGTCGTGTTGAGAAAATTTGTCATCGATGAAACATCAGCTTAACGCGCACAACGAGTAAATTTTGCTGGTTGTGCGCGTTAAACAATTGTTCATAAAATACCTTAGATGCTCAAAGCGAACAGCTGGCTCTGGCTGTGCTTGTTGTGCACTTTGCGCAATTAAAGTAACCATTATAAATATGATCAACACGCACAACGGCCATAAATTAGTTGGTACTGGGCGTTGAGCAATTATGTAAGAGGCTATTAATTTTTCCAGCTCACGTCCCACCGACTGGTCAAACATTCTTGAGAAATGCACATGTCTGGTATCAATCAGCTGTAGATTTACGAACAGTCTTTTGTATATTCACGAGAACCCCTCAGTTTGTAAGAGCATAGGCTAATGAATCAGTTTGGATCTGTATCAGTATGTATATCAATATATTTGAATGGCTGGGTAATTTTCAAAATGTCATCAATTTGAATATGTATGAGATTTAATCTAAAATTTTGCATGCAGTTTCTGAATTCGATTGAATATGCCTTCAGATTGAAAAGGTATCAGATTTATTTTTAAAGTTTGTATGTAGTTTCTGAGTCAAAGTGAACAAGTATCCGGTTTAATCTACAATGTTTTCAGATTGAACAAGTATAATAAGACTTAAATCTAAAAGTTTGGATGTAGGCGTGGTTGGGATTCAGATTAAGTATGATGAAATTTGGAATTTGATTGATTCACTGCGGTGTCGCGCAGTGGGAGTAAACTTATAGCATCTCACAAATATGCTTAAAGAGCAAAACGGTCAAATTTATTCCCGTGGGGGCGTTGAGCAAATTTGTCATCGACGCAACTATAGAGCTTAACGCGCACAACAGGCATAATTCTCCATGTTGTGCGCTTTGCGCAATTATGTTAGCCATAACAAATTTTCTGAACGCGCACACCGGCTCAAAGTGAACACCTGGCGATACTTGTTGTGCGCTTTGAGCAATTTTTTAAACCATTAAAAATTTGCTCACAGCGCACAACGGGCATAATTTTGTATATTCACGAGCATCCCTCAGTAGCTTGACGGGGTCTTCGATGTAGCCACACAGTAAATATGGTACTGCAGCAGTCACATCCTCATTGACCTATCTGCGTTGCGCGCATTGAGCAATTCCCGTTTTCCATGCGTTTTGCGCGGTGATCAATTATAATAGTTTCTCTCTTCTGTATTATTTAGCCCGGGGTGCGTGTCGAATAAAATGTATTAAAAAATCTTAGTGGAGAGTAGTATTGTTGGGAGTAAGTTTCCTATTAGCATCAATGTTGATCAAGGCGAAAAATCGTTGAGTTTCATTGTTATGCACGGAGAGTAATTAACCTATTTTGATCCAGATGCTAAAATAATTGGAATTACGCGATTTTCGCGTTGGAATTTCGCGGTTTGCGCGTTGAGTAAATAATTGTTGATTCCCGAGATCCATTGCATTACTGTAGGATCAAGGACTTATGATACGCTTCATTTTGATTGCTCCAATTCCCCTATAGCAACTCCAACCCAAATCTCTTAAAAACCCCCTTCAAAATGGAATATCTTTAAAATATGCTATTTTTGTGGATGTGCAACTCCAACCCACCATCTTAAAATCCTATTTTCTCTTTGTTTAAGCATTACTAATGAAAAATATTTATCATTATAATGGGTTAATCTAATACATTGTTTCTGCATGAAAGAAAACTATAAATAATATTATTCTTCAATGTTAATTTTTTTAATTTTTAAGTATTTAGTATTTCTTGTAATGTTGTAAATATTTTAAAATTTGCTCGAAACATATCCAATATTGGTCTCTAATTGAGATATTTCCATCGGTACTAAACTTATTAAATTTGGTCACGTGATTTGTAAAATACATTTGTAATAAATAGCCGTTACCAAGCCATGACGTTAATAAACGCAACAAAGGGCTGATATCAATTAGCCGTCGTGCGCGTCGTGCGAGGTGGTTAAAAGTCATAGTGTTAATCAATATCCATCCGCTGTACACACACGGTCTCACATCTGAGGACTCCACATTACACACAAGGGCTTATAGTGGAACCAATTAACCCGCACGCACAACAGAAACAATTTGATTGTTTTTGTTGCGCTGGAAAATAAATAATTTTTCGAGTCTTTGACGGAGAGTAATTCAAGGCGCAAAACGGTTCAGTTTCCTTGTCGTGTGGGGAGAGTAAGTTGCCTCTTTTTCAGCTGAGCCTAAAATACTTAGGATTACTCATTTTTCTCGGTGGGATTACGCGTTGAGTAAATAAGATGTTCATTCCCGAGATCCTTAGCATTACTGTAGGATAACGGACTTAATACTCATCAATTTGATCGGTCGTTTTTCACTATAAATGGACCGTGAATGCCGTGAATGCCCTGGAGAAGCGTATGAAATCGGAGGACTACAGGCTGATGCAGTCACGTCCCGAATATGCTTCTCTCCCTGGTCTGCGAAGAGAAGAATGGCCCCCCGGGCCTTTGTGTCACGCCTCGCTTCCCAAAAACGTGGAGGTGAAGCGTGAGAAGGTCCGCTCAGACTTGAAGCTACAAAGCTGCAAGTCCGATAAGCGTCAATCAAATTTAAACTGCAGGTCCTTGCAACGCGAAACGAAACAAAGATAATAATAACGAAAAGAGACAAAAGAAACATCTCAGAATATCCATAATAAATCTCAACATCGCAGAAAAAGCCACCAGGCTAAAATAAAAGAGTCTAAAAGAGGCCCCAGCATGGCCAACAAAAGTACAGAGTATGAAAACAAGGTAATGGTGCAAGCACCGACAACTAACAGCAACCTAAAGCAAAAGCAACTCAACAGTCTCTAAGACTGGTCTCCGGTGTCCTCGAACTCCTCAACGAACGTAGGCTCAGGCTCAGCGTCAGCAAACACCTCGTCCTCAACAACTGTCTCTGGCTCAGGGTCTAACATGTGACACCCAAAAGAGCAAGGGGCACATGTCAGCAAGTCTGGAAGACTTGTGCAAGGAAACTGAAAGTAGGTACAAGTAAAGCAACCTAGCAGTTCTAGCATGATGCGATGACATGGCAGTTAAAGTATGAGTGCAACAGGTAAAGTAAAGTAAAGTAAAGTACGAGCATGGCATTTAGACATGGCATGAATCATTCACAAGACAAGTACAAGACAAGTAAAGTAAGCACCTCGTGCACAGAGATTCCGCCTTTTGGCTAGAGTGGCTGCGCGGGCCAACTCCTAAGCTCAAGTGACCGTTTATCCCTACCCCTCCATGTGTATCGAGCCAGGGCCTTACCCCAGAACATGGAATGCTCGCTTCTGGAGCACGAGCCAGGAAGTGTTTTAACAAGTATGGCATAGGGGTGCACCTAGCCGGACAAGGAAGTACGAGTACATGTATTGTAGCGTGTGCTACGAATGCGACATTCAATGCATGGATGACATGACATGGCAAGTAGTAAGGCGTACAGGTAAGGAAAGTAAACGTGACAGTTTAGTATGCATGAACAACAAGTTTAAAGGGTTGGACCTAGCTTCGTTGTCAAGCTAGATCAATTAGGTGACGGATCTAGTTTCGTTGTCAAACTAGATCAAGTAGGCGTCTAGCCAGCTATCATTTCACTGACTAGTCTCTTTTACGCTAAAAACAAGGAAGTGGCCTAAAAACATGGCCCTAAGCAAGATTTGGCAAGTTTCACTTTCCTGCAAGTATCACGTCAGAGAAACACCGTCCAACGAGTCCAAAGTCACAATTCCTACGTGCACAAAGTCCACCGGCCTACATCCGTTTTATTAATCTTGATTAGTGATTGCTAAAACATTTAAAATACTTTAAAATACTGATTTTTAGTCTTGGTTAGCAAGCAATTGGGTTGGGGGTCCTAGGGGTGCAAAGCGTTACCTCAACACGACGCGAAAGCTACACCGGCGTCGGGTAGCGATGCCGGGGGTTGGAATAATAATATCGCGCTCCAAGTCCAGATTCCAATTAGATTCCTCGCTGGAAATTTCAGAGCAATCAACCGGAGCAACGATTCCAGATTCCAAAGCTAGCACGTGCGACGACGGCCTACGATGTGTCGCAACGTCGTACGCGACGAATCCTCGAAGAGAAAGCACCTAGGTGGGGCCCACAGTAGTCCTAGGGACCTATGGGGGACCCACAATACCTCTGGAGAACTTGGAGGGCCCACGGTGGCAAGTGGTACGACGGGTGCGGGGTTGCGACGAGTGGCTCTCGGTCGTACAGCCTCGGTGCGGGAGATTGGCTCGGTCGGTGCGGGGGAACGGGGCTGTGCAGCAACGGGGGTCGGTCGCAGCAGCGGTGCGGGGGCCTCCTTCGGTCGGTGCGGGGGAACGGGTCGGTCGGTGCGGGCGGACGAGCGTTGCAACGTTGCAACGTTGCAACGGAGCGGCGAGCGGGCGATGCGGGCGGGCGGCTCGGTCAGGCACGTGGCGATGCAGGGGAACGAAGCGGGCGACGGCTGCGGTGCGGAGCGGGAGCGTGAGCGGGCCAAGCTCTCGGTCTGACCGAGAGCTTCTCTCGGTCGAAGCGGGGAACGAAGCGGCGGCTGTGCAGCGGTGCGATGCGGAGCTTGGTGCGGGGCGGGGCTTCGGTCTGAGCGGGGGAACAGAGCTGTTTTCCTCGGTCGTGCGGCAGAAGTTCGTCGCAACGTTGCGACGATTCGTCGCAACGTCAAATTTGAGTTTTGGAAGAGGCTAGGGTTAATTTCTTGCGAAAATAGGTCTTCCTAGGGGTTGTTTATATAGTGTAGATGGGTTGACTTGGTCTAGGGCTAAATCTAATAGGATTAGAAGTTCAAAAATATTTAAAATTTGAATCTCAACTTCTCCAACTCGCACAAGGATTTGACTCGGTCCAAATGAGCTGGAAATTGGCTCAAAAATTCTTTAATATGTTTAAAACTCAAATAAATTTTATTTGGCCGAAAATAATTTAAAAATTAATTATTAAAAATATTATAAACCTTGTTAAAAATATAAAAGTGGTCAAATAAACTCCAAATATTATAAAATAAATATCGGGGTGATCGTGATGACGAAAGTGAGCTAACTAAGAAGACGGATCTCAATTTCAACGTCGGACGACGAAACTAAAAATAGAAACGTCTCCCGTCAAAAGTGAAAATCGCAACGTCTCATCAAATAAGATTAAATTGTGGGAAAGCGACTCGAGAAACGTCGTTCCAAATTAGTGCCACTATTTAATACTCTCAGAGACGTTCACAACGGCATATCACACAAAAGTGTTCACAATCAAATAAAGTCTAAAATAAACACGTGCACGGCCAAAAGCACGTGCACGAACAAAGTACAACGAAAAGTGGTCGTTACATCCTCCACACCTTAGAAATGATTCCGTCCTCGGAATCAACATCAAGCACTGCTCGGGAAAAGGTGCGGGAAGCGCTCTCGCATCTCATCCTCACGTTCCCAGGTAGACTCACCAGGGGAACCGTGACGCCACTGCACTCGAACCAAGTCGACGGTCTTATTCCTCAGCTGCTTCTGTCGACGATCCAGAATCTCAACTGGCTGCTGATCATAAGACAGATCCGGACCGTAATCTCCGAGAAATCCACAGCGTGGGATGGATCACTAACGTATCGACGTAACTGAGATACGTGAAATACGTCGTGAACTCCCACAAGCGATGGTGGCAATGCCATGCGATAAGCCACAGCTCCAACTCTCTCCAGGACATCAAACGGTCCAATGTACCTCGGACTCAGCTTGCCTCTCTTCCCGAATCGAATAACTCCGTGGTTCGGAGAAATCTTCAGAAAGACATGGTCGCCAGGCTGAAACTCCAAAGGCCTCCGTCTAGCATCGGCCCAATGCTTGAAACGGTCCTGCGCAATCCTCAGCTTCTCCCGGATGTTCCTCACAACATCCACGACCTCCACGATCATCTCCGGTCCTAACAGCTCCCGATCTCCAACGCCATCCCAGCTCAGTGGCGATCGACATTTCTTTCCATATAGCGCGGCGAAAGGCGCCATTCCAATACTCGCCTGGTAGCTGTTATTGTAAGCAAACTCAACGTGATGGAGATGATCCTCCCAAGATCCCTTAAAGTCCAACATGCACGCTCTCAACATATCCTCCAAGATCTGAATCGTCCTCTCGGACTGGCCATCCGTCTGCGGGTGGTACGCCGTGCTGAAACTCAGACTCGTACCCAAGCTCTTCTGCAGACTCTGCCAAAACTGAGATGTGAATCTCGTGTCTCTATCCGACACGATACTCACGGGGACTCCGTGAAGTCGTACGATCTCCTGCATGAATCACGTTACATCACTATCTAAACTAGGAAAAGGAAATAGAAACGGAGAGTAAACGTATTTACCTCCATGTATCTCCTCGCTAGCGTCTCAGTAGACTGTCCCACTCGGAAGGGAATAAAGTGCGCGGATTTGGTCAATAGGTCTACGATCACCCAAATTGCGTCGTTCTGCTTCGGACTCCGAGGTAGTCCAGTCACGAAATCCATAGTGATGTGCTGCCACTTCCACTCCGGAATCGGAAGCGGTTGTAGCAACCCTGTCGTACGCTGATGCTCCGCCTTTACTTGTTGGCAAACCAAACACTTGGCTACACTCCGAGCCACACTCCTCTTCATACCATGCCACCAAAAGTTCAGACGAAGATCCTTGTGTACCTTGGTCCCACCAGGATGCACAGAATACGGCGAACTGTGTGCCTCCACCAATAATTCCTCCCTGATGTCTCCAGCTGGCACACACAACCTGGCTCCAAATCTCAACGAACCATCCTCGTGAATCAAAAAGTCAGTCCGCAGACCGGCTTCCACCTGCTCCCGAATCCTCACAAGCTTAGCATCTCCAGCCTGTCCAGCCTTGATCCTATCCACGATCGTCGACTGTATCTGCATACTCATCAACGAAGAGGTCTCTCCAGGAAGAATAATCTCGATACCAGTCTCGCAAAAATCCTGCTGCAATCTCCACTGCGAGGTCAACATCATCATCGCTGGAAGTCTGCTCAGCCATCCGGAACCACATTCACCTTGCCAGGGTGATACTGCAAGTCAATCTCGTAGTCTGCCATGAGCTCCAACCATCGACGCTGTCGCATGTTGAGCTCCTTCTGTGTAAAGATATACTTCAAGCTTTTGTGATCGGTGAAAATCTTCACCTTCTCACTCAGCAGGAAGTGCCTCCAAATCTTCAGCGCAAACACAACCGCAGCCAACTCCAAATCATGTGTCGGGTAATTCTTCTTATGAGCCTTAAGCTGACGAGAAGCATACGCAACCACATGCCCATGCTGATGCAACACACATCCAAGACCCTTGCCAGAGGCATCGCAAAAGATCTCGAATCCTCCACTCTGATCAGGCACAGCAAGTACAGGGGCAGTCGTCAATCTCTCCTTCAGAATACCAAAAGCCTTCTCGCACTCATTAGACCAAACATATGGTACATCCTTCCGCGTCAGCCTAGTCATCGGCTCAGCAATCCGGGAAAAGTCCTTAATGAAACGTCGGTAATAGCCTGCAAGTCCAAGGAAGCTCCGGATCTCAGACGATGACTGCGGAACTGGCCACTCTCTGATAGCCACAATCTTCTCGGGATCCACAGAAATTCCATCACCAGGCACCACGTGCCCGAGAAAGGCAACTCTATCCAGCTAGAACTCGCACTTGGAATACTTAGCATACAAACGATGCTTCCTCAAAATCTCCAACACTGTCCTCAAGTGCGAGGCATGCTCTTCCTCCGACTTTGAATAGATCAGGATGTCGTCAATAAAGATAACGACAAACTTGTCTAGAAAGTCATAGAAGATCAAATTCATCAGGTTCATAAAGACTGCGGGCGCATTGGTTACACCAAATGGCATAACCACGAACTCGTAGTGACCATACTTCGTCCTGAAGGCTGTCTTCGGGATGTCGTCCTTCTTCACCTTAAGCTGACGGTAGCCACTCCTCAAATCCAACTTAGAGAACACCCTCGATCCTCCGAGCTGATCAAAGATGTCATCTATCCGAGGCAAGGGATATTTATTCTTGATAGTCACATCATTCAGCTCCCGGTAATCCACACACATGCGACGCGTACCATCCTTCTTCTTTACCAGCAACACCGGTGCTCCCCACGGAAACACGCTAGGATTGATGTATCCCTTCTGCAAAAGCTCATCCAGCTGCCTACACAACTCCTCCAACTCTGCTGGAGCCATCCGATATGGCGCCTTAGAAATAGGCTGCGCTCCCGGCACAAGATCGATCGAAAACTCGAGAGCTCGATCGGGCGGCCGTCCAGACATCTCCTCGGGGAAGACGTCGTCGAATTCACGTACCACAGCTGGTCTATCCTGCTCCATCTGCATAGCAACAATCTCCACTGGCTTGGCCCGGAACCTGACAGGACCAAGCGAACTGCTACCACGCCTGAACTCGAACACTGGATGTCCGGGGATCTCGAACATCACCTTCTTCCTCCGACAATCGATCGTAGCATAGAAGCTCGCAAGCCAATCCATTCCAAGCACTGCATCGTAGTTGATGATGTCGTGGACAATAAAGTCAGCGTAAAGCTCATGTCCACAGACCACCAAAGGGCAAGAATTGCACCCACGATGCACCGAGATCACGCCATTTCCTGTAACGATATTCCAACTCTTGAGAAGAGGGGAAGTCGTCAAGGAATGCTTCTCCACGAAGCTCCGAGAAATAATGCACATCGATGCACCTGAGTCAAAGAGGACTCGTGCAGGAAATGTGCAAACCATAATCACACCTAACAAACAATCTAGCAATCAGACCCTATTCTAACAAACAATCATATGCAATCAAACAAACATAAGCCAACAATCAAAACTATCTAAGGAAGGAAACAACTAGTTTAAGAGTTACCTGCGATAACCTCATCCACAGCCTCGCTCTCCACTGCCGTCATCAGGTAAGCCTGCCTCCTCGGCTGCATGGCCTGCTGAAAAGCCTGCCTCTGAGGAGCGAGAGGTGCTCCACGACCTGCAGGTACAGGTGCCCTCTGCTGCAACTGCTGTGCTGCGACGGGATCCTTCCAAGGTAGCTTAGACTTCGGGCACTCCTTCCTAGCATGAGTAGGATCTCCACAAACCAGGCACTGTCCCAACATCTTCCTACACTGATCCTTGATATGCCCGGTCATGCCACAGAAATGGCAAGTCTTCAGAGTAGGCCCACCTGGCCTCTTGAACTGCACCGTCTGATTAGGCCTGGTCCCAGGCCTAACCACTCCCCTGACCTGCTCCATAGGCCTCTTCCCAGCTCCAGAAATCAGTCCTCTCTTCTGCCTCGCAATCAGCTCTTGTCTCCGAGCAGCTACCAGCAACTTCTGATATGACTCCATGTCCGTCGTAGACATCAGACTCTGCAAGTCTATAGAAAGACCCTGCAGAAACCTTTAAGCCTTCTCCTCAGCATCCTCCACCATCTTCGGCGCGAAGCGACTCAATCTAGTAAACTCCTGGTGGTACTGGTCCACCGTCAGATGCCCCTGCTTCAGCTCAATGAAGCGCTGCAACATCTCCCTCCTAGCAGCCTTCGGAAAATACTCCTCATCGAACCTGGACTTGAAAGTAGCCCAAGGTATAGGGCTCACCAGCAACTCCTCCTCTGCATCCCACCAGTTTCGGGCATTATCCTTAAGCTGCTTCTTCGCCAGATCAACCCATCCAGCCGGGTTGACCTTCGACATCTTCAGATTATCCTCAGTGTTCCTGATCCACTCCTCTACAGCCAACGGTCCTTCAGATCCATCAAAGTACGTCGGGCCCAGCTCCCGAAACTGCTTCGCTCCTGGCTCGTGGCGAGGAGCACTCTGAGTGTTCTGGAGCATGCCCTGCTGTACCTGCATCATCTGATGCATCATCCTCATGATCTCAGCATTGGTGGGCTCTCTATCCGGTACCTCAGCACGATTGGGCCCACTGCCAGATCGGGTCTGTCGTCGTCCAGCCATCTAAGGACATAGAAAACGAACAAACAAATTAGACTCAAAGCTTAATACTTGGATGTTGCAATTTATTTAAGGGATATTCAGTTTATTATCGTTGTTTCATTAGTTCGCAATCGCAAGATAGGAGGACCTGCATGGGCCACCAACAAAACCTGTCACGCCCCGCTTCCCAAAAACGTGGAGGCGAAGCGTGAGAAGGTCCGCTCAGACTTGAAGCTACAAAGCTGCAAGTCCGATAAGCGTCAATCAAATTTAAACTGCAGGTCCTTGCAACGCGAAACGAAACAAAGATAATAATAACGAAAAGAGACAAAAGAAACATCTCAGAATATCCATAATAAATCTCAACATCGCAGAAAAAGCCACCAGGCTAAAATAAAAGAGTCTAAAAGAGGCCCCAGCATGGCCAACAAAAGTACAGAGTATGAAAACAAGGTAATGGTGCAAGCACCGACAACTAACAGCAACCTAAAGCAAAAGCAACTCAACAGTTTCTAAGACTGGTCTCCGGTGTCCTCGAACTCCTCAACGAACGTAGGCTCAGGCTCAGCGTCAGCAAACACCTCGTCCTCAACAACTGTCTCTGGCTCAGGGTCTAACATGTGACACCCAAAAGAGCAAGGGGCACATGTCAGCAAGTCTGGAAGACTTGTGCAAGGAAACTGAAAGTAGGTACAAGTAAAGCAACCTAGCAGTTCTAGCATGATGCGATGACATGGCAGTTAAAGTATGAGTGCAACAGGTAAAGTAAAGTAAAGTAAAGTACGAGCATGGCATTTAGACATGGCATGAATCATTCACAAGACAAGTACAAGACAAGTAAAGTAAGCACCTCGTGCACAGAGATTCCGCCTTTTGGCTAGAGTGGCTGCGCGGGCCAACTCCTAAGCTCAAGTGACCATTTATCCCTACCCCTCCATGTGTATCGAGCCTGGGCCTTACCCCCGAACATGGAATGCTCGCTTCTGGAGCACGAGCCAGGAAGTGTTTTAACAAGTATGGCATAGGGGTGCACCTAGCCGGACAAGGAAGTACGAGTACATGTATTGTAGCGTGTGCTACGAATGCGACATTCAATGCATGGATGACATGACATGGCAAGTAGTAAGGCGTACAGGTAAGGAAAGTAAACGTGCCAGTTTAGTATGCATGAACAACAAGTTTAAAGGGTTAGACCTAGCTTCGTTGTCAAGCTAGATCAATTAGGTGACGGATCTAGTTTCGTTGTCAAACTAGATCAAGTAGGCGTCTAGCCAGCTATCATTTCACTGACTAGTCTCTTTTACGCTAAAAACAAGGAAGTGGCCTAAAAACATGGCCCTAAGCAAGATTTGGCAAGTTTCACTTGCCTGCAAGTATCACGTCAGAGAAACACCGTCCAACGAGTCCAAAGTCACAATTCCTACGTGCACAAAGTCCACCGGCCTACATCCGTTTTATTAATCTTGATTAGTGATTGCTAAAACATTTAAAATACTTTAAAATACTGATTTTTAGTCTTGGTTAGCAAGCAATTGGGTTGGGGGTCCTAGGGGTGCAAAGCGTTACCTCAACACGACGCGAAAGCTACACCGGCGTCGGGTAGCGACGCCGGGGGTTGGAATAATAATATCGCGCTCCAAGTCCAGATTCCAATTAGATTCCTCGCTGGAAATTTCAGAGCAATCAACCGGAGCAACGATTCCAGATTCCAAAGCTAGTACGTGCGACGACGGCCTTCGACGTGTCGCAACGTCGTACGCGACGAATCCTCGAAGAGAAAGCACCTAGGTGGGGCCCACAGTAGTCCTAGGGACCTATGGGGACCCACAATACCTCTAGAGAACTTGGAGGGCCCACGGTGGCAAGTGGTGTGACGGGTGCGGGGTTGCGACGAGTGGCTCTCGGTCGTACAGCCTCGGTGCGGGAGATTGGCTCGGTCGGTGCGGGGGAACGGGGCTGTGCAGCAACAGGGGTCGGTCGCAGCAGCGGTGCGGGGGCTTCCTTCGGTCGGTGCGGGGGAACGGGCCGGTCGGTGCGGGCGGACGAGCGTTGCAACGTTGCAACGTTGCAACGGAGCGGCGAGCGGGCGATGCGGGCGGGCGGCTCGGTCAGGCACGGGGCGATGCGGGGGAACGAAGCGGGCGATGGCTGCGGTGCGGAGCGGGAGCGTGAGCGGGCCAAGCTCTCGGTCTGACCGAGAGCTTCTCTCGGTCGAAGCGGGGAACGGAGTGGCGGCTGTGCAGCGGTGCGATGCGGAGCTTGGTGCGGGGCGGGGCATCGGTCTGAGCGGGGGAACGGAGCTGTTTTCCTCGGTCGTGCGGCAGAAGTTCGTCGCAACGTTGCGACGATTCGTCGCAACGTCAAATTTGAGTTTTGGAAGAGGCTAGGGTTAATTTCTTGCGAAAATAGGTCTTCCTCAGGGTTGTTTATATAGTGTAGATGGGTTGACTTGGTCTAGGGCTAAATCTAATAGGATTAGAAGTTCAAAAATATTTAAAATTTGAATCTCAACTTCTCCAACTCACACAAGGATTTGACTCGGTCCAAATGAGCTGGAAATTGGCTCAAAAATTCTTTAATACGTTTAAAACTCAAATAAATTTTATTTGGCCGAAAATAATTTAAAAATTAATTATTAAAAATATTATAAACCTTGTTAAAAATATAAAAGTGGTCAAATAAACTTCAAATATTATAAAATAAATATCGGGGTGATCGTGATGACGAAAGTGAGCTAACTAAGAAGACGGATCTCAATTTCAACGTCGGACGACGAAACTAAAAATAGAAACGTCTCCCGTCAAAAGTGAAAATCGCAACGTCTCATCAAATAAGATTAAATTGTGGGAAAGCGACTCGAGAAACGTCGTTCCAAATTAGTGCCACTATTTAATACTCTCAGAGACGTTCACAACGGCATATCACATAAAAGTGTTCACAATCAAATAAAGTCTAAAATAAACACGTGCACGGCCAAAAGCACGTGCACGAACAAAGTACAACGAAAAGTGGTCGTTACACTTTGCGCCCTGGTTGGCTGCTCTGGGTCAATTAGGTTGGCGGCGCATGGCTACCGTCTCTCTAAGGCACAAGCACTCCCTTCTGTTCTTTTCGATCTCTTGGCTCGCAGCCAAATTGGGCAAATCTGACTGTGGATGAAGCAGATCATAATTGTCCCTTTCGTCCTGGGGATTTCCAATTTTGGCTGCGAGACAAGAGATCGAAAAGAACAGGAGGGAGTGCTTGTGCCTCAGAAGGCCGGTAGCCATGCACCGCCAACCTATGTGACCCAGTGCAGACATCCAGAGCGCAAAGGCCAGGGGGGCCATTCATCTCTTCGCAGACCAGGGATAGGAGCATATTCGGGAGGCGACAACATCAGCTTGTAGTCCTCCGATTTCATACGCTTCTCCAGGGCATTCACGGTCCATTTAGTGTGAAATTGACCATTCAAATTGATGAGTATACTCCGTTATCCTACAGCGAGCCCTAATGCCTGACGCTTACGATAGAAATGGACGATGGAATTCAACCAGTTATCTTTTCACGTTAAGCTAAATGGTTGATGTTGGAAACTTATGCAATGGTGGTAATAAACGCAACGAATGGCTATCGTCCATTTATAAACATGCATGCCCGATGAATGCCTTCCATATGTGAGCATTTCGCCTTCCACTCCTCGACTATACACTCCATATCCATCTCCTCTTTATAAACTCCATCCAAACCATTAAATCCTTCATCATTTCACTATACCTCGTCTATGACACACAAACACTCCCTCCTGTCCTTTTCGATCGCGAAGATAAAAAGCTCATTCTATTTGTTATGCAACCATTTGGTGTTGTTCGACGCCTCATGTGAATCGGAGTTCCTCGGTGTCTTTGAAATGGCTACATACCCGACTGCAGGTTACACCGACGCATGCTATGTCTACACTCATATCAAGCCGATGATGGCAGAAAATCGGCAACGACGGTAATAAACGGAACGAAGATGGTCGCCCGATGAACTCGCGGAAGTTGACGGGGAAGCACGCAGATCACACCGACAATCACATGTTTCAGTTTGTAAGAACATAGGCTAATGAATCAGTTTGGATCTGTATCAGTATGTACATCAATATATTTGAATGGATGGGTCATTTTCAAAATAACATCAACTAGAATATATATGAGACTTAATTTAAACTTTAGCTAAACGCGCACAACGGGCATAATTCTGCTGGTTGTGCGCGTTTAAGTATGATGAAATTTGGAATGTGATTGATTCACTGCGCTGGTGCGAGGTGGAATTAAAATTATAGCATCTCACAAATATGCTCAAAGCGCAAAACGGTCAAATTTATTCCCGTCGGGGCGTTGAGCAAATTTGTCATGACTTTAGCTAAATGCGCACAACGGGCATAATTCTGCTGGTTGTGCATGTTTAACAGTTTAAATATGATGAAATTTGGAATTTGATTGATTAACTGCGGTGGCGCGCAGTGGGAGTAAAATTATAGCATCTCACAAATATGCTCAAAGCGCAAAACGGGCAAATTTATTCCCGTGGGGGCGTTGAGCAAATTTGTCATCGACGCAACTTTTGTGTAACGCGCACAACCGGCATAATTCTGCATGTAATTAACCTATTTTGATCCAGATGCTAAAATAATTGGGATTACGTGATTTTCGCGTTGGTATTCCGCGGTTTGCGCGTTGAGTAAATAATTGTTGATTCCCGAGATCCATTGCATTACTGTAGGATCAAGGACTTATTATACGCTTCATTTTGATTGCTCCAATTCCCCTATAAAAATGGCGAACAAGGAGCACTCATCTGTTCACAACTTCATCTACTTTCTTCCATCATCTTCTTCTTTATTTGCCCCCACAACCTTCCTATTAAAACAGTAAGTCCTTCAGCTGTTCGTGCATGCTTGATATAGATATCAGATATGGACGATAGCATTCATTCAGCTCTTCGTCCATTTATAATCAGGCATGCCCGAAAAAGGGTTTCCAGATGTGAGGATTTCGCCTTTCACCATGCCCGTGACTCTGTGGTGTCTCTTGTCGAAGATGAAAGAACTCACCCTCAGAATGCAACCCTACACAACAACCACGTTTTCAATCCTGTCATGCTTGCTGAATAGCTGCCCGAACCTGCAGGATCCAGTCATTGGAGTAAGTACAAATTTGCTAATTATTTCCTCTGAATAATTCAAAACTACGTATGTATGTATGATGGCATTAAGCATTCTGTTTTGTTACCAGGATGAAATGTTTGATTTTCCAGACCCGGAAGCTTCAGCGCTAGAATACTGGGATCAGCAGATGCCTTCGGATTGCATGACAAATACGCTGAGCACGGTAACTATAAACGTGGAGGATGTACACCGCAAGGGCTCGCATCCAATGAAGCATTCTATGACCTCGGGATCGATGGTTACTGGAATTTCACCTTTTTTCATATGACCGTCCCCGACACTGGGCACCCAGGTCAGCCGCCCAAGAAGTACTGGTCAGGGGGAAATAACCAGCACATTGTGTCAAGTATGATACATACTTGACAGCCGGTTACAACGACGCGTGCAATGACGACACTCCTATCATGTTTCACTGTTGCCGACAGTCGGCAACGACGATAATAAACGTAACGACGATGGTCGACCGAGGTAAGTAGATGGTTATAGATTGTTATGGACGCCTCCCCCAAGCTTTTAACTGATGACTAATTTTTTCATCTCCCTTGCTTCGCCCAAATTCTGAACTAAACCCTAACCCTAGATCCATCTACATCTGTCCGATCGAGTTTGCTTGCACTTATGCAATCGATTGATCTGCGCGTCCTTCTTTTTTGTTGAAAGGTATCGATCACAGTTCATTTTTTTGCTTTTAGCGATCGAGGATCATCTCATCCTTCCTAAGATCATCGAACTTTGTCCGCTCCTTCGGAATACCCTTCAAGATTGAAGCACGAACAACGTCCTCGGGCCCAGGAAGTATCGAAATTACTGTAACCATTGATCCAGACGTTCTAGAATGCTTCGTTGGATGCGAGCCGTTGCGCCCGCCTATGATCCAGGTTCAAAAATCCATGTTTTTTTAACTTATTGAAGTTTCAATAAGTTAAAAACACATGGATTTTTGAACCTGGAACATAGGCGGGCGCAACGGCTCGCATCCAACGAAGCATTCTAGAACGTCTGGATCAATGGTTACTGTAATTTCACCATATTCCCACTCGATTGTTCTTCATTTTCTTATTCAATTTGGATGCGAACCAAGAGATCGAAAACAAAAGGAGGGAGTGCTGTTGCCTCGGAGGGACGGTAGCCATGCACCGCCAACCTATGTGACCAAGGGCCGCCATCCAGGCTTAATCATATGTATCAGTTTGTAAGAGCATAGGCTAATGAATCAGTTTGGATCTGTATCAGTCTGTATGTACATCAATATATTTGAATGGCTGGGTAATTTTCAAAATGTCATCAATTTGAATATGTATGAGATTTAATCTAAAATTTTGCAAGCAGTTTCTGAATTCTATTGAATATGCCTTCAGATTGAAAAGGTATCAGATTTATTTTTAAAGTTTGTATGTAGTTCCTGAGTCAGAGTGAATAAGTATCCGGTTTAATCTACAATGTTTTCAGATTGAACAAGTATAATAAGACTTAAATCTAAAAGTTTGGATGTAGGCTTGGTTGGAATTCAGACTAAGTATGATGAAATTTGGAATTTGATTGATTCACTGCGGTGGCGCGCAGTGGGAGTAAACTTATAGCATCTCACAAATATGCTCAAAGCGCAAAACGGGCAAATTTATTCTCGTGGGGGCGTTGAGCAAATTTGTCATCGACGCAACTTTTGCGTAACGCACACAACCGGCATAATTCTGCATGTTGTGCGCTTTGCGCCATTATGTTAACCATTACAAATTTTGCTGAACGCGCACACCGGCTCAAAATGAACACCTGACGTTACTTGTTGTGCGCTTTGAGCAATTTTTTGGTACTGAACGTTGAGCACTTATGTAATGGCTATAAATTTTTCCACCTTACTTGCCACCGGTCATAAATTCTTGGGAAAATCATATGTGTTGTATCAATCAGCTGTAGATTCAGGAGCAGTATTTTCTTATTCACGAGCAACCTTCTGTAGCTTGACGGGGTCTTCGATGTAGCCACACAGTAAATATTGTACTGCAGCAGTCACATCCTCATTGACCTATCTGCGTTGCGCGAATTGAGCAATTCCCGTTTTCCATGCGTTTTGCGCGGTGATCAATTATAATAGTTTCTCTCTTCTGTATTATTTAGCCCGGGGTGCGTGTCGAATAAAATGTATTAAAAAATCTTAGTGGAGAGTAGTATTGTTGGGAGTAAGTTTCCTATTAGCATCAATGTTGATCAAGGCGAAAAATCGTTGAGTTTCATTGTTATGCGCGGAGAGTAATTAACCTATTTTGATCCAGATGCTAAAATAATTGGGATTACGCGATTTTCGCGTTGGAATTACGTGGTTTGCGCGTTGAGTAAATAATTGTTGATTCCCGAGATCCATTGCATTACTGTAGGATCAAGGACTTATGATACGCTTCATTTTGATTGCTCCAATTCCCCTATAGCAACTCCACCCCAAATCTCTTAAAAACCCCCTTCAAAATGGAATATCTCTAAAAGATGCTATTTTTATGGATGAGCAACTCCAACCCACCATCTTCAAATCCTATTTTCTCTTTGTTTAAGCATTACTAATGAAAAATATTTATCATTATAATGGGTTAATCTAATACATTGTTTCTGCATGAAAGAAAACTATAAATAATATTATTCTTCAATGTTAATTTTTTTAATTTTTAAGTATTTAGTATTTCTTGTAATGTTGTAAATATTTTAAAATTTGCTCGAAACATATCCAATATTGGTCTCTAATTGAGATATTTCCATCGGTACTAAACTTATTAAATTTGGTCACGTGATTTGTAAAATACATTTGTAATAAATAGCCGTTACCAAGCCATGACGTTAATAAACGCAACAAAGGGCTGATATCAATTAGCCGTCGTGCGCGTCGTGCGAGGTGGTTAAAAGTCATAGTGTTAATCAATATCCATCCGCTGTACACACACGGTCTCACATCTGAGGACTCCACATTACACACAAGGGCTTATAGTGGAACCAATTAACCCGCACGCACAACAGAAACAATTTGATTGTTTTTGTTGCGCTGGAAAATAAATAATTTTTTGAGTCTTTGACGGAGAGTAATTCAAGGCGCAAAACGGTTTAGTTTCCTTGTCGTGTGGGGAGAGTAAATTGCCTCTTTTTCAGCTGAGCCTAAAATACTTAGGATTACTCGTTTTTCTCGGTGGGATTACGCGTTGAGTAATAAGATGTTCATTCCTGAGATCCCTAGCATTACTGTAGGTTAAATGGATCGTGAATGCCGTGAATGCCCTGGAGAAACGTATGAAATCGGAGGACTACAGGCTGATGCAGTCGCCTCCCTAATATGCTTCTCTCCCTGGTCTGCGAAGAGAAGAATGCCCCCCCGGGCCTTTGCGCCCTGATTGGCTGCTCTGGTTCAATTAGGTTGGCGGTGCATGGGTACCGTCTCTCTGAGGCACAAGCACTCCCTCCTTTCTTTTCGATCTCTTGGCTCGCAGGCAAATTGGCCAAATCTGACTGTGGATGAAGCAGATCATAATTGTCTCATAATGCAGAAGCTGGAAGCCTGGAACTTGTGCGGAAACACAAAAGGCATGGTTGTCTCAGATTTCCAGAAAATCAAATGATGTGAAGAGTCACACATCCATTTCCTCGTCCGAACAGATGATGTTGATGATGCTCAAGTAAAGCGACAGAAATTACAAAACGAGCAGGGAAGTGACTGTAATGACACGCCAATGACGGCATGTCGCGCCTTTGAACTATTTGAATTGGAAAATGTTTTGAACTATTTGAGTCTTTGGATAATTATCGGAGGAAGCCATCTTATGAACACTTTTCCTTGTGTATGCGTGTGCGGAGGCCCATGTCCAGTAGTGCACATATCATATTGGTCTCTTATAATAGTCTCTTACAGGCGGTGAAGATCTTCTCTGGATTAAGCTTTTACTTCACCGATCAGTTCGAGCCTCCTTAAAGGGGCTTCCTCGAAAAGGTGGATCTAGCTGCCGGTCGAACCGTCCGGAAGAATGTTGACCTGGTGATGGACGCATCAAATGCCAGTGTGTTCTCCGTAGGATCCGCCTTCATTGTCTACAACGAAGATCCTCCACCTACGTGCGCCTTAGCAGATCTTGAGGAGGTTGTAACGAAGAGATGCGACGAGGTTGGGGCCGTATGCAGTGTTTAGTATTCTCTCACTGGAACACATCGCCGCATGCAGTTCTGCATCTGAGCTTGTAAGTTGTTCAAAGACCAGCGTTGTTTAGTATTTTGATCTGTTGGTGTTGTTCGACGCCTCATGTGAATCGGAGTTTCTCTCGGTGTCTTTGAAACGGCTACATACATGACTGCAGGTTACACCGACGCATGCTATGACTACACTCATATCCAGCCGATGATGGCAGAAAATCGGCATCGACGGTAATAAACGGAACGAAGATGGTCGCCCGATGAACTCGCGGAAGTTAACGGGGAAGCACGCAGATCACACCGACAATCACATGTTTCCGTTTGTAAGAGCATAGGCTAATGAATCAGTTTGGATCTGTATCAGTATGTACATCAATATATTTGAATGGCTGGGTCATTTTCAAAATAACATCAACTAGAATATGTATGAGACTTAATTTAAACTTTAGCTAAACGCGCACAACGGGCATAATTCTGTTGGTTGTGCGCGTTTAATTATGATGAAATTTGGAATGTGATTGATTCAATGCGCTGGTGCGCGGTGGAATTAAAATTATTGCAATTCACAAATATGCTCAAAGCGCAAAACGGTCAAATTTATTCCCGTGGGGGCGTTGAGCAAATTTGTCATTGACGCAACTATAGAGCTTAACGCGCACAACGGGCATAATTCTGCATGTTGTGCGCTTTGCGCAATTATGTTAGCCATAACAAATTTGCTGAACGCGCACACCGGGTCAAAGTGAACATCTGGCGATACTTGTTGTGCGCTTTGAGCAAATTTTTAAACCATTAAAAATTTGCTCACCGCGCACAACGGCCAAAATATAAATTTTGCCAGCTCACTTGCCACTGGTCATACATTCTTGGGAAAATCATATGTCTGGTATCAATCAGCTGTAGATTCAGGAGCAGTATTTTCTTATTCACGAGCACCCTTCTGTAGCTTGACGGGGTCTTCGATGTAGCCACACAGTTAATATGGTACTGCAGCAGTCACATCCTCATTGACCCATCTACGTTGTGCGCATTGAGCAATTCCCATTTTTCATGCGTTTTGCGCGAGGATCAATTATAATAGTTTCTCTCTTCTGTATTATTTAGCCCGGGGTGCGTGTCGAATAAAATGTATTAAAAAATCTTAGTGGAGAGTAGTATTGTTGGGAGTAATTTTCCTATTAGCATCAATGTTGATCAAGGCGAAAAATCGATGAGTTTCCTTGTTATGCGCGGAGAGTAATTAACCTATTTTGATCCAGATGCTAAAATAATTGGGATTACGTGATTTTCGCGTTGGTATTCCGCGGTTTGCGCGTTGAGTAAATAATTGTTGATTCCCGAGATCCATTGCATTACTGTAGGATCAAGGACTTATTATACGCTTCATTTTGATTGCTTCAATTCCCCTATAAAAATGGCGGATAAGGAGCACTCATCTTCTCACAACTTCATCTACTTTCTTCCATCATCATCTTCTTTATTTCCCCCACAACCTCCGTATGGAAACAGTAAGTCCTTCAGCTGTTCGTGGAAGGCGAAATCCTCACATCTGGAAACCCTTTTTCGGGCATGCCTGATTATAAATGGACGAACAGCTGAATGAATGCTATCATCCATATCAGATATCTATATCATGCACGTTACTCTGTGGTGTCTCTTGCCAAGATGAAAGAACTCACCCTCAGATGGATACCCTGCACAACAACCACGTTTTCAATCCTGTCATGCTTGCTGAATAGCTGCCCGAACCTGGAGGATCTAGTCATTGGAGTAAGTACAAATTTTCTAATTATTTCCTCTGAATAATTCAAAACTACGTATGTATGTATGATGTCATTAAGCATTCTGTTTTGTTACCAGGATGAAATGTTTGATTTTCCAGACACGGAAGCTTCAGCGCTAGAATACTGGGATCAGCAGATGCCTTCGGATTGCATGACAAATACGCTGAGCACGGTAACTGTAAACGTGGTCGATGTACACCGCAAGGGCTCGCATCCAATGAAGCAGTCTAGAACCTCTGGATCGATGCTAACATGAATTTCACCTTTTTTTCGTATTCCGACGAGATTCTTCGTCATTATCTTCTTCAATTTGGATGCGAGACAAGAGATCGAAAACAAAAGGAGGGAGTGCTTGTGCCTCGGAGGTACAGTAGCCATGCACCACCAACCTATGTGACCAAGGGCCGCCATCCAGGCTTAATCATATGTATCAGTTTGTAAGAGCATAGGCTAATGAATCAGTTTGGATCTGTATCAGTCTGTACATCAATATATTTGAATTCTATTGAATATGTCATCAGATTGGTTGTGCGCGTTAAACCATTGTCTATAAAATACCTTAGATGCTCAAAGCGAACACATGTTAAAGCGCACAACGACTCAAAGCGTCTACACATGTCGTTTCTTGTTGTTCGCTATGAGCAATTATTTAAACCATTAAAAATTTGCTCATCGCGCACAACGGCCATAAATTTGTTTGTTCCTAGATTTGTGCAATTATGTTAGCGG
>CM061135.1:113631996-113801232 GCA_030789695.1 Scilla litardierei
TACGGAGTATAACCCCGAGACTGAGACTCATAGGGAACCCACTCCTCCTAGTCATCCCGAGTCTAGCACCCACCCTCGTTCGTCTACTCGAAAGCCTAAGGGAAAGGGTCCGATGCCGGTGGGCGGTGTCGATATTTCCTTATGTCGCGATGACCCTTTGTGTCTCGCGGCGTATAACCGTATCGAACATTGCCCGCTGCTTCTGGAGCATTTCGTCCAGTTTAGCGACTTCATAGGGTTAGCTGATCTTCTGTCGTCGTCGGGTCTTCTCGATTACCTTCGATATGACCCGAAGGCGAATCCTCACCCCTACCCTAGATTAGTGAAGCTTTTCTATGCGAATAGGATCCGGGGTCAGTACGATCAGACCCACTCTGTTGAGACGACCGTTTTGGGGACTCCTATAGTCCTGACTGCGGAAATCTTAGGAGAGATTTTGGGTATCTCTTCGTCTGGCCTTCTTCCGTCTGATATTTCGATAGATGATATTTCTTCTCTTGATCAGGCTATGCTTTCAGAGATTTTCCATCAGATCCCTCCTGCCATGATTGGCGTGCCTTCTAAATCTTTCAAGCCTAATGCGTGGGTCCTCAATCTGATTCTGAAGTCGTGCTTGCTTCCCAAGTACGGCTCCTCATCTTTACCTTCCCAGCCATTTTTGAAGCTTATCTATGTGATCTTCATGGGGAGCTCGATTAATTGGGCTCGAATTATACTCGATAAGATTGACTCTTTCGAGTGTATTCGAAAGTCCAATAAATCAGCTCATATCCCATTCCCATGCATGTTGACCCTCGTGTTTCGTCATTTTCGTGTCACGTTGCCTCGTGACGATGAGCGTCCCCTTGGTCCTCCCCTGAATGCGACGGCCGTCAAGAAATCTCTTGCGGCTCTTCGTCACGTTCAGAGGACGACACCTTCTGCGTCTGTCCCTGCCTCTGCCAGTGCCTCTGCCACTCCCGTTGCCACCCTTGATGATGTCCTACGGATACTTCGTCGTCACGAGTCCCGCTTGGCTCGTACCGAGGAGGTAGTCTGCCGTATGGCTCGTCAGATGGGTGTTGAGCTTCCTCCTTCCGTGTCTGAGGATGAGGAGTTTGATGAGATGGCTGAGGAGGACATTGAGGAGCTCTGTCGTGCTTCGACTCGTGCCCCCGAGGGCACTTCTGCTGGTACTGCTGCTGCTGGTACTTCCTCTTCGGCTCCTGGAGTTGCCACCTCTTCCGATGTTCCAGAGCCATCTGCTGCAGTTCTTCAGCCTTCTGAGCCTGCTGCTGACCCAGTTTCCGAGCCTGCTCATGTATTTGCTGCTGCTGCTTCTGTCGAGACTCATGCTACTGTTGCGCCTGTTGCTGAGATCTCGACTCCTGCCCCGACGATTCCATCAGTTGAGACACCTCTTCTCCCTGCAGATCCTGAGTCCACTCCGTCGACTGGACCCACGGACGCTGCAGATCCTGCCTCCTCCTCGTGATCGTCTGTTCCGAGGACTCTCCACTGCATTCTGGATGATATATGTCTAGTGAGAGTGTTTTGGGTTAGGATGGGGTTCAGAGATGCTTTGATGTATTTTTTTTGTGCTTTCTGGTTGTCGGTGTTGGATTTTATGATGATGATGATGTATTTCTTTTTGATGATCTGTAGCGCTTGATATGATGTATCTCATTTATTCGATGTGATATTTTTTGGATGTACTCATGTTGTCTCTATATATATATATGTTCATCATCGTTCACTTTGTCTTTTATTCGTTGAATATTCGTTGAATTCATTTTTTGGATGTACTCATGCAAATTTGAATATTCGTTGAATTCATTTGAAATGTTACTTCGTCGCTCGACGCATAAAAACTTGGTTAAATAGATTTAAATTCTATAATTGAATATTAACCAAGAATATTGAATATTGAAGAGTATGTTTCTTTATTCAAGAAATGAATAAACATTTGGTATTTTTGATGATTTTGCTTATCATTGATTTTTATTGATAATGGAAAATTTGGCACACCTTATTTTGATTTCCACAATTTTCCCTTGGTGTCAAGTTGGTCCATTGTCTTTGTCTACGACTCCCGATGTTGGATTTTACATTTCCTAATTGTTGTCGTTATATGCCCCCCATTTTTGGGATAATGCCAAAGGGGGAGAGATAATGATAATAAATAGCGCAAATGAAAATTTAACTCAATTTCCAAGAATCTAGTTTGATATGTTAGATTCAGGGGGAGTTAAGATACATATAAGGATTTTTCAAAATCCGATATTTCAAAAATCAATTCACTCTGTTTATCTTACTCGTCTGCTTGATACAATTCATTTATATTCATTTTGGAATTAACGTATCATCAATGCAGGGGGAGTAAGTATTTTACATTTGTATTATTATCCTTGATTATTATTTATGTTAGTTTGTCATCACCAAAAAGGGGGAGAATGTTGAATATTGGACTCCCCGGATTTGGTTTTGGATGATGAGCAAACATAAATAATTCATGAACTAACAATTTGTGAGCGCAGTATTGGAGATCGTCGCCAATTTCACGCGAATATTCAAAGCGACATCTCAACACTTCCAAAAGCTCATATTCATGCCTAAAGCTTCGTTGAAGCTCTTGCGACGCTTTGGAAAATATGAAGATTCAATCGAAGCTATTGAAGACCGTTTATTAAGGTTTTATTTATAGTCTTTTAGTTTCGATTGATAGAATGTTAAGCCTTGAGTATATCTTACGTTTCTATCTTCATTACGCTCATTTCGTAGCTCTAGGATTCTTGCACAAGTTCACTCTAACTTCCTCGAAGCGTCGCGCTTCGATTCGGACTTTATTGTGCATGTTAGTTGGTACAAGAACAAGTACTGACCGACTAGATGGTGATCTAGTCGGTCGGCCACTGTTCTTGGACCGACTAGTTTCTGTCAGTTAATTTCTTGGACTTTACTGTTTACAGTTAGTCGGTCTACGTTGACTCACCGACCGACTAGTTTGTGAACTAGTCGGTCAGTAATGCTTCTTTGACCGACTAGTTGTGACTTACTGTTCACTCTAAAATTCTCCTAAGCTACTGTTTACCGTTAGTCGGTCTAAGAACGTTTGATGACCGACTAGTTGACAATCTAGTCGGTCAACTTTTGTTCTTGGACCGACTAAGTCAACTTGCCTTCAGACTATGTTGTTTTGCCTCTTAGTCGGTCTACGTTCATTGGATGACCGACTAGTTGTGAAACTAGTCGGTCAGAAAGTCTTCTTGGACCGACTAGTTTTCTAGGTCTGAAATTCTATCTCTTCTCAGATCTGCTCTTAGTCGGTCCATGCTGTTTGACTAACCGACTAGTTGATGAACTAGTCGGTCAGTGATTGTTCTTTGACCGACTAATTCTCACAGATTTCTATCCGTTGGAGAATGACCTAACTTGTTTTTATGGGACCCTATAAATACGAACCTAGGTCATTTCTATCTTCAATAGAGCTGCCATTAAGAGATTCATTGAGTTCTAAAGAGATAGCCATTCTCCCTCAAATCTAAAGCTCTCTTCCTCACAAGAAACCCATTCTCTCTCATTTCTAGATCTAGAGAGAAGCTTGTTCTTGGTGAGCTCTTCAAGCTATTGCTTGATCCAAGTCTCCAACTCTTCCCTAGGCACCCATTGCTGCTCATTTCCTTGGTGCTAGGGCTTGGTGACTTCATCTTCCTCAAATCCTTCATTCCACCTATTGGGTAAGAAAAACTCAAGGTATAGGATTTTGTGGTAAGAGTATTTATTTCATTTAAACTCTTTATATTGCTTATTGGCTCTCTCGGTTGTGAGAGAAGTTTGTGATCCCGGGTTGTGGGATTCACTTTGCCATTGCATGTATGATTTGATCTTGTGAAGGTTTTTCACAAGATATTCATAGTGGAAATCTTGAGTTAGGGTTTCTAACTCAAGTATCCGGAGGGGATCCGGGTGGTTGGGACGTAGGATCACCGGGAACAAGTCGGGGAGACTTGGGTGGATCCGAACCCATTAACATCGTTTGTTTGCTTTGTTAATTTCATTGTTGTCATTCAATTTAAGCTTCCGCAAATTGATTTGGTGGTTGTTTGCAATTTAATTTGGAATTATACGCCTTATTATTTTAAAGTACTATTCACCCCCCCTCTAGTACTTGTGCAGTAGCTGGTAGGGCATTACAGATATCTCTTTGGTTCTAGGTTGGAGAGCAAGAGATCAAAGATTTGAATTCTTAGGGCTTTTGGATTTGAGAACTTTGATCTTGAGAATGAAAGCTTGAATGATTTTGCAATAGAATGAGTCATATCTCAATGGAATAGTAGATGCTATTTATATAGGTTTCTCAAATCCTTAAAACAGAATTAGCAAAAACCCTTTTGGAATCAGTGAGAAAACACTCAACAGATAGAATCTGCGCTCGCGACAGTCGACTATTGAGAAAACCACAGTCGACTGTTGCACAGTCAGATCGGGTAGGTGAGAATTCATAACGGTAACTTACCACGTGGATAGTCGACTATTGAAGCATAGACAGTCGACTGTTGAACCAACAGGCGACTGTAAATCCCACTACAGGCGACTGGCCGTAAGATGTGTAAGTTGAAGAATTGTGGAACATATCTGAGATAACAGGACAGACGACAGATGAGGAGAGGACAGTCGACTGTTAATCAGAACAGGCGACTGTAATTCCTTATACAGACGACTGTCAAAACCCTGAGATTTTCCAGAAAGTTGAGTCAACAAATTGGCTCACAGACAGACGACTGATGCAGCATTGATAGTCGACTGTTCCATTGGACAGTCAACTGTAAATCCAACATAAGTCGACTGGCCAGAGTAATCAGAGAATTAGACTTTGGGCTAAGGATAGACAGGAGACTGATACACAAAACACAGTCGACTGTCACTTGGACAGGGCCTGTGGTCGCCTGTGGGAATTAAACAGAGAAGCCCAAAACTAGACTGTAAAAGTTTGTGCATAACAAGCAACTGTAGAACATAACACAGTCGACTATTTTTGAGACAAGCGACTGTAAAACATTCACCAGTCGACTGTTATAAACAATACAAGCACAATCAATATAGAAATGAATTGGAGTCTAAGGACGATTGATCTAATGATGTCCTAAGACTGGAATAAAGATGTGTGTGTGCTCCAACAATGTTCTACTTCTAAGCTACATACTAGAAGAGATAAAAGAAATTTACATAGACGAACTCTCTCTTCTATCCAACGCATGAGCTTAAAGTCTTCATGGAGCTTCAATCATCATCTATGTTTATCCAATCCATTTCATTTGCCTTCAATGATCTTTGAGAGTCATCCATTGCAAGTAAATCTTCATATTAAGCTTAGGCAATGGATTAACTACAAAATATGGGATTAGTCACAAGTATTTATGTTTACCCATCATTAACACCAAGTAGGGAGAAGTCCAATACTCAACATGTAGGAGATCTCGTACTGGGATCGTGACCACGATAGTGGCACGTGCACTTAAGGAGTATCCTATGAAATTAATTAGGAAGTCAGTGAATCCAATTAGGGTTCATGACCATGATAGTGGTGCGCACTTTGATGGGATCTACCGACACCCTGTATTACTAATTGATGACGTACAATAGTAGCATCAATGAGAGCCACCAAATCACTGATCGAAGCTCTAACCCACGATAGTGGTATGAGTAGAGATTGAGAATAATTGTCGATCGTAATGCACGGATCACGTGTGAGGCTATCCACGATAGTGGGGCTAAGCACGGGATACGTTAGACGAGTGGCATGTCAAGCCATGAGTTCTACATCTTAGATGCGACAATCTATCCCTAATAAAACCAATTCAACGTAAGATTTCAAACCTAGCATTGACATCCGACGATCTTAGTGATGACTCCAAATGCCCTAGTCTTTTTATATTCCTTTCTTTGTGTGGTTGCGATATCGAGTGACATGACCTTTGCATCGATTACCATTACGACCCTCCATACTCAACATCCACCAAAAAACTTGCAGTCTAACCAACCTAGGAGTAGATAGGTTATATAGCACAGCTTCCCCATGTTCTATACCTGCTCGCCGCTATACCGTGCGCTTGCGGTAAAACGACATCGTTTTCGGAGTTTAATTCCAAGCCGATCAAGTTTTTGGCGACGTTGCCGGGGAATTATCTCCGTGTAAATTGCGACATAATTGGTTCTTCTCGGAGTTAAATTTTGGATAAATCAAGTTTTTGGCGCGTTGCTTGGGAGACGTTCCTCCATGTTATCTATTTATCACAATTAGGTTCATTAAACCGCGAAAAAAAGAGAGAGATATTTTTTCCTGCCATCTGATGCATCATTATTTCTATCTTCTTGTACCACTGCTATCTTTTCCAGGGGTTTTTGACTATTCATGTACAATGTATCACGTTTGCTATATTTCAGGCAATGATTATTTGGCACAATATGAGGCTCCAATGGAAGAATGATGCTCCAATGAAAGAACCGCTCCAGAAAACACAGAACTGTCAACGCACCTTTCTTGAAACACTTGGATGGAGGCTCAAAAAGTGTTGGATTGGCTTGAAATTTGGTGGGAATGTATCCAACAAGTTGTAGAACACATTGCAAAAAAAATTTAAAAAAATCTTTTTAAAGCCCCAAATCGCTGTTTGCGCAGGAAAAATTTTCAGTTCTGACAGCTCAGGCCCATATATATTTTTTGGCGAGTAATAGGGAAAACTTTATTAAAATCAAAACATATACAAATGTACACACTAGATTGGTTTGGAGGAAAACAGGAAGAGAGGGGATAGGGCACAAGCGCCGTTACCCCAACAACCTATCATCAACCAACCCATCTGGCATCAAATAATATGGAATCAGGAAACCAGACTCCATCAAATAAAAAAGTACAATTTAGCCCGGATCTATAATTCCCTAATTGGAAAAAGGGGTGATATAAAAAGCACCATCAGTATCAATGTTACGTAGGGAAATGAGAACGTCCGCCGTAATATCTTCAAAAAGTCAGTTCTTCCAATTTGGTACCCTCAAAAATCCTTTTATTACGATGCTTCCATAGGTGCCATACAATAGTTGCCAATAAGGATTTAGCAAGCACACCAACAGGATCTGTTTTATTGTAGCGGGACAAGATCAAATCACATGTACCCGAAATATTTGTAGGGACAGCCCCAGAGTAACCTAGCTTCAGCAGACTCCTGGTAAGAATATACCGAGAGTATTCACATTCAAAGAACAAATGGTTAATAGTTTCGGAGATAATATTTTTGCAAAGGGCGCAAGAGTTGTCCGAAATAATCCCCAAGTCGTGCAGCCTGGATTTGGTGGGAAGCTTTCCACGAATTGCACGCAACAAAGCCAGTGCCATTTTGGGCACATGGTGGGAATGCCAAACAAGACTGTAATAAATGAAAGGAGGCCTAGAATCCCTGCACCCGTTCCAAGTGGACTGAAAAGACCAATTAGGAGCCGCAATCCACTGCCAGGCATCAACACCCTATTTCAAAGAGATAGGCCGAAGGGTGGAAAGCAGGGGCCTGATGCTATCATCATCAACCCAACCCCCTTCCGACCAATAATCACTGACACGAAACAGTTCAGTTCCTGGAGCTGGAGAGTGGAGAAGATAAAGGGGACCCTTAGGATGCCAATTATCAAACCAGAAAGAGGTGGAAGAGCCATCATTTATCAGACGTTTAATGAGTTTCTGGGAGAAAATATGTTGTCTAAGAAGAAACTTCCAGGTACCAGATTGTGTTGGCGTAACCTTAGAAGAATAAACCCCATAATTAGCAGCATCATAATGGATACACATGTATTTCGCCCAGATACTATCCGTGGAAAGTAATCTCCAGGTCAACCGAACCCCTGAGGCTACATTCAAATCCTCCAGTAATCTCAGTCCCAACCCCCCCTCTTTCTTAGGGGTACACAAATCCTTCCAGGCCCAGCAGTTAGACTTGCCCCAGATAAACTTCCTACAGGCAGAGTTAATAGTACGAATAACAGAAGGGGGTAGTTTATAAGCTTACATCCAGAAGGCAACCATACCATGAATAACGGTGCATACCAATTCAATTCTTCCAGCAGTAGAGAGGAGCGTTGAAGACCAACCTAAAAGCCTCTTTTTGCATTTATCCACAAGACGAACATACACGGAAGCCTTTGGATAGGTCGAAGATAGCAGTAACCCCAAGTAAGAAGCAAAAGATGATACCACTTTTATTCCCAAGATTCCTGCAAGATCTCTAGTAGCACGTGCTCCTTTACTAAAAATGGCCGAGCTTTTATCCTAATTAATTTGAAGGCCAGAAAATAGTTTAAACCTTGCTAATACCTCTTTTATGCCCAAGATGGAACGGCGATTAGCACGGCAGAAGACCAACAGATCGTCTGCAAAAAGGAAATGAGATATAGCTCCTGCCCTACGCAAAGGTTGAATAGTACGGGAGGATTCAGCACGGGCCATGAGGAGAGAGAACGCCTCTATAACAAGGACAAAGAGATATGGGGAAAGGGGGCCTCCTTGACAAAGGCCTCTGTTGGAAGGGAAGAACCCTTCAGGAGACCCATCAATTAAGACTGAGAACATAGGAGACGAGATGCACTCTGAAATCCAATTAATGAACCCGCTCCTGAACCCCATCTGATGTAAAAGGAATAAAATAAATTCCCTGTTAACACTGTCAAAAGCTTTGCGGAGGTCCAATTTGATGCAAGTTCTGGCTCCCATAGGATTACTAAAGTCACGAATCTTTTCATGGGCTATGAGGGTGCAGTCTGCAAGTAACATGCCTTTGAGGAAAGCTGCTTGATTGGGGGAGATTAAATCACAAATGACATGTTTTAACCTGTTGCATAATACCTTACTGATAATTTTATAAATGACGTTGCAGCAAGAGATATGCCTGTAGTCTCCTAACCCCAAAGCTTTAGAATTCTTAGGGACTAAAGTAAGAAAGGTGTGATTAACACGAGGTAGGAGACGACCAGATCTGAAGAACGAAGAGATGCTAGAGATAACATCCTTACCAACAACCTCCCATTCATACTGAAAGAAACAGGCGTTAAATCCATCAGGGCCGGGGGCCTTATCTTTCCCAATTTGGAATGTTGCATTTTTGATTTCAGCAGCTAAAACTGGCCTACCCATCAAAAGAGCGGCATCAACAGTAAGCTTCCATTTGGGGATGAGATTAGGGAAAACATTCCAGTAATCGTCTTGCATATATAATTTACTATAAAAACTGGAGCTTCCATCCTCAGGGTATCAATATTCGAGTATCTTTCACCATTGTGATTAAAGAGATGGCTCAGATTATTATGAGAGAGACTAGACTTCATAGCCGTGTAGAAAAATTTAGAGTTCCTATCACCAAGGGTAAGCCAATTCTGTCTACTTTTCTGACGCAAATCCTCGTCCTCAACGTCCAGAGCATGAGCAATATTGAAACAGGCCTGCTTCTCAAGGGCTTGCAACTTCGGGTCATTATTCAATCTCAGATCATCTTGCAACCTCTCCAAAAAATTTCGGCACTTACTGGTATTTAACGCATCTCTATTTGAGGCCGCCCAGAGCTTAAGTATCCCCTTCAAATGATTTAGCTTGTGAACCAGCAGTTGCAATGGCAAGTTCACCAATTGATAACCCCAATTATCATGCACAAGATCATAAAACCCCGGTTGTGAAATCCAAGAATTATAGAATCTGAACGGCTTAGGGTGAGATGTTACCTGAGAGTGGAGATAGACAAATAAGCCCGCATGATCACTAGTGCCGGAGGTAGAATATTCAACAAATGACTGCGGAATAAGAGAAATCCAAGATGAGTTACAGAGTACACGATCTAGCCTAGCAGATATACGTTCACCTCCAGTGCGCTTGTTGTTCCAACTTAGGGTCCGCCCAATACTTTTAAGCTCAATGAGATGACTACCCCCTAAGCAAGCATTAAATGCATCCATTGCAATAGGGTCCACTGAACGCCCCCCCAACTTCTCATTAGAAGATCGAATAAATTTAAAATCTCCTCCCACCAACCAAGGATTATTTTGGAATAAATTTGAATCAGCAAGAAGATCGGCCCATAGAGGAATTCTGGCATTAGCAAGGTTAAACCCATAAACAGCGGTAAAGCCGAAAACCAGCCCAGCAGAATTGGTGAAGGTAGAAGAAATATGTTGAGGGGACACAGATTATAGAGCAACTCCAGGCTGTGGAGTTGAAGAAAATAATCAGGCGACCTCCTTTGTGGATAGCCCTGTTATCAATACTACCCCAGTCATTAGCAAAGCATTTTGAAATATTTTCCCCATTACCAGCTTCCACTTTGGTTTCCAACAAACACACAATACTTGGATTATATTTCCGCAACCTGAACTTTAGATCTGAACGACGAGCCACATTGTTGAGGCCCTGAGTATTCCAGAAGAAGATAGACATTAAATAGGTTTGCGTTGGGCCTGTGACCTAGGTGAGGTCGCCAGTCTTGAGTTGCATCTAATACCACAGGCAGATACATGACGCTCTGTCTTTATTTGCAACCCCGAGTTTCTAAGAAAAGTGTGCTCTTCCTCCAACTCTATATTATTTATGGTGGTCTCAGAAGGTGGCGCTTCATCCTCATTAGAGCAGTGAAGATGTGTAATATTGGTGGTGGGCGCAGGAGGTGGAGCCTCATCATCAGAGTACTGTAGGAGGGTAGAAGCTGCATTGTGTATCCCAGCAGCAGAGATGGGACAATCTGATGTATCCAACTCCGGGTGGAGAAGGGGAGAAATAGAAACGCTAGCTTTCGAGTGACTGCATTCCCCAGTCTCCAATTGTTTCAAATGCCGCTTGACACCCTCAGGTACAGGTGGCAGCTTAGAGATAGGGTGTAGATCAGATGAAGAATTCAATTCATTAATTAGAGGCTACAAAAGGTTTGGCTCTGGGTCCCCCTTTGATGTCACTCCCAACACAGTGTTCACATTTGCCATCGAAGAAATCGCAAACTGCATAGGGTACGCCTTTAATTTCTCTCCCATCCCATTGGATTGATTAACACTGGGGACCTGTGGAATATTAGCAGAGTCATTCCCCTCACAAGTTAGAAAATCAAGAGCTAACCCAACACTCGAAAGGGTATTACCCAAACCATCTCTAGAGTGGGATAAGACCTCTACAGGCTTAATAACCTGTATAAGTGAGGGAGCAGAATTTTGGATGAAGGCTGCTCGAGAGTAAATACTTTACATGGACATTGAGCATCAATATGGCCAAAAGAGGCACACCCACCACATCTTGGTGGCTCGCCCTCATATTTAACATCTACATTTATAGATAAATGATCATCCAATTCCACCAACACGGTTCTCAGAAGAGGAGCTTCTGCCGTGACTTCCACCAGGCAGTGGGCATAGGAGATTCTATCAAGATTTTATGTAGCTTTATCAAGACATATTGGCATCCCCACCCCACTCGCGATGATATTCAGAATGTCTAGGGTCCACATAGATATAGGGAGATTGTGAAACTGGACCCAAATAGGGACAGCAGTAAGGATGTCGCGTCCGTGTTGGGTTGTAGGGGTCCAATTTTGGAGGACTACAAGCCTACCATCAAATAGCCACGGTCCTCCACGGAGAATATTATCCCGATGTTCTGTATTCTCAAATCTGAAATAAAAATAACCATTCTCCCGATAGAAAACACGGAGCCCCCCTTTAATTCTCCAAAGGCACTCAGTCCACGCCTTAATCTGACCAAAAAATGGAACATCACCTAAAACGTAACCCACGAGAGTATTCTGCCAACGAGAAGCTCCCAATTCAACCATAGAAGGTGCAACCCTGACCGTAGCGACGCCATCAGATTTACTGATGGGAGGTACAATTGACATTACAAGTGACGTGCGTTTATATTTCATATATTCGCGCACGTTTTCTTCCGTGTTTTTCCGTATTTTACCGCCGTCTTTTATTCGTTCTCTCGTGTTTTCTTGTATCTTCGTGTTTTCTTTCACTTTTCCATATTTTCTGTGTTTTGCAGGAGTTTGCTGGCATTTGGGACGCGAAAGGATGATATCATGTGTCCCCAGAGCAACGGGAGGAGTCACGCGTGATCCAGGAGGTCAAACGCCAAAGAATTCATCTTCCAGCCCCTCACCCGGTCGGTTGGTCAGCTCCAACCGATCGGGTGATGCACGCGTGCACCACCCGGTCTCTGCCGCAGCTCACAAAGAAGTCACCCGACCGGTTCGCAGACCGGTTCAGCGGGGGCTGTTCTCTGTTTTCTCAAAGCAAAACGCCAACCGATCGGGTGACTCTCACCCGATCGGTTCATCTGTAGCTGATGTTGAAGAGCTGAAGACACGGGCGTCCAACCGATCGCTTCACCCGACGGCTCCAAGATCCAACCGGTCACCCCAAGAACTCAACCGACCGGTTCATCTGACCGGGTGAAGCTCCACCGTTTTCTGTTTACTATTTGTAACAGATCACCCGATCGGTTGACTTGTCAACCGATCGGGTGGCGCTTCTCCTGCGGGTTTGGACCCGAACCACTAGGGTTTCGAAGTGGGGCTATAAATACTCGAAGTTGGCCGACTGAAGGGGGATCTCTTCTCAGTTTTTAGGGATTTTCCCCCCTTTTCTTGGGAGTTCTAGGTTAGTTTTAGATTAGGTATTTTGTTCAATAAGTCTTGTATGGGATCAACGATTCACTCAAGATAAGTATTTCTTTCTCCTGTTCTCCATTTTTTGTGTTGTATTTCTTTTGCTCCATGATGAATGTTTGTGTGTGTTTTGAGTTGTTTGTCTATATGTTTTTCATCATGGAGTAGTATTGATGAACCCTAATACGGGTTAGGGTAGGATTGTTGCTTGGAAATTTACATTAGACTTGATTGCATGGCACGTGTTCGATGAAATGTGTCAATGGGGATTTCTAGCAATCTGGGTCCAATTCGTACGACAACAAACTAGATGTGTTGGGGATTGGGGTCAGGTGCTTGTCTTGTCAAGATCCGCTTCGATGTATTGCTAGAAATCACATTTGACCTATTTGGCCATTAGGGTTACGCGGGGGTGTTTCATTGTCATCGGCGGGAAAAAGACCGCCTTTGACCGTCGGGCCGAGGGGGAATAAACTTGGCGGTTGACCCCCTAGCCATAGCTCACGCCCCCAGCATAGACATCGAGTCCTCGCGCGCGGGAGCGGCTTGGACGAAGTGTTGGGAGATATCATTGTGGCCTTAATGCTCCCGGTTGCGGAAGGTGTTTATGGACACGGGAGTGCCCACCGTCCGGAACCGGGTAGGCCTAGCGTGCTTGGCACCTACCGGAATATCGGGCCATGGACGCTAGGTACCACCTTTCGGGGCAATTTCTCACCCTGGATCAAGTCAAATGCCAAGTGTCATGAGTGCTCTAGCCCGTGTTAGCGGGGATTCATTTCGTGTCATTTTCATTTCTTTCTTTTATTTCTACACTTCCACCCATATCATCCGCGTAGCTAGCACACGACCTAGGCGAGGCTAGTAGCCACTCAAGCCATCCACCTCCCTGTGTTCGATATACCCGCACCCTACACTAACCGTGCACTTGCGGTAAAACGACACCGCGCCCAAACCGTAAACGGGGCGCCGGTCAAGTTTTTGGCGCCGTTGCCGGGGAGGCGTTCGGTTTGATATTAGCTTAGCTTGGGTTCGTTAGTCTACGCATAAAAACACAAAAATTTCTTTTTCTTTTTATATATAAAAAAAATATGTTCAATAACCAAGAAATTTTTCCCCCACTGTTATATTATCTTTTTGTTATTTTCTTGTGCTATTGACGCTCCTCTCTAGTTTTCTTATTTTTGTTGTCCAGGTATCTTTGGTGTAACCATGTGGAGATCAAATTTCGATGCTCAGATGAGAGGTTACAATCCCTATTCATTTTTGGTTTGTGAGACTTGTGGGATGGCGGGGCACGTGTATTATGATTGCCTTGAGAGCCTCCCCCCACACCAAGGCCATACATTTTCCCACAACCATAACCCAAACACCTCCCATCCATTTCCTCAGCCTTATATCCCTCCTCCACCACAAGAAGAATCAAGTCTCGTATCTCTCCTTGAAGGTGCCTTGTTTAATCAAGGCCAATTCTTACAAAACGTGATGTCACCAATTACCGAGACTACGCCAAAGAGAGGGGATGAAGGAGAGGATATACCTACTTTCATGGTTGAGACTACCATGCCGTCGGCCACAATAGACACATCTCATACCGATGCCCCAATTTTCCCACACTACCACTTGGATGACGAAGCATTTTTTGATGATGATAGTGAGGATGGGGAGATTTCTCTAGGATCTGTGGGAGAGACTTGTCATCTCTATTTGGATACCCCATATGAGTCCTATGAGAGCACCGAGGAGACCACAGAGCTTATGCATACCGGCGAGGAGGATGTGCGTGAGGACGACGACACCGCGACCACATACGAGGGGTCCGCTCCACATCCACCTCCACAGCCATCTCTGTCACAGCTTCCTCCTTGGTCGGTGGTCAACCATGAGGATGTCATTCAGGACATCGAGCAGATGGAGAAGCATGAGCATATCGTCGAGGAGGATGTGCATGAGGGCTTGGATACGATCGTCCACTTCATGGAGCCCGAGCCACATCTACCTCTACCGTCACGCTCCACTTCTTCTGCGGCTGAGCATCTACTTGAGCATATTGCCCCTATTCAGGGAGATTTTCATACTCACTCTCACTCCACTTTTGAGTCTCGCTTTTCACTTCCTATTTCTTTAGACTCGTATATATTTGACATACCATATCTCTCGCAGGACACAGGATCTACTTCCCCTGAGGTATGCTGCGGTGTGTCACCACCTGGAGAGCCACTTCTCATGGAGAGCAAGGATTTGGTCGTCGCTAGTATAGAGGATAGCGACCCATTCTCAGGGAGTATTCGTCACACTTTCACTATTTTTCAATCTTATTTTGACGATTATCTCTGGGATACTTTTATTTTGGGGAAAGATTTTTTGCCATGGTCTAATGCACCTCGTCCTTTGCAGGTCGCAGGTGGACACCTACGAGGGATGCTTGGAGGTGCATTGCTTGGGTCCATTGGCACACGTGGCACAGCGCTTCTGGCGGAGCCACAGAAGGAGCAGTTAGAGCAGCTACCTGCCCCACTCCAGATCTTGGATCCGCCTATGCTCAGGTGTATCCTAATCCAGTAGTGTAAAAATTTACCGCTTTCTAGTTTAGATTTGAATAATCTCGTCTCCTCTCATTAGCAAGGGGAGCGTATCTAGGATTTGCTTTTGCATCATAATAACCCTTAATGTCGTGCCCTTCTATCATTTCACCCCACATCCTCTTCCGAGGAGAACGAGCAGACTGTCTCTCCTGCATTCTGATTTCTTTCTTTTCCGATTTTCCCCGAGCATATTTCTGCATCACATTGATCATATCATTTTGCTAGCATTGTCATGTTCAGCTTGGGGGAAATCGATTTGTGTGCATGTTTTCGTGTGTCTTATTTTTTAGTTTTGCTCATGTGTTTTTCGTGTTTTTTTTCATTTTTTGTGTCGGTGCACAACTTCCCCCCATTTTCATTGCCCTCCCGTATTCACTACTATTGCATTGAGGACAATGCAAGTTTTAGCTTGGGGGAGTCGCACTTCGTGCGTCATTTGTCCCTTTGTCTTCGCTATTTGAGTCGTTTTTCTCCGTCTTTTTCTTTTTTTTTCTTTTTCTTCTCTTCTTTTGTCCTCCCTCCTAGAGATGACCCTATATGATGAATTGCCACAAACTGCCCACACACCTAGTATGGCCTAGATAATCACACTAACTAACTCTTGGAAGCCGAATCCCATTGCATTTCACGCTTCGTGGGTCCACTTTGCTTGTATGTGAGTCGTGTGTCGTATCTAGCTTATAGTATGCTTCTACTTTATGATGTTGATTTATATACCTACCCTTGGTTGACCCCTAGATTATCATGCTTCGATGTTGAATATGCGGTATTTGCTTCTAATGTCTGCTTCTATATGCATGCTATATATATCGTATACTTCATTTCGCATGTGTCGGGATTCCACAATTAAGGACTAGGATAACCCATTTAGCCCATGCTCTAATTAGCGAGAATAGTTTCCTTTGCCCAAGTGTTTAGATTCCGATTTCTTTTTTGTTTTACTTGGTGCAAATCCCCTCGTCGTGTACCGTTCTCCCACTTGGGAGAGTACACATGTATATATCCCAATATCCAAAAATCCAAAAAAAAGGAGAAAAGAAAAGAAAAACCCAAAGAGAAAAGAAAAAAAATATATGTATAGCCAAAAAAAATCCAAAAAAATACAAATACCGAAAACCCAAAAATTCCCGTGTGAATATTTTCCTACTTGTCGAGAATAAAGGGAAGGCGAGAATTTGCACCGAGTGTTCTTCTCCACATCATCTCAACCCCCATCGTTTTCGAAAATACTTGGCTTAGGAACTTTTTAGCTATTATCTAGGCTATAGTGTGGTGAATTCCTTAACCCTAGTTGTGGAGTCCCTAACGCATGATATGTTTCGATTCTCTCTCTATTCTCATGCATGCTTGAACCATATATTCACCGCTTAATTCAATTCGAATCGATATTTGGGACATATCTTGGATTTGTGTATATCGAGCTTTATTGCACAATGTAGATAGTGACACCGTTTGCTAGCACACGACCACGCTCGCTCGCGCTTCACCGCGTGAGCCCACGGCACTTGTCTGGACTCGTACTCCTTGGTTTAGTGATGTGATTTGGCGTTTGCTTGCTTGGTGTGTCATTTTTGATTTTGTTGGCCCTAACGGGTGATCTAGGATATAGAGTTTTCTTTTTCTCTCTTTCTCTCTATTTTCTCCCTCCGAGCTCCTACTCTCGCTCGTCTTCCTCGAGGACGAGGAAGGGTTCAGCTTGGGGGATTTTGACGTGTGTTTATATTTCATATATTCGCGCACGTTTTCTTCCGTGTTTTTCCGTATTTTATCGCCGTCTTTTATTCGTTCTCTCGTGTTTTCTTGTATCTTCTTGTTTTCTTTCACTTTTCCATATTTTCTGTGTTTTGCAGGAGTTTGCTGGCATTTGGGACGCGAAACGATGATATCATGTGTCCCCAGAGCAACGGGAGGAGTCACGCGTGATCCAGGAGGTCAAACGCCAAAGAATTCATCTTCCAGCCCCTCACCCGGTCGGTTGGTCAGCTCCAACCGATCGGGTGATGCACGCGTGCACCACCCGGTCTCTGCCGCAGCTCACAAAGAAGTCACCCGACCGGTTCGCAGACCGGTTCAGCGGGGGCTGTTCTCTGTTTTCTCGAAGCAAAACGCCAACCGATTGGGTGACTCTAACCCGATCGGTTCATCTGTAGCTGATGTTGAAGAGCTGAAGACACGGGCGTCCAACCGATCGCTTCACCCGACGGCTCCAAGATCCAACCGGTCACCCCAAGAACTCAACCGACCGGTTCATCTGACCGGGTGAAGCTCCGCCGTTTTCTGTTTACTATTTGTAACAGATCACCCGATCGGTTGACTTGTCAACCGATCGAGTGGCACTTCTCCTGCGGGTTTGGACCCAAACCACTAGGGTTTCGAAGTGGGGCTATAAATACTCGAAGTTGGCCGACTGAAGGGGGATCTCTTCTCAGTTTTTTAGGGCTTTTGCCCCCCTTTTCTTGGGAGTTCTAGGTTAGTTTTAGATTAGGTATTTTGTTCAATAAGTCTTGTATGGGATCAACGATTCACTCAAGATAAGTATTTCTTTCTCCTGTTCTCCATTTTTTGTGTTGTATTTCTTTTGCTCCATGATGAATGTTTGTGTGTGTTTTGAGTTGTTTGTCTATATGTTTTTCATCATGGAGTAGTATTGATGAACCCTAATACGGGTTAGGGTAGGATTGTTGCTTGGAAATTTACATTAGACTTGATTGCATGGCACGTGTTCGATGAAATGTGTCAATGGGGATTTCTAGCAATCTGGGTCCAATTCGTACGGCAACACACTAGATGTGTTGGGGATTGGGGTCCGGTGCTTGTCCTGTCAAGATCCGCTTCGATGTATTGCTAGAAATCACATTTGACCTATTTGGCCATTAGGGTTACGCGGGGGTGTTTCATTGTCATCGGCGGGAAAAAGACCGCCTTTGACCGTCGGGCCGAGGGGGAATAAACTTGGCGGTTGACCCCCTAGCCATAGCTCACGCCCCCAGCGTAGACATCGAGTCCTCGCGCGCGGGAGCGGCTTGGACGAAGTGTTGGGAGATATCATTGTGGCCTTAATGCTCCCGGTTGCGGAAGGTGTTTATGGACACGGGAGTGCCCACCGTCTAGAACCGGGTAGGCCTAGCGTGCTTGGCACCGACCGGAATATCGGGCCATGGACGCTAGGTACCACCTTTCGGGGCAATGTCTCACCCTGGATCAAGTCAAATGCCAAGTGTCATGAGTGCTCTAGCCCGTGTTAGCGGGGATTCATTTCGTGTCATTTTCATTTCTTTCTTTTATTTCTACACTTCCACCCATATCATCCGCGTAGCTAGCACACGACCTAGGCGAGGCTAGTAGCCACTCAAGTCATCCACCTCCCTGTGTTCGATATACCCGCACCCTACACTAACCGTGCACTTGCAGTAAAACGACACCGCGCCCAAACCGTAAACGGGGCGCCGGTCAACAAGCAAATCCGCATATTTACGTCGATTAGAACAAATGTCTACCCAAGACTTCTTATTTCCAGTAGGACTAATCAGGATGGTAGATTGTGGCCGAACAAGCTTCCTTTCAAGCAAATTTTGGGAATTAGAAGATATCGAAATACCTTCCTTAGAACGTGAAGATTGGTTTGCACCGTTGGATGGCGCAGTTCGATTGGCCTGACTCTGAGCGAAATTCCGATGGTAGGTAGGGGCCGGCCTCCCAGACCTTTTGAATCCTCCACGACGGTCAGGTCCCTGATTAGGTCCCCGACGATTGGGGTAACCCTATGAAAATCCACTAACGATAGGGGGGTTTCTTCCTCGCATAAGACACTCGATTCCATTCATCATCGCCATCCATGTCTTGAGCATCCAAAGTTGAATTTACAGCGTCCCAAGACTTGCCGGAGCCACCATCACCAGCCAAACTAGGGCACGCCGTCGCCTGCGATTTCCCAGCTCCGGAAAATACGCGCTCTCCCATCTTTACACACACACACACACACACACACACACACACACACACACACACACACACACACACATACACAAAAAGTAAAATAAAAGGTGAGGAAAATAAAACAAAAAGAAAGTGGATACATGGAATGCTCCTCCCCCACGATGGAAGTAAGCAATGTCCTCAATGCAAAATGGATGTGAAGATAAGTGGAGATATATGAGGGGGAAGGAGAGAGAAGGCCTACTCCAAGCTTGTATGATGTGATGCCCTATATATGATCATGGAAGTAGAGAATTAGGGCATATAAAATGTTGGGGCTCAAGAAGAGCCATCCTCAGGTGGTGGCAGGGGTGGTGGCAGGGGTAATGGCAAGGAAGATGGAAAGTCTTCCTTCTTTACATGCCAAGCATACATGTCATGTAGCATAGTGTTCATCGTGTATAGTGTGGCTCTAATGCCATGTATGGATGTCTGGAGGTCATGCACCTTTCCCTCTAATATCTGTAGACGCATAGGGATATCAAGGGGAGGAGGAGGGCCAGATAGTCCAGAACCATCACTACCTAGTGGAGACTGTGTGACTCTAGGCTCCCGTTGTGCTCAGGTATAGTTGTATGTGTAGTGGAAGTGTGGGGATCTACAAGGATGGGCTGAGTCTTGGGATGGGTAGCGGGTTCAAAATCAGGGTCAGGTGGGAATATCCAATGCACTGCCTCATCGATGCGAGTGCACTCAGGGTTGGGAAGAACGGTGTACTGAGTCTGGGATGGGCCATACAACAAAAGGAACCTCCTGGTCAAATTTGGGCTAATCATATACATATTTGTAAGCACAGGAATAGCAAGAGAAGTGGGGCCAGTGGTCTTCGATAAATCATCAGGGATCTGGAGGGAGATGGGTGGGTGGTTGGCAATCGCAATAATGAGGCCACCATAGCAGATATGACCAGCAGTTGCCTAGCTAATGGAGAGGAGTCTATGGGCCAACCACTGCCTAGCATTAATCAAGATACATCGAGATGTGGTGTCGGAGTGATGGGTGACCTGTGGTTAGGTCATGGCCCATATGAAAAATTGCTCGTGTCACATGACATTGCTTGTGGCCTTCCTACATAAATGGTGTTTGCCATAATGCGATGGACTAGGTGAAGGCACAGATGGATAATAGATGAGGCCTTCGCATGGCCAGGGGAGTAGGGCTCTACCCCGGTTATCTGTTCCCAAAAGCAGGAAGCATTGAAGGTTAGGGGGAGAGCACTAGTAAGACTAATGTAATCAGTGACAGTGGCGACATGCGATCGAAAATGGTGTTCAAGGCGTCGAACATGACGGTGTAGTAAGTGTTCGTAAGCCTGACCTCTATGCATGAGCCCATGTAGGTGAATGAGATAAGAAACTTCAAGGTGAGGCATGGATATATGTGTGCAAGCTAGGAACTCATCCCACCCTAAATTGGAAAAGAGTGTTTGAATGCCCATAAGGACCCCTAATTTATTGAGAGCAAGAGGGCTCATGAATTTCATGGCGATCATGGGCCTTTGAGCTAATCTTTGGAAAGTTGATAATTGTGTGGTGTTCCAAGACTCTATCCATATCATGCTGATTTAGGGTGGTGTGATTCCCTCTGGGGGTGGTTATTAGGACGAGGAGGGTGCGTCAAATGTTCGTGGACATGTGGCCCTCTAGCGTGGTGGCCGTTGTGGTGCCAAATGCTTCGTGCGTGTAGGCATGATGAAATGTGTGAGCATGAGAGTGTAAAATAATGCATGGCAACCGATCACATGTAACGGCCACATTCGGTCGTAACACTTCATTTTATGCTTCGTTTTATGTGTATTTTTGCATTCCAATTTTTTTTATTTCTTTGACTCGAACTCACGATCGGATCCCGCATTCACCACCCTAGAGATGGCGCGAACGTCCCAGTATTTTCTTATAATTTTTTGAGCGACCCTGAATCGAGGGGCAAAATAGTAATAACATAATATAAAATTTAAGCTATGTTTTGGTATCTATTTAAAATCCTAATTCCGTTCATTGTGGAAGCTGTTAATCTTTCAAAGTTAAAATTCTAAAATTAAAATCTTTTCGTATTTGAATATTTAAAAACAAAACTTTTTTAAAGTATCAATCCTAACTAAATCCCATATCCCACACCCCCACGTCTCTCTCTCTCTCACACACACTCTCTCTTTATCTTCAAAGCCCTGCACCCACGTGCATGCGATTAACCCCGCTACCCCTTTTCGCACGTCGTCCTCCTCCTATACTACTTCTTATTCTCCTTCTTAAAACACCACGGGTTCTCCATCCTCCTCTAAACCCAGCACCCTCCCCGTGTCTCCCCGCAACTCGACAGCGAGCCCAGAACCCAGCCTCATACTCTCGAACCCAGCCTCATACTCTCAAACCCGCACAGCCCTTTGACCCGCTTAGACTTCCTCCCATAACCCCGAACGGCACCCCACCTCCCTCGCTAACCCGCACAGCCCTTTGACCCGCTTAGACTTCCTCCCATAACCCCGAACGGCACCCCACCTCCCTCGCTAACCCACAGCCCCTCGTGACAATCTCCTCTGCCCTTGGAGACTCCCCATGCTGCACACCTAGCACCCTCTCCCTTCCACCAGCAAAGCCCGTAACCTCCCTCGACCTTTCTCTGCAGCCACACCGCCAACCCTCCCGAGCTCCGATGCCTCCCTCCAATATCCACGCCGACAACCCGCTCCGCCAACTTGCCACAGATCCAACGCCCTCCGCCATTTTCGGCAGCCCGCATATGCTGCCAGCCCCTAACCGCACCCTACCTCCGACTTCCTACTCCACATCTTCACCGGCGAACCCCGACCATCGCCTTTAACCCATTCACCATCCTCGACTCTGACCTCCTCCCTCCTGCAATCCACTGCAAACCATAACACTCTTCCACACCGACAGCTCCACCGGCGCCTAGACGCTCGCCATCGCTGCCACTTTCTGCTACAGTCTCTGATGCCTTCGCCCTCGCAGCCGCCTGCCGCTTCATCTACACACGTAAGTTTAACCGCATGTTATATATATATAATGTGTTAGTTATAGTATCATAAGATCAGTGTGCCAGTAATCATAAAATGTTTATAAATTAGTTCTAATAAGAATAGTATAGATTATTTGTCACGCCCCGCTTCCCAAAAACGTGGAGGCGAAGCGTGAAAAGGTCCGCTCAGACTTGAAGCTACAAAGCTGCAAGTCCGATAAGCGTCAATCAAATTTAAACTGCAGGTCCTTGCAACGCGAAACGAAACAAAGATAATAATAACGAAAGAGACAAAAGAAACATCTCAGAACATCCATAATAATAAATCTCAACATCGCAGAAAAAGCCACCAGGCTAAAATAAAAGAGTCTAAAAGAGGCCCCAGCATGGCCAACAAAAGTACAAAGTACGAAAACAAAGTAATGGTGCAAGCACCGACAACTAACAGCAGCCTAAAGCAAAAGCAACTCAACAGTCACTAAGACTGGTCTCCGGTGTCCTCGAACTCCTCGACGAACGTAGGCTCTGGCTCAGCGTCAGCAAACATCTCGTCCTCAACAACTGTCTCTAGCTCAGGGTCTAACATGTGACACCCAAAAGAGCAAGGGGCACATGTCAACAAGTCTACAAGAGACTTGTGCAAGGAAACTGAAAGTAGGTACATGTAAAGCAACCTAGCAGTTCTAGCATGATGCGATGACATGGCAGTTAAAGTATGAGTGCAACAAGTAAAGTAAAGTACGAGCATGGCATGGATGTCAAGTTTTACAAGAAACACTCAATAGTACAAGACAAGTAAAGTAAGCACCTCGTGCACAGAGATTACACCTTCTGGCTAGGGTGGCTGCGCGGGCCAACTCCTAAGCTCAGGTGATCGCTTATCCCTACCCCTCCACATTTATATGGACTGGCGTCCATCTTCTGGATCACGAGCCAGGAAGTGTTTTTAACAAGTATGGCATAGGGGTGCACCTAGCCGGACAAGGAAGTACAAGTACAAGTATTGTAGCGTGTGCTATGAATGCGACATTCAATGCATGGATGACATGACATGGCAAGTAGTAAAGCGTACAGGTAAGGAAAGTAAACATGACAATTTAGTATGCATGATCAACAAGTTAAAGAGTAGGATCTAGCTTCGTTGTCAAGCTAGATCAATTTGGGTGACGGATCTAGTTTCGTTGTCAAACTAGATCAAGTAGGCGTCTAGCCAGCTATCATTTCACTGACTAGTCTCTTTTACGCTAAAAACAAGGGAGTGGCCTAAAAACATGGCCCTACACAAGAGTTGGTAAGTTTCACTTGCCTGCAAGTATCACGTCTAAGCACACCGTCCAACGGGTCCAAAGTCACAATATTCCTACGTGCACAAGTCCACCGGCCTATATCCGTTTTATTAATCTTGATTAGTGATTTCTAAAACATTTAAAATACTTTAAAATACTGAATTTTAGTCTTGATTAGCATGCAATTGGGTTGGGGGTCCTAGGGGTGCAAAGCGTTACCTCAACACGACGCGAAAGCTACACTGGCGTCGGGTAGCGACGCCAGGGGTTGGAATAATAATATCGCGCTCCAAGTCCAGATTCCAATATAGATTCCTCGCTGGAAAGTTCAGAGCATCAACCGGAGCAACGATTCCAGATTCCAAAGCTAGCACGTGCGACGACGGGCTACGACGTGTCGCAACGTCGTACGCGGAAAATCGTCGAAGAGAACGCACCTAGGTGGGGCCCACAGTAGTCCTAGGGACCAATATGGGACCCACAATACCTCTGGAGAACTTGGGGGCCCACGGTGGCAAGCGATGCGATGGATGCAGGGTTGCGACGAACGGCTCTCGGTCGTACACAGCCAATGCAGGGGTCGGCCTCGGTCAGACACAGGGGGACGGCCTGTGCAGTGCTACGGTCGGTGCTGGGCTTGGTTCTCTCGGTCGGAGCGGTAGAGCGGGCCGGTCGGGCGCCTTGGATGCGGGGGAGCGGAGCGCTGCAACGTTGCAACCGTTGCAACGTTGCGGGCTTCGGTCGGTGCGGAGATGCGGCTCGGTCAGACACGGGCGGAGGCGGGCGACAGGAGTGGGGGTCGGTGCGGAGTGGGGATGAGGAGATGTGGAGCGGGTCTCTCGGTCTGACCGAGAGATCCTCTCGGTCGGTGCGAAAGAACGGAGCGGCTGCGATGCAGCGGTGCGGGCCAAATGAGCTGGAAATTGGCTCAAAAATTCTTTAAAACATTTTAAACTCAAATAAATTTTCTTTGGCCGAAATTAATTTAAAACCTAGCTTTTAAAAATATTTTAAACCTTGCTAAAAATATAAAAGTAGTCAAATGAATTCCAAAAATTATAAAATAAATATCATGGTGATCGTAATGACGAAAGGAAGCTAACTAAGAAGACGGATCTCAATTTCGACGTCTGACGACGAAACTAAAAATAGAAACGTCTCCCGTTAAAAGTGAGAATCGCAACGTCTCACCGAATAAGATTAAATTGTGGGAAAACGACTCGAGAAACATCGTCCCAAATTAGTGCCACTATTTAATACTCTCAGAGACGTTCACAACGGCATATCACAACAAAGTGTTCACAAACAAATAAAGTCTAAAATAAACACGTGCACGGCCAAAAGCACGTGCACGAACAAAGTACAACGAAAAGTGGTCGTTACATCCTCCCCACCTTAGAAATGATTCCGTCCTCGGAATCAACATCAAGCACTGCTCAGGAAAAGGTGCGGGAAGCGCTCTCTCATCTCATCTTCACGATCCCAGGTGGACTCCCCAGGGGAACCATGACGCCACTGCCCTCGAACCAAGTCGACGGTCTTATTCCTCAGCTGCTTCTGTCGACGATCCAGAATCTCAACGGGCTGCTGATCATAAGACAGATCCGGACGAACCGTAATCTCTGAGAAATCCATAGCATGGGATGGATCACTAACGTATCGACGTAACTGAGATACGTGAAATACGTCGTGAACTCCCACCAGCGACGGTGGCAACGCCAAGCGATAAGCCATAGCTCCAACTCTCTCCAGAACATCAAACGGTCCAATGAACCTCGGACTCAGCTTGCCTCTCTTCCCAAATCGAATAACTCTGCGGTTCGGAGAAATCTTCAGGAAGACATGATTGCCAGGCTGAAACTCCAAAGGCCTCTGTTTAGCATCTGCCCAATGCTTAAAACGGTCATGCGCAATCCTCAGCTTCTCCCAGATGTTCCTCACAACACCCACGGCCTCCACGATCATCTCCGGTCATAACAGCTCCCGATCTCCAATGTCATCCCAGCTCAGTGGCGATCGACATTTCTTTCCATATAGCGCGGCGAAAGGCGCTATTCCAATACTCGCCTGGTAGCTGTTATTGTAGGCACACTCAATGTGATGGAGATGATCCTCCCAAGATCCCTTGAAGTCCAACATGCACGCTCTCAGCATGTCCTCCAAAATCTGAATCGTCCTCTCGGACTGGCCATCCGTCTGCGGGTGATACGCCGTGCTGAAACTCAGACTCGTACCCAAGCTCTTCTGCAGACTCTGCCAAAACTGAGATGTGAATATCGTGTCTCTGTCTGACACGATACTCACGTGGACTCCGTGAAGTCGTACGATCTCCTGCACGATTCACGTTACATCACTATCTAAACTAGAAAAAGGAAATAAAAACGGAGAGTAAAAGAATTTACCTCCATATATCTCCTCGCTAGCGTCTCAGTAGACTGTCCTACTCGGAAGGGAATAAAGTGCGCGGATTTGGTCAATCGGTCTACGATCACCCAAATCACGTCACTCTGCTTCGGACTCCGAGGTAGTCCAGTCACGAAATCCATAGTGATGTGCTGCCACTTCCACTCCGGAATCGGAAGCGGTTGTAGCAACCCTGCCGTACGCTGATGCTCCGCCTTCACTTGTTGGCAAACCAAACACTTGGCTACACTCCGAGCCACACTCCTCTTCATACCATGCCACCAAAAGTTCAGGCGAAGATCCTTGTACATCTTGGTCCCACCAGGATGCACAGAATACGGTGAACTGTGTGCCTCCACCAATAATTCCTCTCTGATATCTCCAGCTGGCACACACAACCTTGCTCCAAATCTCAACGAACCATCCTCGTGAATCAAAAAGTCAGTCCACAAACCGGCTTCCACCTGCTCCCGAATCTTCACAAGCTTAGCATCTCCAGCCTGTCCAGCCTTGATCCTATCCACGAATGTCGACTGTATCTGCATGCTCATCAACGAAGAAGTCTCGTCAGGAAGAATAATCTCGATACCAGTCTCGCAAAAATCCTGCTGCAATCTCCACTGCGAGGTCAACATCATCACTGCTGGAAGCCTGCTCAGCGCATCCGGAACCACATTCACCTTGCCAGGGTGATACTGCAAATCAATCTCATAGTCTGCCATGAGCTCCAACCATCGTCGCTGTCGCATGTTGAGCTCCTTCTGAGTAAAGATATACTTCAAGCTTTTGTGATCGGTGAAGATCTTCACCTTCTCACTCAGCATGAAGTGCCTCCAAATCTTTAGCGCAAACACGACAGCAGCCAACTCCAAATCATGTGTCGGGTAATTCTTCTCATGAGCCTTAAGCTGACGAGAAGCATACGCAACCACATGCCCATGCTGATGCAACACACATCCAAGACCCTTGCCAGAAGCATCGCAAAAGATCTCGAATCCTCCACTCCGATCAGGCACATCAAGTACAGGGTCAGTCGTCAATCTCTCCTTCAGAACATCGAAAGCCTTCTCACAATCATCAGACCAAACATATGGCACATCCTTCCGCGTCAGTCTGGTCATCGGCTCAGTAATCCGGGAAAAGTCCTTAATGAAATGTCGATAATATCCTGCAAGCCCAAGGAAACTCCGGATCTCAGACGCTGACTGCGGAACCGGCCACTCTCTGATAGCCACAATCTTCTCGGGATCCATAGAAATTCCATCACCAGACACCACATGCCCGAGAAAAGCAACTCTATCCAGCCAGAACTCGCACTTGGAATACTTAGCATACAAACGATGCTTCCTCAAAATCTCCAACACTGTCCTCAAGTGTGATGCATGCTCTTCCTCCGACTTTGAATAGATCAGAATGTCGTCAATAAAGATAACGACAAACTTGTCTAGAAAGTCATAGAAGATCAAATTCATCAGGTTCATAAAGACTGCGGGTGCATTGGTTACACCGATGGGCATAACCACGAACTCGTAGTGACCATACTTCGTCCTGAATGCTGTCTTCGGGATGTCCTCCTTCTTCACCCTAACCTGATGGTAACCACTCCTCAAATCCAACTTAGAGAACACCCTCGATCCTCCAAGATGATCAAAGATGTCATCTATACGTGGCAAGGGATATTTATTCTTGATAGTCACAGCATTCAGCTCCCGGTAATCCACACACATGCGACGTGAACCATCCTTCTTCTTCACCAGCAACACAGGTGCTCCCCACAGAGACACACTAGGATTGATGTAACCCTTCTGTAGAAGCTCATCCAGCTGCCTACGCAACTCCTCCAACTCTGCTAGAGCCATCCGATACGGTGCCTTCGCAATAGGCTGCGCTCCCGGAATAAGATCGATCGAAAACTCGAGCGCTCGATCGGGTGGCAGTCCAGACATCTCCTCGGGGAAGACGTCGTTGAATTCACGTACAACAGCTGGTCTATCCTACTCCATCTGCATAGCAACAATCTCCACCGGTCTGGCCCGAAACCTAACAGGGCCAAGCGAACTGCTACCTCGACTGAACTCAAACACCGGATGTCCGGGGATCTCGAACACCACCTTCTTCATCCGACAATTGATCGTAGCATAGAAACTCGCAAGCCAATCCATCCCGAGCACGGCATCATAGTTGATGATGTCGTGGACAATAAAATCAGCGTAGAGCTCATGTCCACAGGCCACCAATGGGCAAGAATTGCACCCAAGATGCACCAAGATCACGCCATTTCCTGTAACGATGTTCCAACTCTTGGGAAGAGGGGAAGTCGTCAAGGAATGCTTCTCCACGAAGCTCCGAGAAATAATGCACATCGATGCACCAGAGTCAAAGAGGACTCGTGCAGGAAATGTCCAAACCAAAATCACACCTATCAAACAATCTAACAATCAAACCCTATTCTAACAAACAATCATATGCAATCAAACAAACATAAGCTAACAATCAAAACTATCTAAGGAAGGAAACAACTAGTTTGAGGGTTACCTGCGATAACCTCATCCACAGCCTCGCTCTCCACTGCCGTCATCAGATAGGCCTGCTTCCTCGGCTGCAAGGCCTGCTGATAAGCCTGCTTCTGCGGAACGAGGGCTGGTCCACGACCTGCAGGTACAGGTGCTCTCTGCTGCAACGGCTGTGCTGCGACTGGTTCCTTCCAAGGCTGCTTAGACTTCAGGCACTCCTTAATAGTATGTGTAGGATCTCCACAAATCAGACACTGTCCCAACATCCTCCTACACTGCTCCTTAACATGCCCGGTCTTGCCACAGAAATGGCAAGTCTTCTGAGTAGGCCCACCTGGCCTCTTGAACTGCACCGTCTGATTAGGCCTCACCGCTCCTCTGATCTGCTCCATAGGCCTCTTCCCAGCTCCAGAAATCTGTCCTCTCTTCTACCTCGCAATCCTCTCCTATCTCCGAGCAGCTACCAGCAACTTCTGATATGACTCCATATCCGTCGTAGACATCAGGATCTGCAAGTCTAGGGAAAGACCCTGCAGAAACCTCTGAGCCTTCTCCTCAGCATCATCTAACATCTTTGGCGCGAAGCGACTCAGCCTAGTAAACTCCTGGTGGTACTGGTCCACCGTCAGATTCCCCTGCTTCAGCTCAATGAAGCGCTGCAACATCTCCCTCCTAGCAGCCTTCGGAAAGTACTCCTCATCGAACCTGGACTTGAAAGTAGCCCAAGGTATAGGGCTCACCAACAGCTCCTCCTCTGCATCCCACCAGTTTCGGGCATTATCCTTAAGCTGCTTCTTCACCAGATCAACCCATCCAGCTGGGTTGACCTTCAACATCTTCAAATTATCCTCGGTATTCCTGATCCACTCCTCTGCAGCCAACGGTCCTTCAGATCCATCAAAGTAGGTCGGGCCCAGCTCCCGAAACTGCTTCGCTCCTGGCTCGTAGCGAGGAGCACTCTGAGTGTTCTGGAGCATGCCCTGCTGCACCTGCATCATCTGATGCATCATCCTCATGATCGCAGCATTGGTGGGCTCTCTATCTGGTACCTCAGCACGATTGGGCCCGCTGCCAGATCGGGTCTGTCGTCGTCCAGCCATCTAATGACATAGAAAACGGACAAACAAATTAGACTCAAAGCTTAATGACTTGGATGTTGCAATTTATTTAATGGACATTCCGTTATTATCGTTGTTCTGTTAGTTCGCAATCGCAAGAAGGGACCTGCATGGGCCACCAACAAAACCTGTCACGCCCCGCTTCCCAAAAACGTGGAGGCGAAGCCTGAAAAGGTCCGCTCAGACTTGAAGCTACAAAGCTGCAAGTCCGATAAGCGTCAATCAAATTTAAACTACAGGTCCTTGCAACGCGAAACGAAACAAAGATAATAATAACGAAAGAGACAAAAGAAACATCTCAGAACGTCCATAATAATAAATCTCAACATCGCAGAAAAAGCCACCAGGCTAAAATAAAAGAGTCTAAAAGAGGCCCCAGCATGGCCAACAAAAGTACAAAGTACGAAAACAAAGTAATGGTGCAAGCACCGACAACTAACAGCAGCCTAAAGCAAAAGCAACTCAACAGTCACTAAGACTGGTCTCCGGTGTCCTCGAACTCCTCGACGAACGTAGGCTCTGGCTCAGCGTCAGCAAACACCTCGTCCTCAACAACTGTCTCTAGCTCAGGGTCTAACATGTGACACCCAAAAGAGCAAGGGGCACATATCAGCAAGTTTACAAGAGACTTGTGCAAGGAAACTGAAAGTAGGTACAAGTAAAGCAACCTAGCAGTTCTAGCATGATGCGATGACATGGCAGTTAAAGTATGAGTGCAACAAGTAAAGTAAAGTACGAGCATGGCATGGATGTCAAGTTTTACAAGAAACACTCACTAGTACAAGACAAGTAAAGTAAGCACCTCGTGCACAGAGATTACACCTTCTGGCTAGAGTGGCTGCGCGGGCCAACTCCTAAGCTCAGGTGATCGGTTATCCCTACCCCTCCACGTGTATATGGACTGGCGTCCATCTTCTGGATCACGAGCCAGGAAGTGTTTTTAACAAGTATGGCGTAGGGGTGCACCTAGCCGGACAAGGAAGTACAAGTATTGTAGCGTGTGCTACGAATGCGACATTCAATGCATGGATGACATGACATGGCAAGTAGTAAAGCGTACAGGTAAGGAAAGTAAACATGATAGTTTAGTATGCATGATCAACAAGTTAAAGAGTAGGATCTGGCTTCATTGTCAAGCTAGATCAATTTGGGTGACTGATCTAGTTTCGTTGTCAAACTAGATCAAGTAGGCGTCTAGCCAGCTATCATTTCACTGACTAGTCTCTTTTACGCTAAAAACAAGGGAGTGGCCTAAAAACATGGCCCTACACAAGAGTTGGCAAGTTTCACTTGCCTGCAAGTATCACGTCTGAGCACACCGTCCAACGGGTCCAAAGTCACAATATTCCTACGTGCACAAGTCCACCGGCCTACATCCGTTTTATTAATCTTGATTAGTGATTTCTAAAACATTTAAAATACTTTAAAATACTGATTTTTAGTCTTGATTAGCATGCAATTGGGTTGGGGGGCCTAGGGGTGCAAAGCGTTACCTCAACACGACGCGAAAGCTACACTGGCGTCGGGTAGCGACGCCAGGGGTTGGAATCATAATATCGCGCTCCAAGTCCAGATTCCAATATAGATTCCTCGCTGGAAAGTTCAGAGCATCAACCGGAGCAATGATTCCAGATTCCAAAGCTAGCACGTGCGACGACGAGCTACGACGTGTCTTAATGTCGTACGCAGCAAATCGTCGAAGAGAACGCACCTAGGTGGGGCCCACAGTAGTCCTAGGGACCAATAGGGGACCCACAATACCTCTAGAGAACTTGGGGGGCCCACGGTGGCAAGCGATAAGACGGATGCGGGGTTGCGACGAACGGCTCTCGGTCGTACACAGCCAATGCGGGGGTCGTCCTCGGTCAGACACAGGGGGACGGCCTGTGCAGTGCTGCGGTCGGTGCGGGGCTTGGTTCTCTCGGTCAGAGCGGTAGAGCGGGCTGGTCGGGCTCCTTGGATGCGGGGGAGCGGAGCGCTGCAACGTTGCAACCGTTGCAACGTTGCGGGCTTCGGTCGGTGCGGAGATGCGGCTCGGTCAGACACGGGCGGAGGCGGGCGACAGGAGCGGGGGTCGGTGCGGAGCAGGGATGCGGAGATGCGGAGCGGGTCTCTCGGTCTGACCGAGAGATCCTCTCGGTCGGTGCGGAAGAATGGAGCGGCTGCGATGCAGCGGTGCGGGCCAAATGAGCTGGAAATTGGCTCAAAAATTCTTTAAAACGTTTTAAACTCAAATAAATTTTCTTTGGCCAAAATTAATTTAAAACCTAGCTTTTAAAAATATTTTAAACCTTGATAAAAATATAAAAGTGGTCAAATGAACTCCAAAAATTATAAAATAAGTATCATGGTGATCGTAATGACGAAAGGAAGCTAACTAAGAAGACAGATATCAATTTCGACGTCGGACGACGAAACTAAAAATAGAAACGTCTCCCGTCAAAAGTGAGAATCGCAACGTCTCACCGAATAAGATTAAATTGTGGGAAAACGACTCGAGAAACGTCGTCCCAAATTAGTGCCACTATTTAATACTCTCAGAGACGTTCACAACGACATATCACAACAAAGTGTTCACAAACAAATAAAGTCTAAAATAAACACGTTCACGGCCAAAAGCACGTGCACGAACAAAGTACAACGAAAAGTGGTCGTTACATTATTAGTTCTGTTATAGTAGCATTTTAGTTAGTTTATTAATGTCACCTGTTAGTTCTAATAAGGACAATAATATCCTTTATATTTCTAAATTAGATTAGTATAATAGTTTGTATATATTAATATAATTAAACGTGTTAGTATACATATGTACATACAGTAACCATATGTTATGACATTAATACCATTTAGTTAAACACTTTTTAGCTTGATTTTAAATCTAATGACGCAGAAATCGTCTCGCCTTTCCTACAATCACAACGGCATCAAAAATCACTCCAAATAGGCAAGTGTGCGAGTTATTTAATCGCATTTTCATTTAAAGCTGAATTATGGAAATTGACCCATGAAATGACATTCACGAACATTGCCATGATAACCTACACTTATTATGTGACACACATGTTTAGGATTCAAGACTTGATAATGAAAAATACGTGTATGCAGCATGTTTATTAATTAATCATTTAATTTCCTTGTCCTAAGATGTCTTAAATGTCTTAAATTATTAATATGGTATCATGCTTCACCTCATTCTTGTACGCACTTGTTAGAACCCTACCTTTTGATAGATTAAAATTGCATAGTATTAAGGGCAATGATGGAATATCTTGAAAATACTTGAATTAGTGAACTCGTGCGCCTCAATGGCAAAATCTTGAATTCGTGAACTTGTGCAACTTGATTAGACTGGATCATGTTCCAGCATAATATTTGGGGTGGGGTTAGGGTTGAGCGACCACTAAGCGTGTGTGTGCAAGTGTCCCCTTCAAGAGCACCACCTATACGGTGGGTGGCATCAATCACGATTATACCGCCATGAGAAGGATCGATTCACTCACCACGTATTAAAGGCGAGAACCCTAGGCATGATAGAAATCATATGCATGGAACTTAAATCAATTATTGTTACTTTACTTGCACACTAGAATTGCCATGACTATTGTGTTGTACTATTATTAGAACTGACATGTTCATAAATGCATTGCTTAAATTTCTTTAGAATTGATATGTTCATAACTGTACTGCTGATTAATCATATAATTGTGACATTAGAACTACTAACATCTTTTAATATATTATAATAAATTGTACACTTTGCCTTGGGTCAACTCACCTTTCACTTGCTAGACCCTTACTGACATACATTCATGTTTTTGGAATGTATGTCTGATCACGGGACAGAGTACCAGGAGGAGGAGTTGTTTGAGGTGGCTGATCCAGTGAGCCAGGAGTTTGTTGACCTGGAGTCGCTCCATGCAGATGACTAGAGACTTGTTCTGTTGCTGTTTTAGATTTGCTTTACTACCTTTTAGTAGGAGTATGTATCCATGGTGTACTTTCCCTTGGCCATGCTGAGGCCGTGTTGCTTTTATTTCGTGTACGAACTTTTGGATGTGGCTTTGAATGTATGAATGTTCTATTATTCTGAATGCTTGCAAGAAATCCTATGAGGTTGTTGTCACAGACGCTTAGTGAACTCGAGCTTCATCGCTCTAGTTCATGCGGACCTTCATAGCGTTCTCATTTCCATCATTTTTGGGAAGCGCGACGTTACAGGTTTTTATGGTGACCCATGCAAGTCAATGCATCTGCGAAAATTCAGAACAATAAGAATGTTATCATTAGCCCAACATCTAGGGTAATCACATGCACGAGATTAATTCTGGGTTTTCTTGTCTCAATATGGCAGGAAGACATAATGCTTGACCTAGAGCCGGTGCTGCTGGAGGCGGAGATGGTGACTTCCACCAGCTGCTTAGAGTCATGAGATATATGTTGGATATGGACGACATAAATACACCCATGATGGGATGTATGAGGGTATACGGACCTCAGATGTCGCGTGCACGAAGGCATGCGCGAAGGGAACCTTTTCTCGTGTGAAAAGGACCACTCGATAAGTGGAAAAAGCCACTCGATAAGTGGAAAAAGCCACTTTATAAGTGCAAAATGGCACTTGATAAGTGGATAAAGAAGAAGATAAATGAATGTGCTAATATAGGCTAATAAGCTTATATTTAGTTATTTCCTACAATAACTACCCCTAAAGCCTATAAATAGGACCCAAGGGTAAGGCATTCTTTTACACTTTCCATGCCATAAGTTTGCATAAGGCATCTTATGTTCTTCTTCTCCCTTCCATTAAAATCCTCTTCTAGTTAGAGATTTAGGCGGTGAAACTCTGCTTCGATCCTCCGTGACGAAGTATCGACCGTTGTGGCGAATCCGAGGGCGAAGTTCCGAGATTACGGTGCCGCGTACGCAAGCGTAAGTTTCGAATTTATTATTCGATTCTAACGTCCTTGTTTTGTCAGGATCCAACATTGGTATCGGAGCCATACGGATTCGCTCCGGTCAGACCGTCGCCCCGTCGAAACTATGAACGAGTCGTTATCTTTTTCACGAATGGGTATCCTACCATTATGGATATGGTAGGAACGCTTCGTGATGGAGAGAACGCAGCGGTTGTTCTTTTCACGTTAGGGTCTCCTACCATTATGGATATGGCAGGAACTCTCCGTGACGGGAAGAACCGACCGTTCATATCGTCAAGCTCGCACTCTTCATGGATGCTGAGTCTCCATTCATAGGGAATGTGAACTCTCTTCATGTGGAGCGTGTAGTTTACGAATTTTAAAGTATGTTATTTTTCCATTTTGGTACACGGCCATTAGAGAATAACTACTTTCTCGACGAACGGGTGCTTCATCGACAAACGGGTGCTTCATCGAGGAAGAAGATGGTAGTTATTCCCATCGGGGAAGATGACTTTTTGGTGCTTGATCACCATGGCCAAATGGGCTATGAAGGCAATGCACACCCCCCTCCCCATGCGGAGGGGGTTGGCTACTGCCAATAACCACCACGGCCACCCCTCCGGCGGGGTGTGCGGTAACCCCATATAAGGGGGTGGCCGGCCATGGCCGGCCAAGGCCAAATGGCCATGACCCGGCCATGGCCAGGGGGCCCTGGCCGTGGCCAAGGCCAGGCCTGGCCGAGGCCAGGCCAGGGCCAGGGCCCAGGTCTGGCCTCGGCCAAGGCCAGGGGTCGGCATGGCCGGCCTCGGCTAGGGCAGAGGCCCTGGCCGAGGTGCTAGGTCCCCTGGCCGGCCAGGGCAGAGGCCCTGGCCGGCCCTTGGCCAGCCTCGGCCAGGGCAGAGGCCCTGGCTGGGAAGGGTTTTTCAGATCATTGGTATTGGTCGACCAATCCGGGAGTTTTGGTTGACCAATTCGGTAAAAGGCCTTGGTCAAACACGAACATGCCAACTAGCCCATACGGGGCCACCGACAGTCGTCTGCGGCAAAATTCTCCCATACGGGGGGAAGCGCCTGGATCCATACGGGAGCCGGCAACAATGGCTTGCAGAAAAAACCCCTCAAGGGGAATTCGGCCTTGGCATGGCTACGGCTCATTCCCAGCAAATGGCCAGGAAGTGCCGAATATTTTTCACTAGTATCATAAGGGTACTAGGTTGAAATATACAATTTTTGAAATATACGTTTTTCATACATTTTGAAAAATACGTTTTCAAAAACGCTTTTCCGCTGTAAAGTACTATAAGAGTACTTTTATTTGATAAAGTGATAGGGAAATATTGAAAGTTACTCTAGATGGTGATTGGAAACATAGTGACCTTTCCGATTCTAGAATAACATCTTCAATATTTTTCGAAAGTAACTTATCAAATTATAAATATCATTCCAAGTGGGAGTTGAAATTAGAACTATCCAAATGGGATATTCTATTATCATTTCAAATGGGAATTATATTTTAAGAATTTTCAATGCAATGTTTTTGATCAAACCTTCGGTTTTGTGTCTTTTGCAGCATTTTAAAAGTAAAATGTCTTCCGCTTCAAAGAATATCGTCGCTGAGTTAAACAGAGGTGAAAAACTCAACGGCGATAATTACAAACTTTGGTCCATCAAGATACAATACGTTTTAGAGGATCAAGAAGTGCTCGAGACTCTAAAGAACGTAATGATTGAACCCGAGTTGGGCACTACGGCTAAACACAGACGAGATAAGGAAGCTTTTGATGCTTGGTCTCGGAAGAAAAAGATATCTAGCATTACGTTATTAAGCAGTATGGCTGATGACATAATGCGCATCTTCCGAGAGCATGACTTAGCCATGGACATATGGTCCAAGCTTAGGGAAAAGTTTGGTGGCACATCAGTGTCCAAACTTCGCGCCTTAACTATAAGATTTGATTCATACAAGAAACGTCCAGATCATTCCATGGGGAAACATCTGTGACATATGGCAAATCTTATCTCAGAGTTAAAGGATGCGGGTCATGTGCTCACTGATGAGCAACAAATCCAAGCAGTCATACGTTCCCTACCAAATGGGTGGGACCAAATGAAGATGCATCTCACTCACAATGAGAGCATCAAGACCTTCAGCGATGTTTCCAAGCACCTCAAATTAGAGGAAGAGCGGCTTGCGGCTGCCAAGCCAAGTGCAGAAGTGCACAGGTTGCTAGTTCCTCACACGGGGGAAAGAAAAGGAAAGATCGTTTGAAATCTACCAATGAACGTAATAAGCAACCTGAGTCTACCAAGAAGCCCAAACATAAGGGTGGGCACAAGAAATGGCACAAGAAGAAAGACTTGAAGAGGATCAAGTGCTTTAAGTGCAACAAGCTCGGTCACTATGCTCGTTCGTGTACGAGTGGAGGCGACGAGGTAACTTGTAAATATACTAGTTACATATGTGTTTCTAGTTCAATATTTCTTGTGAAATCTAATCCATTTTGGATAATTGATTCAGGTGCCACCGACCACATAGCAAGGGACAGACGGTCCTTCGTGGAGTATCACAGGATACCCCAAGGAACGAAGTGGATCTATGTAGGAAACAACACACGTGTTGAAGTGAAAGGCGTTGGGACTTGCAAGCTAGTCTTGGACAACGGCCGCACTCTCCTACTTTATGATGTCCTCTTCGCTCCAGATATTCGAAGGAATATAATTTCTGTGGTCGTGTTAATGGGTCTTGGCTATAACTGGTTTTTTCATGATTGTAATGTGGACTTAAGTTGTAATAATACTCTTATTGGTACTGGGTTTATATTTAAAGGATTTATTATAATGAGTACAATGTATGATTCCTCGTGTAATGAAAATTTCCTTATTGCAAATTCTAAGACTTATGAGTCTGATGTGATTTGTTGGCACACAAGGCTTGGTCATATTGGACCAACGCGTATGGATAGACTTGCCAAACGTGGCCTTCTATCCAATGTTTCAAAGGTTGAAATGTCGACCTGCGAACATTGCCTAGTGGGGAAATCTTGTCGCAAGCCGTTTGAAACCGGCACAAGGGCCGAGGTTCCATTACAGCTTATCCATTCGGACATATGTGGTCTGATGAATGTCAAGACAAGACGCGGGAAGTCCTATTTCATCACTTTTATTAATGATTTCACCTATCCCACAAAAGTGAAGCATTGGCTTGCTTTAAAAACTATATGAGTTTAGTGGAGAATCAATTAGATCGCAAGATTAAGGTCTTACGAACCGATAGGGGCGGTGAATATTAATCAACAAGTTTTAAGGAACTTTGTGATGAAAAAGGCATAGTACATCAGGTAACTATGCCTTATACTCAACAAAACGGTGTTGCAGAAAGGAGAAATAGGACTTTAATGGAAATGGTCCGTTCAATGATGGTGCAAGCTAACTTGCCAATCACCTTTTGGGGTGATGCATTATTGACGGCCGCTTTCATTTTAAACCGCGTACCCTCGAAATCAGTTAGCTCCACTCCTTATGAGTTGTGGAACCAAAGGTCTCCTGACTTAAACATTTTGAAATCTTGGGGTTGTGCACCCTACGCACATATTTCCTCCCATAAGTATGGCAAACTTGGGCCAAGGGGAAGGAAATGTAACTTTATACGATACGCAGAAAACTCCAAAGGTTATGTTTTTGTTAGTCAGGAAGACAATGGTGGGCTAATTGAGTTTGAGTCGAGGGATGTCACTTTCTTGGAAAACGAGTTTCCAAGACAGTGCGAGATAAGTCAAGACTTATCTCTATTTGAGATTTATGATCAAGAAGGATTACCTCATTCGAGTGGGAGAATTCTTGGTGAAAACGAAAATACGTTTCAACCTTCACCAATGGATTATACGAATGACGATTATCCTATTCCATACGGGAATAATGATCCAAGTGGGAGCAATTCTAACGACATTCCAAGTGGGAGTGATATTAGAATTGATCTAAATTCGAGTCAACAAGGACTTGAAGAATCTCAAATGCGATGTAGTAGTCGTACAAGGTTGGCTCCTCTAAGATTTGAGGATGAATTTCCGCAAACCTTTATGACTTTACTACAAGAAGATGAGAGCCTGCTACTTTCAAACAGGCCGTATCTTGCCCTGCTAAAGACAAATGGATGGAAGCGATGCAAGAGGAGTTAGAATCCATGAAAGTTGACCAAGTCTGGGACTTAGTTGACTTACCCAGAGGACGTAGAACTATTGGGAACAAATGGGTTCTCAAGATCAAGCATAAGGCTGATGGCTCTATTGACAGATATAAAGCTCGCCTTGTCGCGAAAGGTTTTACGCAACCGGAAGGGATAGACTACGAAGAGACCTTCTCACATGTTGTCCGTTTTACCTCAATTCGGCTGATTCTGGCAATGGTAGCTTGCTTAGACCTCGAATTACATCAGATGGATGTAAAGACTGCCTTTCTCAATGGAGAATTGGACGAGGAGATATATATGGAACAACCAACAGGGTTTGTAAAAGAAGGAAACGAACATAAGGTTTGTAAACTTCGTAAATCCATATATGATCTTAAACAATCCTCGACGCAATGGTATATACGATTTCAAGAAGTTGTCTTATCAAATGGTTTTACCATGCTTGATGAAGATAACTACGTATATATCAAGAGGATTAAAAGCAAGTATGTTATCATGTCTCTATATGTAGATGACATTTTAATAGCCGGAAATGACAAGGGCTTTGTGATGGATATCAAGGTCATCAGTTTTTGAGATGAAAGACATGGGAGAAGCCGCATATATCCTTGGAGTTAAGATTTCAAGGAATCGTTCGAAGAAACTTCTTTCTCTTTCACAGGAGACTTATATAAAGAAGGTTCTAGAACGATTTAATATGCAGGACTGCAAGTCCATTGATACTCCTATAAGCAAAAGCGATAATTTATGTCTGAAATCATGTCCTAAGAACCAAAAGGAGAAAGAGATTATGGAAAAAGTTCCATATTCCAGTGCAGTTGGTAGTCTTATGTACGCTATGATGTGTACAAGACGTGACATCTGTTTTGCCGTTGGAATGGTAAGTCGTTACCAATCCAACCCAGGGCAAGTACACAGGAAAGCGGTTAAGAGGATAATGCGGTATCTCAAAGGAACTGCAGACTTTGCTTTATGCTATCAAGGAGATGCCTTGAGGCTCGAAGGCTACACTGATGCTGATTGGGCGGGTGATCTCGATGAGCGACGATCGACCTCAGGATATGTTTTTCTACTCGGATCTGGTGCAATATCCTGGAGTAGCAAGAAACAATCCTGCATCGCACTTTCAACCATGGAAGCCGAGTTTGTAGAATTTAGCATGGCAGTCCAAGAGGCTGTTTGGCTTAGGAAGTTCCTAGACATGCTAATTAATGCAAGTGACTCAGGTGTTGTACCCATACACAGCGACAGTCAAGCATCTATAGCCTATGTCAAAGATCTGAAATTCCATTGTAAGACCAAACACATAGATATCCGCTACAAATTTGCAAAAGACTATGATAAGACCAAGAAGGTAGACATAAGGTACATATCTACGCATGAGATGGTAGCGGACCCGCTTACGAAGGCGATCCCCAGAGATGTGTTTTACAAACACTTATCATCTCAAGGATTGCGTAAGAGCTGAGTTGTACCAATATAAATTCCCATGTCTGTAAATGATCAAATTTAATAAAAGAATAAGTTCTTTTTCAAACATTGCATATGAATTTCTTGAGAAATGTTTGTGTACATTTTTGAAATCTAAGCTATACTTTCTAGTATGTCGGACAGATTGAGGTTGGCTCTCTCACATGAGCAACCGCCTTATTCTATCAGACGGATAGAATAGAGATGAGACCTGTTTAAAGTCAAAATCATCAGACGGATGATTTAGAGTCATGACTTAAACAAAATGGCCGCATGAAAGATCTGCAGCATATGGATGCTTACAGAAGATCTAAGAGGACTTTGAAATCCTATCTGTCTACATACGGGATGTGAGTCCAAAGGATTATTTGAGTAGAAAAAGGGACTCAAAGTTAGACATTGTGGTGTCTGATCATCATCCTTACAACATCATTGAGACATACACTCCCTGGGAAAGGAGCGATGTTGTAATACGTATTCATACTACGTATGCATTTTTGACCATTGGGTTAGAATAGTAAATAAGTTTACTATTATGTGAGACCCAAAGACCACATGGGTCTTAATTCATTACCCTTATGGACTCTAATTGGTTCCTTTAGATTTGACCGGGTGATTGCTATCTTAGCATGTTACTTATGGACTATGGTTAATTCGGTCCAGCGGGGCATGTTAGAAAAGCGAGTCAAGTCAAGATCAAAAGGATCGCAAGAAGATGAAGATTAATTTCATATTCACATTTGGACTTTAGAGATTCAAAGCTGGCCAGCCAATTGTAATCCAGATGGGATTCAATTGTTGAATATAAAGTATAAGAAATGTGAAGAAATAATCTAGGGTAAAGCATGCGTTGATCTACTCAACTTTGCACCTCGAGGAGTGTTGTGTATCTCTAACAAGTGCACAACAGCGGACTCTATGCGCATGACGGTCACACGGCCTATTTCTCGGTATGATAAATAGAAGAGTTAGAGGAAAATAAGTTTCCTTACAATCCCCTCAAGTGTGAGTGGGAGATGTTGGATATGGACGACATAAATACCCCCATGAGGGGATGTATGAGGGTATACGGACCTTAGATGTCGCGTGCACGAAGGCGTGCGCGAAGGGAACCTTTTCTCGTGTGAAAAGGACCGCTCGATAAGTGGAAAAAGCCACTCGATAAGTGGAAAAAGCCACTCGATAAGTGCAAAATGGCACTTGATAAGTGGATAAAGAAGAAGATAAATGAATGTGCTAATATAGGCTAATAAGCTTATATTTAGTTATTTCCTACAATAACTACCCCTAAAGCCTATAAATAGGACCCAAGGGTAAGGCATTCTTTTACACTTTCCATGGCATAAGTTTGCATAAGGCATCTTATGTTCTTCTTCTCCCTTCCATTAAAATCCTCTTCTAGTTAGAGATTTAGGCGGTGAAACTCTGCTTCGATCCTCCGTGACGAAGTATCGACCGTTGTGGCGAATCCGAGGGCGAAGTTCTGAGATTACGGTGCCGCGTACGCAAGCGTAAGTCTCGACTTTATTATTCGATTCTAACATCCTTGTTTTGTCAGGATCCAACAATATAGTCTTGAGGTTCAGCACCATTTGGTTCGGCAGGGAAACCAGGATATACCAGTTGCACCACCTCACCCTCTCTTTGAGCCTGGAGCCAAGCAATTTCGAGAGATGCACCCGAAGAGCTTCTCCGAAAGAGAGGGTCCACTAGGGGCTGAGGAGTGGATTCGTAGCACTGAGGATGACTTGGGTCTTTCCCGAGTCAATCGGATCGAGTGGGTGGAGCTAGCCAAGAAGCAGTTGACGAATAATACCCGCATCTAATGGGATGCTGAGGAGACCAGGCTAACCAAGCCAATTCCATAGGCTACTTTTTGACTGAGGTTTGACGCTTAGTATTTTCCTAAGGCTGCAAAGAGAGAGATGCAGCAGCGATTCATCAACTTGGTTCAGGACACCATGACTGTTGATGAGTATGAGGCTGAGTTTGTTATGCTGAGTTGCTTTGCCCCTACTCTGGTGGTGGACCCAGAGGACTGTGCCCACCATTTCTTACAGAGCTTAGATCTGGACATTCAAGCTTCGATGTCCTCGATCACTCTTACCATGCATGAGGAAGTCCTGATAGCAGCGAGAAAGCATGAGTTGATCGTGAATCAGAAGAAGGCACGTCAGGTAGGCAAGCACTTGATGGAGTTGCAGAGGAGTGTACTGTCACGCCCCGCTTCCCAAAAGTACGGACGAGAAGCGTGACTAAGGCCCGCTTAGGCCGGGGCTGAGAGCCCAGACCCAATAAGCGTCTGTGGTATTCCAAAACAAAGAAACAGGTCCCTGCATGTTAGTACGGAACAACAAAAGTACTGAAAAGAGATATCATTTCATTTTATTCCAAATATAACATCCAAAGTACGGAAAGTCTTAAAACGCCGGAAACGGCTACAACTGCAGAAAAGGAAACTACTGGTGCAAGCACCCAACCTAAACAGGAAAGCAAATAGGTGCTACGCACCCAACAAAGCTGAAATAAGGAACTCTGGAACAGCAACAAGAGGCCTCTAACTCTGGTCATCCTCTAGATCGTACTCCGGATCAACGTCCTTCGGCTCTCCGTCTGCTGGCAAGTCTGCCTCGTCGACGTACTCCGGCTCACCACCTGCGTACATTACCAAAGAAGGAAACTTTACGTCAGGTAAAGTCTACAAAAAGTGGTCAGACTCTACTGCAAGTGTATCAACTTTTTAGACAACGATTTACTGGTTGATTAGCATGCTGGGGTTATAACTGAGTAACAAAAGAAGTAACGTAGCAGGAAAGTAAAGCGTAACAAGTAGTAGTCGTAGCGTGTGCTACCAACTACGGGACTAACCTACAGGTGTCAAGACAAAGTCGGGACGGGACGGGACATGACAAGACAAGACAAGTGAGACACGAAAGGGTTCACGCCTTACGGTTCGAGGGGGATCAGACCCTCTTGCCGTGCGCACGCTCAACCCAACCCCAAACCCCAAGGAAGACAAGACAAGACAAACAGTACAAGGGATCACTCGCTCTAGCTTGGCGAGTGCCCTATTGCCCGCAGGCTGTGAAAAAGTACATGGGATCACTCTCTCTAGCTTGGAGAGTGCCCTATTGCCCAGCGGGCTGTGAAACAATACAAGGGATCACTCTCTCTAGCTTGGAGAGTGCCCTATTACCCAGCGGGCTGTGAAACAGTACAAGGGATCACTCTCTCTAGCTTGGAGAGTGCCCTATTGCCCAGCGGGCTATGCATGCAAGACGGGACGTGACGTGACGTGACGGGAAGGGTTATTCTAGGGTTTCCACACACACGCACACACATGATAGCCCTACGATATCAAAAGTTGTTGTTGTCAGGCTCAGACTTCGTCGTCAAGTCTGAGCCGTCAAGGGTCGTCCCGGACGCTATCATTTCATGTTCGGTTCTATTTGTTCACAGTTATCAGTTCTAACCAACTTGGCCTAAGCACAGCCAAAAGTGCAAGTGAGATACACTTGCCTGTGATGGCGAGTGTGACGTCCTCTCGAAGCGTCTCATCCAAGCATCTCGTCTGCGGAAGTCCGTCTGAAACAGTGCCGTGGCGACGGTGTCAGGTCTCAATTTCATCAAATCCTATTAGGGTTCGTTTCTAGGTTATCGGGACTATCATATTCGTCAAAAATCACATTTTGATGTTTCAGCCTAATCGACGATCTATCCTATGTGCACAGTCAACAAAGTCCGTTCGTCAATTTTCTAAGTTCGTACAACGTTTTACTGGTGATGGAAATAAATTTTAGTTCAAGTTGTCGATTTTTAGATTAGGGTTCAATCTGCTATTGTGGGGGTTTCTACGAGTTTCGTGGGACCAACCTTAACTGGAGTTTGTCGTAGAATGGAAGTCGTGTCTGAACGGAGAACTCTTCAGCGTCAAATCTGGGCCACGCATGATTTCCCAAAAGTTGGAACTTGCGACGAAGGCCTACGACGTGTCGTAACGTTGTAGATGGCAAATCCGTGAAGTAGTACACCCAAGTGGAGCCCACAGCAGTGCTAGGGGTCAATGGGGGACCCACAACACCTCAGGAGGACTTGGGGGGCATACCACAGGAGTTGCTGTGGAAGAATCCAAGTTGCGACGAACGGCTGTCGGTCAAACTGAGCCGCTGCGGGGAAATCTCTCGGTCAGACCGAGGGAATCGCAACGCACGGGGTCGGTCGTCGCAGCGGAGGGCGTTGCAAGGCGGGTGCTTCGGTCACAACGGGCCGGTGCGGAAGATCCTGTCGGCCGGGCTCTTGGGCAAGGCTTGCAACGGAGCGGGGTACGGAGAGCTTGCGGGTGTGGAGCGGGCCTTCGGTCAGACCGACGGGGCGGGTCGGTCAGGCGCTGGCGATGCGGGCGACGGTGCAGCGGGGTGCGGACGAAGCGGCTGTGCGGGGGAAACCCTCGGTCAGACCGAGAGACGGCCTCGGTCGGTGCGGGCGACTGTGGGGGGGGGGTTGCAGCAGAGCGCTGCAGCGGCGATGCGGGAGCGGGCGCCGGTCGTGCACGGGAATTGCGGGGGCGGCTGTCGGTCGTGCACGGCAGCAGCTGTCGCAACGTTGCGACGAACGTTGGGATGTGTTTTTGACGGCTAGGGTTTGGGTGGCTGCGAAAATAAGCTAGCCTAGGGTTTATTTAAATAGGAAAGAGCTAGGGTTAGGTCTAGGGTTTAATAAAAATAATTTAAATAATTTAAAATTTAAAATAAATCAAATATTTACTCTCCTCTCCTTCACGCAAGGATGGGTGCGGCCAAAAATTCTGAAATTTGGTCAAAAAATTATTTAGAGCGTTATTATAATATGGGAATTTTATTATAATTTAAACACTTATAAAAATAGGTTTTAAAATTATTTAAAACTTACTTAAAAATGAAAAATAGGTCAAATTAAGCCTAAAAATTGTTAAATAATTATGGAGTGATTGGGATGACGAAAGAAAGAGAACCAGGAAGACGGATCTAAATTTCAACGTCGAGAGACGAAACTAAAAAGAGAAACGTCTCGCGTCAACATAGAAAGTCATGCCGTCACGTCAAATAAGTTAGAGTCGCGGAAGAATGACCCAAGAAATGTCGTTCCAAAATGTTCCACAATCTAATACTCTTAGAGACGATCACAATGACATATCACACAAAAATGTTCAAAAACAAATAATGTCTAAAATAAACACGTGCACAATCAAGAGCACGTGCACAAAGAAAGTACGATCGGAAACCGACCGTTACATCCTCCCCAACTTAGAAATGATTCCGTCCTCGGAATCAACATCAAGCACTACTCGGGAAGAGATGCGGGAAGCGCTCTCTCATATCATCCTCACGCTCCCAGGTGGACTCTCCAGGTGATCCGTGACGCCACATCACTCTCACCAGGTCGACTATCTTATTCCTCAACTGCTTCTGTCGACGGTCCAAGATCTGCACAGGCTGCTGGTCATATGTCAGGTCCGGGCGAACCGTAATCTCCGAGAAATCAACCGTGTGTGACGGATCACTAACGTACCGACGTAGCTGAGATACGTGAAATACGTCGTGAACTCCCTCCAAAGACGGTGGCAGAGCAAGGCGATAGGCCACTGCCCCCACACGCTCAAGCACATTGAATGGCCCAATATACCTCGGACTCAGCTTTCCCTTCTTCCCAAAACGAATAACTCCGCGGTTCGGAGAAATCTTTAGGAAGACGTGATCTCCAGGCTGAAACTCCAAGGGTCTCCTCTTGGCATCTGCCCAATGCTTGAAGCAATCCTGTGAAACTCTGAGCTTCTCCCTGATGTCCCTCACGACATCCACAGCTTCCACTATCATCTCTGGACCCAACAGCTCCCGATCTCTGATGTCATCCCCGCTCAGTGGCGATCGACATTTCCTTCCATATAAGGCAGCAAACGGCGCCATGCCAATGCTCACCTGGTAGCTGTTGTTATATGAGAACTCTACCAAGTGAAGATGGTCCTCCCACGATCCTTTCAAATCGAGCGTACAAGCTCGCAGCATATCCTCCAGAATCTGAATAGTCCTCTCGGACTGGCCATCAGTCTGCGGGTGGTACGCCGTGCTGAAAATCAGACTCGTACCCAAATTCTCCTGCAGACTTCTCCAGAACTGAGAAGTGAACCTCGTGTCTCGGTCAGACACAATGCTCACGGGGACTCTATGTAAGCGTACAATCTCCTGCACGTACACAGTCTACGTCACAACCAACTCAAGAGGAAATTAAAAGAGAAGTAAAAGAAATTTACCTCCAGATATTTCCTCGCCAAAGCTTCCGTAGACTGGCCCACTCGGAATGGAATAAAGTGCGCAGACTTGGTTAATCGATCTACGATCACCCAGACTGCGTCGTTCTGCCTCAGGGTTTGAGGTAAACCAGTCACAAAATCCATCGTAATATGTTGCCACTTCCACTCCGGAATAGGAAACGGTTGTAGCAACCCAGCAGCACGATGGTGCTCAGCCTTCACCTGTTGGCATATCAAACACTTGGCAACGCTCCGTGCCACACTCCTCTTCATGCCAATCCACCAATAGTTCAGACGGAGGTCCTTATACATCTTGGTGCCTCCAGGATGTATAGAATATGACGAGCTATGAGTCTCGCTCCACAGCTCCTCACAAACATCACCTGCAGGTACACAGAGCCTACTGCCGTAGCGCAGCGAACCATCCTCATGAATCACGAACTCTGTCTGTAGTCCAGCTTCAACCTGCATCCTGATTCTCTGCAGCTTCGGATCTCCTGCCTGTGTTACCTTGATACGATCCACGATCGTGGACTGAATCTACAAATTCATGAATGAATGAACCACACCAGGTAGGACAACCTCCAAATCCATCTCTCTCAGCTCCTGCTGAATCCTCCAGTCGGCAGTATGCATCATCGCAGCGGGAAGTCTACTCAAAGCATCGGGCACTACGTTCACCTTCCCGGGATGATATTGCAAATCAATCTCGTAGTCAGCCATGAGCTCTAACCATCGCCTCTGATGCATGTTGAGCTCCTTCTACGTAAAGATGTACTTCAAGCTCTTGTGATCGGTGAAAATCTTCACACTCTCACCTAGCAAGAAGTGCCTCCAAATCTTCAGTGCAAAAATCACTGCTGCCAACTCCAGATCGTGTGTCGGGTAATTCTTCTCATGAGTCCTCAACTGACGAGAAGCATATGCGACCATGTGGCCATGCTGACGCAAGACGCATCCTATGCCCTTCCCTGATGCATCACAATAAACTTTGAAGCCTCCGCTTCGATCCGGTATTGCCAACACTGGTGCCGAGGTCAATCTCGCCTTCAAGATACTGAAGGCCTCCTCACAAGCATCTGACCAAAGAAACTCCACGTCCTTCCTCGTCAGCTTCGTCATCGGCTCTGCAATCTTCGAGAAATCCTTGATGAACCGCCGATAATAGCCTGCTAAACCAAGGAAACTCCTGATGTCTGACGCTGACTGTGGAGTCGGCCAATCTCTGACTGCTCTGACCTTCCCCGGATCCACAGATATGCCATCACCGGACACCACGTGCCCCAGGAATGCGACTCTGTCCAGCCAGAACTCGCACTTGCTATACTTGGCATAAAGCTTGTGTCGCCTCAGTGTCTCCAGCACTGTCCTCATATGACAGCTATGCTCCTCCTCAGACTTTGAATAAATAAGAATGTCATCAATGAAGATAACGACAAACTTATCCAGGAAGTCATAGAAAATCAAGTTCATCAAATTCATGAACACAGCTGGAGCATTGGTCACACCGAATGGCATGACCACGAACTCATAATTCCCATACTTCGTCTGGAACGCTGTCTTCGGAACATCATCCTTCTTCACCTTCAACTGATGGTATCCGCTCCTTAAATCCAACTTCGAGAAGACTCTCGAACTTCCAAGCTGATCAAAGATATCGTCGATGCGCAGCAGCGATTACTTATTCTTCACGGTGACAGCATTCAGCCCTCGATAGTCCATGCACATCCTGCGGGACCCATCCTTCTTCTTCACGAGCAAAACTAGTGCACCCAACGGTGACACACTAGGGTGGATGAAACCCTTCTGCAGCAGCTCATCTAACTGCTTCCGCAGCTCCTCGAGCTCAGCGGGAGCCATACAGTACGGCTCTTTCGATATCGGTTGCGCTCCCGGCATAAGATCAATTCCAAACTCTAAAGATCTGTCGGGTGGCAAACCTGAGATATCCTCAGGGAAGACGTCGTCGAAGTCTCTGACGACTACTGGTCGCTCGATCTCCAACTCCATCTGCATGGCTGCAACAATCGGCACCTCCAGCTTGGCCCGATACCTGATGGGCCCAAGCGACTCATCTCTGCTGTGGAACTCGAACTCCGGATGGCCTGGATTCTGAAACACCACCCTCTTACTGTGACAGTCGATCGAGGCGTGGAAATCTCCCAACCAAGCGATACCAAGAACGACATCAAAATGTGGCAGATCGTGGACAATGAAATCTGCAAAGAGCTCGTGTCCACTGACCACCAAAGAAATCGATCAAAATCCCAAGTTCACTGTCACCACTCTGTTCCCTGTGGTGATGTCCCAACACTTAGGGAGTGTGTGGGTGGGAATGGAGTGCTTTGTTACGAACTTCCGGGATATGATGCACATAGATGCACCGGAGTCGAACAAAGCCAAGGCTGGGTGATAGGACACTAGAATGGTGCCTAAGATATAAGAGAACTACGGTCAAACCAAGCTACTCTAACAAACAAGTCAAGCAAGAAACATTAATAATAAGGTTTAAACTACGAAATGCAAGGCTAGATTTAAAGAGTTACCTGCAATAACTCCATCCAGCTCCTCAGTCTCAACAACTGTCATGGTGTACGTCGGCCTCTGGGGTTGCGCTACTTGCTGAAACATCTGCCTTTGTGGCACCAAGGGTGGTCCACGGACAGCAGGTCCTTGTAGTGCCCTGGGAAGCTACTGCACATGTACTAGAGGGGGGGTGAATAGTACTTTTAAATAATAGGGAGAGTTATTCCTAATTATCGTGCAATTAACAAACAACAATGCGGAATAACAACAATCAAGAAATAATGCAAACGCAAACACAATGGTTTAATGGGTTCGGATCCACCCAAGTCTACCCGACTTGTTCCCGGTGATCCTACGTCCCAACCACCCGGATCCCTTCCGGATACTTGAGTTAGAAACCCTAACTCAAGATTTCCACTATGCCCACTTGCGAAAACCTCACAAGTGCAATCGACCTACAATCGATATCCGTGATTCCCACAACCCGGGATCACGCAAACTCTCACAACCGAGAGTATACAATTCAAATATAACTGAAATGAAATGCTTACCAACAAAATACCTATGCCTTGAGATTTCTTACCAAATTAGGGCAAAGAGGATTTTGATGGAGGAAGAGTCACCAAACCCTAGCTTCAAGAAGATGACCAGCAATGGAAGCCTAGGGTGGAGATGGTGACCTAGAATCAAGCTTCTAGCTTGAATGGCTCACAATGGAGAGAATCTCTCTTGAGGATTTAGGACTCAAGAACTTGAGGGAGAGATTCTTGTGAGAAGAGAGAGCTTGGAAATAGAGTTGATAGCTCTTCTCTTTTGATCTGAAAATATCTCCAATATGTTGCTTAACCCCTTCAAGAAATGAATCAGGATTCTATTTATAGGGGCAAGGAAAAACGAGTTCAAAAGGATCCCAACGGCTCTTTTCTGAACCAGACTAGTCGGTCAAAGAAGGATCACTGACCGACTAGTTCATCAACTAGTCGGTCGGTGATACAACGTAGACCGACTAACGGTTGAACAGCCAAAAGGTGAAGTTCCAGGCAAAGACAGCTAGTCGGTCTAAGAAGACTTGTCGACCGACTAGTTTCTCAACTAGTCGGTCGGTGAATGTTCTTTGACCGACTAACGTCGAAATAGGATAGGTTGACTTCAAGATGACTTAGTCGGTTTAAGAACAAATTCTGACCGACTAGTTTCTCAACTAGTCGGTCGGTAAACGTTCTTTGACCGACTAACTCGAAATAGTAGCTCAGGCTGAAAATGAGTGAACACAACTAGTCGGTCTAAGAAGGATTACTGACCGACTAGATCGTCATCTAGTCGGTCGGTGACTCTTCTTTGACCGACTAGCTGTAGTCATAGAAAGAGCTGAATTAGAGAAGGCAAACTAGTCGGTTCAAGTAGAGTTGCCGACCGACTAAATCGTCATCTAGTCGGTTGGTGACCCTCCATGAACCAACTAACATGCACTCGAAGCCGAGGGAAAGAGCGATAGGCTTCGGGAAAGTTTCTAATGGCTTCTATGATAATCATGGCTCTAAGATATGAGCGAAATGAAGATTATAAAGTAAGTCCTACTCAAGGCTTAACATTCTAATCTATGAAGCTAGAAGACTATAAAATAAACTTACGAGCCGTCTTCAAAGCTTCAATCTTTATTCCTCTTGACTTCAATATTGCTCCTCGAGCTTCAACGAAGCTCCAGGCACACGATCACGCATATTAAGAAGTCTTAAGACGTCGCTTTTGTTGTACGTGGTATTTTGGCGACGATCTCCATAACTGCGCTCACAAATTGTTAGTTCATGATATATTTATGTTTGCTCATCATCCAAAACCAAATCCGGGGAGTCCAATACTCAACAGTCCTCTCTGAACTGGAGCAGGCGCTCTCATCTGTAGCGGGGCTGGCGCTCCAACTACAGCATGGCGAGCTCTCAGACAATCCTTCGCTACATGCGAGGCATCTCCACAAACTAAGCATAGTCCCATCTTCTTTCTGCAGGTGGCCTGAACATGTCTAGGCTTTCCGCAGAAGTGGCATGGGCCCTTGCCCTGAATCTGAACTGGTGCTCCAGGCCTCTTGAATGGTACCGTCTGAACTGGCCTCATCACCGGCCTAGCAGGTGGCTGGTACTGCTCCATAGGACGCTTCCCTTTATCAGCTAAAGGGTCAGGCAGAAGAGCTATGATCTCATGATTCTTCGCAGCATCTAGCACCTCCCTCATAGTCGTGAAACCTGCCGAAGACATAGAAGCCTGGATCTTCAGACGCAGTCCCAGACGAAAGAGATCAGCTCGCTTCTCCTCCTTCCTCACCATATGCAAGGCAAAACGACTCAGCATCTCAAACTCAGCTTCATACTCCTCGACAGTCAATCTCCCTGCTTCAGATCTATGAACTTGCTCAGCCGCTCCCTCCTAGCAGACTTGGTGAAATACTTGTCCTTGAACATAGACCTGAAGGTCTTCTAATCCAGTGGCTTCTCCAGATGCCTCTCCTCGATGCACCACCAGTTCCTTGCATTCTCCATCAGCTGCATCTTTGCTGTCTCCACTCGGGTATCATCAGGAATCTTCGTAGCAACTAACTTCTCCTCCATGCTCTGGATCCATTCATCAGCAGCTAGGGGTCCCTCCTTCCCCGAAAAGGTCCTCGGCTGGAGCACATTGAATTGTTTCACTCTTGGAGCAGCTCGAGGGGCAGGTGGAGGTGGTGGTGGTGCAACTTGAGCAGCCTGAGCAACACACTGAGACTTCTGAACCAACTGATGCTGAACATCCAGCATATCCCTCATCACACCCAGAAACTGACGGAACTCTCCGCCGTGGTCCTCCTGAATTCCATCTCCTGAGCTCCCCGATCGGGTATTACATCGTCCTGCCATCCTATTGACAGAAAGACATAAATTAGACTTATACAATTACTGGATGATAATAAAATGAAGTTCAATAATTTGATTGTTCCAAACTTGCAAAAAGAGTGGGACCTGCATGGGCCACCACTAAAACCTGTCACGCCCCGCTTCCCAAAAGTACGGAGGCGAAGCGTGACTAAGGCCCGCTTAGGCCGGGGCTGAGAGCCCAGACCCAATAAGCGTCTGTGGTATTCCAAAACAAAGTAACAGGTCCCTGCATGTTAGTACGGAACAACAAAAGTACTGAAAAGAGATATCATTTCATTTTATTCCAAATATAACATCCAAAGTACGGAAAGTCTAAAAACGCTGGAAACGGCTACAACTGCATAAAAGGAAACTACTGGTGCAAGCACCCAACCTAAAGAGGAAAGCAAATAGGTGTTACGCACCCAACAAAACTGAAATAAGGAACTTTGGAACAGCAACAAGAGGCCTCTAACTCTGGTCCTCCTCTGGATCGTACTCCGGGTCAACGTCCTCCGGTTCTCCGTCTGCTGGCAAGTCTGCCTCATCGACGTACTCCGGCTCACCAACTGACGTACATCACCAAAGAAGGAAACTGTACGTCAGGTAAAGTCTACAAAAAGTGGTCAGACTCTACTGCAAGTGTATCAACTTTTTAGACAATGATTTACTGGTTGATTAGAATGCTGGGGTTATAACTGAGTAACAAAAGAAGTAACGTAGCAGGAAAGTAAAGCGTAACAAGTAGTAGTCGTAGCGTGTGCTACCAACTACGGGACTAACTTACATGTGTCAAGACAAAGTCGGGATGTGACGGGACATGACAAGACAAGACAAGTGAGACACGAAAGGGTTCACGCCTTACGGTTCGAGGGGTATCAGATCCTCTTGCCGTGCACACGCTCAACCCAACCCCAAACCCCAAGGAAGACAAGACAAGACAAACAGTATAAAGGATCACTCGCTCTAGCTTGGTGAGTGCCCTATTGCCTGCAGGCTGTGAAACAGTACAAAGGATCACTCTCTCTAGCTTGGAGAGTGCCCTATTGCCCAGCGGGCTGTGAAACAGTACAATGGATCACTCTATCTAGCTTGGAGAGTGCCCTATTACCCAGCGGGCTGTGAAACAGTACAAGGGATCACTCTCTCTAGCTTGGAGAGTGCCATATTGCCCAGCGGGCTGTGAAACAGTACAAGGGATCACTCTCTCTAGCTTGGAGAGTGCCATATTGCCCAGTGGGCTGTTCAAGACAGGACGGGATGTGACGAGACGGGAAGGGTTATTCTAGGGTGTCCACACACACACACACACATGATAGCCCTACGATATCAAAAGTTGTTGTTGTCAGGCTCAGACTTCGTCGTCAAGTCTGAGCCGTCAAGGGTCGTCCTGGACGCTATCATTCCACGTCCGGTTCTATTTGTTCACAGTTATCAGTTCTAACCAACTACGGCCTAAGCACGGCCAAAAGTGCAAGTGAGATACACTTGCCTGCGATGGCGAGTGTGACGTCCTCTCGAAGCATCTCGTCCAAGCATCTCGTCCACGGAAGTTCGTCTGAAACAGTGCCGTGGCGACGGTGTCAGGTCTCAATTTCATCAAATCCTATTAGGGTTCGTTTCTAGGTTATCGGGACTATCCTATTCGTCAAAAGTCACATTTTGATGTTTCAGCCTAATCGACGATCTATCCTATGTGCACAGTCAACAACGTCCGTTCGTCGATTTTCTATGTCCGTACAACATTTTACTGGTGCTGGAAATAAATTTTAGTTCAAGTTGTCGATTTTTAGATTTGGGTTCAATCAGCTATTGTGGGGGTTTCTACGAGTTTCGGGGGACCAACCTTAACCGGAGTTTATCGTAGAATGGAAGTCGTGTCTGAACGGAGAACTCTTCAGCGTCAAATCTGGTCCACGCACGATTTCCCAAAAGCTGGAACTTGCGACGAAGGCCTACGACGTGTCGTAACGTCGTAGACGGTAAATCCGCGAAGTAGTACACCCAAGTGGGGCCCACGGCAGTGCTAGGGGTCAATGGGGGACCCACAACACCTCTGGAGGACTTGGGGGGGCCCACCACAGGAGTTGGTGTGGAAGAATCCAAGTTGCGACGAATGGCCGTCGGTCAGACCGAGCCGCTGTGGGGAAATCTCTCGGTCAGACCGAGAGAATCGCAGCGCACGGGGTCGGTCGTCGCAGCGGAGGGCGTTGCAAGGCGGGGCGCTTCGGTCACAGCGGGCCGGTGCGGAAGATCCTGTCGGTCGGGCGCTTGGTGAGGCTTGCAACGGAGCGGGGTGTGGAGCGCTTGCGAGTGCGAAGCGGGCCTTCGGTCAGACCGACGGGGCGGGTCGGTCAGGCGCTGGCGATGCGGGCGACGGTGCAGCGGGGTGCGAACGAAGCGGCTGTGCGGGGAAAACCCTCGGTCAGACCGAGAGACGGCCTCGGTCGGTGCGAGCGACTGCGGGGGGTTGCAGCGGAGCGCTGCAAGCGGCGATGCGGGAGTGGGCGCCGGTCGTGCACGGGAATTGCGGGGGCGGCTGTCAGTCGTGCACGTCAGTAGCTGTCGCAACGTTGCGACGAACGTTGGGATGTGTTTTTGACGGCTAGGGTTTGGGTGGCTGCGAAAATAAGCTAGCCTAGGGTTTATTTAAATAGGAAAGATCTAGGGTTAGGTCTAGGGTTTAATAAAAATACTAAAAATAATTTAAAATTTAAAATAAATCAAATATTTACTCTCCTCTCCTTCACGCAAGGATGGGTGCGGCCAAAAATTCTGAAATTTGGTCAGAAAATTATTTAGAGCGTTATTATAATATGGGAATTTTATTATAATTTAAACACTTATAAAAATAGGTTTTAAAATTATTTAAAACTTACTTAAAATGGAAATTAGGTCAAATTAAGCCTAAAAATTGTAAAATAATTATGGGGTGATCGGGACGACGAAAGAAAGAGAACCAAGAAGATGGATCTAAATTTCGACGTCGAGAGACGAAACTAAAAATAGAAACGTCTCGCGTCAACACAGAAAGTCGTGCCGTCACGTTAAGTAAGTTAGAGTCGCGGAAGAACGACCCAAGAAATGTCGTTCCAAAATGTTCCACAATCTAATACTCTCAGAGACGATCACAACGACATATCACACAAAAATGTTCAAAAACAAATAATGTCTAAAATAAACACATGCACGATCAAGATCACGTGCACAAAGAAAGTACGATCGAAAACCGACCGTTACATGTACCTAGGCCCATTGTTCGCCCAGTTCAGACTATTCAGTTCAAGAGGCCAGCTGCACCTATTCTCAACCGAACTCAGCTGACTTGTCACTACTGCGGCAAGTCTGGACATGTGAAGAAGGATTGTAGGAGGATGCTGAAAATATGCATGGTCTGTGGATTGCCTGATCATGCTGCAAGGGATTGCACCCATAACACTCGACCAGTACCTGCTAGAGCACCTGGACCTGCTCAGCAAATTGTATCTACACCTGGACTGCGTGGACTGCCTCTAGTTCCACAGAATCCAGCTTTTTAGCAAGCAAACCAGCCGAAGCGTCAGGCATTCACCATGATAGCTATAGAGGCTAAGGCTGCGGATGATGTGATCGCATGTATATCTAGACTTAGTCTTTACCTTGCTTATACATTTATTCTTTCTTAGTTAGATCACCATGCTTAACTTAGTTATATTATATCTTAGGTATCATCTTAGTATCATCACACCCAGCACAGACCCTGTTTGATTCTGGGGCTTCTATGTGCATCTTATCCCGAAAGTTTGTTTTTGAACATTCAATTCCCACTTTCACTCTTCCCAAGTATTGGAATATCACTTCTGGGAATGGTGTAGTGAAGGTTGAATTGGGATTCAGACCATGTCCGTTGGTGATTAGTAGACACGAGTTATATGGTGACTTCATTATCCACGATCTATCCAACTTTGATGCTATTCTTGGCATTGATCGGTTAGAAACTTTCTATGCCACGATTGACTGTCACAAGAAGAAGGTGGTATTCGAAATTCCTAATCACCCAGTGTTCGAGTTCGTAAGTAAAGGTCGTTCGCTTGGGCATATCAAATTCCGGGCTCAGCCGAGTGAATTGATTGTTGCATCTTTAATAGCTAAACCTGAGAAGCCTGCAGTAGTGAGAGATTTTGAAGACTTCTTCCCTGAAGAAAATTGTGGATTGTAGCCCGATAGAGCATTAGAGTTCGGCATTGATCTTATGCCAGCGGCTCAACCGATTTAGAACACACCTTACCATATGGCTCCTGCAGAGCTGGAAGAGCTGAGGAAGCAGTTGGATGAGCTATTGCAGAAGGGTTTCAATCATCCCAGTGTATCTCCCTGGGGTGCACCTGTCTTGTTGGTGAAGAAGAAAGACGGATCCAGGAGAATGTGCATTGACTATCGGGAGCTAAGCACGGTCACAGTGAAGAACAAGTACTCGTTACCCCGCATCAACGATATCTTCGATCAGCTTGGTGGATCGGGAGTATTCTCGAAGTTGGATCTCTGGAGCGGATACCATCAAATGAAAGTCAAGAGGGAAGATGTTTCGAAAAAAGCTTTTTGGACCAAGTACGGGCATTATGAGTTTGGTTTCATGCCATTCGGTGTGACCAACGCCCCTGCTGTATTCATGAATATCATGAAGCTTATCTTCTATGATTTCCTAGATAAGTTCATGGTGATTTTCATAGATGATATCTTAGTATATTCGAAGAGCGAGGAGGAGCATACTGAGCATTTGAGGATGGTCTTGGAGACGTTTCGTCGTCATAGCCTATATGCCAAGTTCAGTAAATGTGAATTCTGGTTGGATAGAGTTGTATTCCTTTGGCATGTGGTATCAGGAGCTGGCATTTCAGTCGATCCGAAGACGGTCAAAGCGGTCAGTGAATGGCCTATACCTCGATCAGCATCAAACATTAGGAGTTTCCTTGGATTGGCGGGATATTATCGTAGATTCATCAAGAACTTCTCGATGATAGCAAAGCCTATGAAGAGATTGACGAGGAAGGATGTCAAGTTCAGTTGGTCAGATTCTTGTGAACAAGCCTTTAGCACTCTGAAGGAGAGGCTGACTACTTCACCGGTCTTGGCTATTCCAGATAGAAGTGGAGGCTTCGAGATATTTTGTGATGCATCGGGCAAGGGCCTTGGATGTGTTCTGTGCCAGAACAATCATGTGGTCGCATATGCTTTACGACAGTTGAAGGTTCATGAGAAGAACTATCTGATCCAAGACTTGGAGTTGGCCGTTGTCGTCTTTGCATTGAAGATCTGGTGACATTTCTTACTGTGTGAGAAAGTGAAAATCTTCACTGATCACAAAAGCTTGAAATACATATTCACTCAGAAGGAGCTGAATATAAGACATCGTATATGGTTGGAGTTGATGGCTAACTATGACATCGACCTTCAGTATCATCTGGGGAAGGTGAATGTCATACATGACGCTTTGAGTCGACTACTAGAGGTAATGACTCTTACAGCTCAGTGGAAGTTACAGCAGGATCTGCGAGAGTTGGATGTTGAAGCTTTTCTACCTGGAGTCACCTCATCGTTGATGAACATGCAGATTCAGTCGACGATTGTAGATCGGATCAAGGCTTCTTAAGCTGGAGATGTTAAGTTACAGAAGATCAGATAGCAGGTTGAAACATGACTCAAGACTGATTTTCTTATTCATGAGGATGGATCCCTGAGATATGTCAGTAGAATCTGCATACCTGCAGGGGATATCGAAGAGGAATTGATGAATGAGGCACATAGTTCACCTTATTCCATTCACCCTGGTGGTACGAAGATGTACAATGACCATCGTCAGAATTTCTGGTGGCACGGGATGAAGAGAAGCATGGCACAGAGCGTTGCCAAGTGTCTTGTGTGTCAGCAAGTGAAGGCTGAGCATCATCGCACTGCTGGACTACTACAACCTTTGTCGATCCTGGAGTGGAAGTGGCAACACATCACGATGGAATTCGTGACTAGCTTACCTCAGAGCACCAAGCAGAATGACACAATCTGGGTCATCATTGATATATTGACCAAGTATGCGCACTTCATACCATTCCGAGAGGGACAATCCATGGAGATACTGGCGAGGAAGTATATAGAGGTAATGATCTAATTCATACATGTATATTTCTTTCAAATACCAGTTGTGATGTGAAACATGTCGTGTAGGAGATTGTCCGATTGCATGGAGTCCCCATGAGCATTGTACCCGACTGAGATATAAGATTCACGTCTCAGTTCTGGAAGAGTCTGCAGACCAATCTGGGTACCAATCTGAAATTCAGCACTCTGTATCACCTGCAGACGGATGGACAGTCAGAACATACGATTCAGATCTTGGAGGATATGCTGAGAGCCTGCATACTGGATCTCAAAGGCTCATGGGAGGATCATCTGCATCTGGTGGAGTTCACCTACAACAACATCTATCAGGCAAGCATTAGCATGGCGCCATTTGCCGCTCTCTATGGGAGGAAGTGTCGATTGCCATTGAGTTGAGATGACATTGGTGATAGAGAGCTATTGGGACCAGAGCTGATAGTCGAAGCGGTTGATGTTGTACGGGATATCAAAACAAGCTTCGGATCGCCCAAGACCATTATAAGCATTGGGCGGATGCTAAATGGTGTCCTTTGGAATTTCAGTCGGGAGATCATGTATTCCTGAAGATCTCCTCGAATCAAGGAGTGATCTGCTTCGGGAAGCGAGGCAAGCGTAGTCCGAGATACATTGGACCCTTCGATGTACTAAAGCGAGTTGGAGAGGTAGCTTATCGCTTAGCACTGACACCATCCTTAAATGGACTTCATGACATCTTTCAAGTGTCTCAGCTCCATCGCTATATCAGCGACCCTTCTCATATTGTAGACTACTCAGAGATTACAGTTCGATCGGAGCTGACGTATGAACAGTAGCCAGTACAGATCCTTGACAGGCATCAGAAGACACTCAGGAACAAGTCTGTCAATCTTGTTAGAGTAATGTGGCGGCCTGACTCGCCAGGAGAGTCCACCTGGGAGAGGGAAGAGGAGATGAGAGAGCGCTACCCACATTTGTTTCCTGATCAGTAGTTGTTAGAAATTCCAAGGGCAAAATTTTTGGTATGGTGGGTAGGATGTAACGACCACGTTCGTTCGTACGTATTTTCGTACGCACTTCATTTTATGCATCGTGTTATGTGTATTTTTGCATTCTGATTTTTTTTAAATTATTTTTTTGGCTCGAACTCACGATCGGACCCTGTATTCACGACCCTCACATGGCACGAACGTCCCAATAATTTCTTATAATTTTTCGAGCGACCCTAAGCCGAGGGGAAAATCATAATAACCTAATATAAACTTTAAGCTATGTTTTGTTCTCTATTTAAAATTCTAATTCCATTTGTTGCGGAAGCTATTAAATCTTTCAAAATTAAAAATCTAAAATTAAAATATTTTTGTATTTGAATATTTAAAAACAAAACTTTTTTCAAGTATCAATCCTAACTAATCATGTATCCCACACCCCCACGTCTCTCTCTCTCTCTCTCTCTCTCTCTCTCTCTCTCTCTCTCTCTCTCTCTCTCTCTCTCTCTCTCTCTCTCTCTCTCTCTTCAAATCCCCGAACCCATGTGCATGCGGTTAAACCCGTTGCACCACGCCGTACGTCGCCCTCCTCATCTACTTCTTCTTCTTATTCTCCTTCTTAAAACACCACGGGCTCTCCATCCTCCTCCAAACACAGTGCCCTCCCCGTGTCTCCCCTTAACTCGCCGACGAGCCCAGAACCCAGCCCCATACTCTTAAGCCCGCACAGCCCTCTGATCTGCTCCGACTTCCTCCCACAATCCCAAACGGCACCCCACCTCCCAGCGCCTCCTTCGCCAAGCCCGCACCCCCTCGTGGCCATCTCCTCTGCCCTCGGAGACTCCCCACGCCGCATGCCCAGCGCCCTCTCCCTTCCACCTGCAAAGCCCGCAACCTCCCTCGACCTTCCCCACAGCCACACCGCCAACCCTCCCGAGCTCCGACGCCTCCCTCCAATCTCCACATCGACAACCCGCTCCGCCAACTCGCCACAAAACCAGTGCCCTCTACCACTCCAACCCCACCCGCCAACCCGACTTTGCCACTCCACGTCTTCACCAACGAACCCCGACCACTGCCTTCGACCCCTACACCGTCCCCGACTCCGACCTTGTCCCTCCTGCAAGCAACCACAACCCACAGCACTCTTCTGCACCGACAGCCCGGTCGACGCCTGGACGCTCGTCGTCGCCACCACTTTCTACTGCAGTCTTCGACGCCTTCGCCCTCACAGCCGCCCGTCGCTTCATCTGCACACGTAAGTTTAAGCACATGTTATATATATAATGTGTTAGTTATAGTATCATAAGATCAGTGTGTCAGTAATCATATAATGTTTATAAGCTAGTTTTAATAAGAATAGTATATAATATTAGTTCTATTATAGTAGTATTTTAGTTAGTTTATTAACATCATCTGTTAGTTCTAATAAGAACAGTAATATCCTTTATATTTCTAAATTAGATTAGTATAATAGTTTTTATATATTAATATAATTATATGTGTTAGTATACATATGTACATATAGTAACAATATGTTATGACATTAATACCATTTAGTTAAACACTTTTTAGCTTGATTTTAAATCTAATGACGAAGAAACCGTCTCACCTTTCCTACAATCACAACGGCACCAAAAATCTCTCCAAACAGGCAAGTTGCAAATTATTTAATCGCATTTTCATTTAAAGCTGAATTATGGAAATTACCCATGAAATGACATTCACGAACATTGTCACGATAAGCTACACTTATTATGTGAGACGCATGTTTAGGATTCAAGACTTGATAATGAAAAATACTTGTATGCCGCATGTTTATTAATTAATCATTTAATTTCCTTATCCTAAGATGTCTTAAATGTCATAAATTATTAATATGGTATCATGCTTCACCCCATGCTTGTACGCACTTGTTAGAACCATATCTTTTGATAGATTAAAATTGCATAGTATTAAGGGCATTGATGGAATATCTTGAAAATACTTGAATTCGTGAACTCGTGCGCCTCAATGGCAAAATCTTGAATTCGTGAACTCGTGCAACTTGATTAGACTGGCAAACATTTAAACTTAATTAGAGCCAAGTGGATCATTAGGTGTCAAGTGGGGATTAAGGGTAAATGAGCATATGACACCAAGAGACTTAGTTGTCCATCTTGGGGTTTTTTCCAAAAAAAATTATTTTTATTTATTTATTTATTTATTTTAGAAAATAGGAATACATAAATAATTTTATATACCCCATTATATACCATGAATTTCATCCAAATACTACACATATCAGTAGTCAAACTAATGTTTAAAATCATTGAAAGACAATTTTCTTATTATAAAAATTAAGGAAAAATTCCTAGGGATACACAAATTATACGCATATAAATGCGATCAGAAATACATATGTAGTACTACACATTTACAGTAGGGGGGTTATAGGGGTATTCCACACGGTCATGTTGGATGTCCCTGCAACATAAAAATACTTCGCTTTAGCTTTTGATTTTGGGTTTTTGTGATCTTGGTGTATGCCGAACGAGAGGTGCAACGATTTCTTCAAAGAAAAATCTACTAATCCTCAGAAACATTTAAACCTAACACGCCCCCTTTGCTATCGAGAGGAGACGAGTTTATTGAACGAACTATCCTAAAAAGCAAGTCTAAAATATCTACACTACTGGATTGAGTACACCTGTCAAAAGGTGGATCTCAAATCTGAATTGGAGCAGGCAGCTACTCTATCTGCTCCTTTCGTGGCTCAGCTAACTGCTTCACTCCACGAAGTCTATCAGGCCCTAACAACACTCCTCCTAGCATCTCTCGAGGATGTCCACCTAAGTCCTTCAAGAGACGAGGAGTGTCAACTCGATAGGAAACACTCCTTCCCAAAAAAACTGTCCTAAAGGTAGTCGTCGAAAGAAATTGAAAACATTGAAAGAGGGTGACGAATACTCCCTGAGAATAGTTTTCTACTCCTTGAAGAAGATGCAACCGAATCCATGCTCCTTTCTTTAATCCGCTCTCCTTGTGGTGACACAAACCAACATACTCCCATGGAATTTGTGCATGTGTCCTGTGAGAAGTACGTTGTGTCAACAAAATATGAATCTATATAGTTTGAAAATAAAGTACGAGGTTCAAAAATGGAGTTTTGGAGTTTTAGGAAATCTCCCCTAATGATGTCTGTAAGATCAGATAGACGCTCTGCCTTAGAAGTGATGGATAATGGCTGTAGTAGTAAGTATGGAGGTCGATGTTGTTCTGGCTCTCTAAGATCGGTCGTCATGTTTATACTTACATGCACATCATCCTTAATCATGGGCTCATACTCTGCAGTCAACTTGTCGCTCTGGTCTGCCTCAGGCTGGTGATGACTCTATAGGGAAATGAGGCTCGGGATCTGTAATATCGACAACATCATCCTCACCCTCTTATAGCTCAGATCATTGTCATCCAAATGTAGGCATAGTGCATCTCCATCCCAGCTAGCATAGAAATTGTCATCGGCGGTACCTGCATGGAGAAGCAATCCATAATAAAATGTAAAAAATTAGGTTCAGATGGATTACCCTCTGCTGGCATGGTTGTCGACTCCTCTAACTACTCTTCACATTTTGGTTCATCCTCTATGATTAGAGCCCTAAAATTTTGCTCTGCCTGCATTTGTGAATGGCATTAGGATGTGGTAATCAAGCTCACTTGGTGGCACATCTGGCTAATCTGCTGAGTAAATTGTGCATGCGGTCTCTCGATCAATTTTGTGGTGTCGGTCAACTATTGGAGAGAGTTCTGAAAGTTTTCATTATTTCACCCTTGAGTTTCAATGTACTGCTCCATCAAGGTTTCCAATCTGGATTTCTGAGGCGATGGAATGAATGTTGGAGGGGCTACGGTGTATGCCTCTGCGATCAACCCATTGATCTGTTATTCCAACGCGTCTATCTGGCTAGAAAAGAGTGAAAGGGCATCATCTTTGGGCATCATCATTTGTACTTCACATGCACCTGGTCACACCAAGATAAGAAAGAACAAAGAGAAGATCGTCAGTAAGATAAAAAGAGAATAGTAAAAGGTGGGGTGGGAAAAAAATTTATTTGTTTGTTTGTTTATTTATTTATTTATTCATGTAGGCTAACGAAACTAAGATTAAACTAATATCAATCAAGGTAACCTCCCCAGCAACGGTTCCAAAAAACTTGTTGTGTGAGCAGATTTCTTAATATTTATAACTGCAAGTGCACAGTGTCGTCGTAGCGCTAACGGGCCATCCACAGAGAGGTTGTGTGATCAAATACTAGTCAATACTATGATATGGTTAGCTGCATGGGTTTGTTTTATGGAATATGGAGAATGAAATAGAAGAAAGGGCTCTAGGGCTCGGTATCTCTCTAATGTAGGTTGACATGAAGATGAAATCATCGCCTAGCTATCGAATCGATCCTAGGGTAAGGTTGTCTAACCTAAGGATGTCATATGTTGGAAACTCACAACTCCTCAAATGGTTTTGATGATACAAACATAGTATCTTTGTGCTAACTTTATCTATGCAGATGTTATAGCACAATCAACTAAGACAATCATCAAGTATACAAGTTGCAAGAAGCATCCACTACAAGACGAAGCTTATCGATGATAATTTGTATCTTGTAAATGAGATGTAATCTTATTTTTTTTCTCTTGCATTTACTTAGAATGTAAAAGCCTTGATGATAATCTCTCTTAGTCGTTTAGTATCTGTCTTCAAAAAATCACGTCAAAAATCCAATTAGTCGACCAACCCCTAGTGCTAGTCGACTAATTTCAATATTAAAATATTTCTGTCCTAAAACTTCGTCAGACCAATTTTAGAGTCTCAATGATCATTTTCCCACAAATTTCTAACTTTCAAATTTCTAGTCGACTAACAGACTTTGTTAATCTACCAGTCTATTTTCAAATCAGTTATTTTAAAATTTTATCATTTAAATAATATATTTTATTTTTAGAAGTTAGAACTGCCATAAACGGGTAGTTCTTATATGTTTATATCCATTTATATAAGTTACTTTTCGTTTTCGGAAGTCACTTTCTGAAAGGACACCTCAACAGCCAGAATCCTAGTCAGCAGTTCTAATTAGCCGACCAGTCTCTCCTAACAGTCGACTAATGTAAAAAAATTTCCAGAATTTTTTCAAATTTTAGGCAGTTTTCCAACGTTCAAAAACTACCTTTTTGGACTATAAATAGACCCCCAGACCCCTACCTAAAAATCACGAAAATTCACTCTCTTTCTCTTTTCTTAAGTTTACTTTCTCTCACTAGAAAGTGAGTGGTTTTTAAATTTTCTTAGAGGAACCTCTGCAGAAATTTCTTCCTCCATAGAAAGTCCAATCTTCAAGTTTGTTCTACTACAAGTAAGTTCCATCCAAAACCTTGGAGATTCAATCCCCTTCATTGCGCTATAATTCCATCAATTATCAAGGCTATAAGTGATATTGTTTTATACTCTTTTTTTACTTTATTTGGAGAATATCTTGTTCAAGAGATTGTACAAGTTTGCAACACGAGGAGTGTTGGCATCTTTGTATGTTGATTACTTGCGGGGATCAAGTGTTTTAGTGGATTCAAATCTCTACAGGATAGAGGACTGGACGTAAGATCACAAGGATCCGTACCAGGATAAATTTATGTGTTTGTGTTTGGAATATTCTGGATTGTGTTCATTTCTTTCCGCACTCTTATTGCAATTTTCTATTAACTTTTAATTTTGCAATATCGTCGTGATTTACACTATTCGCCCCCCTCTAGTGTATTTGGTGTGCAAGAAGATCCAACATTTGGTATCAAAGCTTCCTGGTTAAGATGGCCTACACCTATCCGACGAACAATTCAACGTCTTCATCACAATTTCCAAAAGGGCACTCTACTACAAGGACTCCACTATTCAATGGTTCCAATACTCTTATTGGAAGATAAGGATGACGAACTATCTTCAAAGCATCGACTACGAACTTGACTACGAACTTTGGAACATATTGGAAACTTAATACGAGAAGCCTACAACTCCATATGCCCAATGGACCGCTACTGAAAAATCTGCTGCAACTCACAACTCTAAAGCAATGAATGCACTATTCTATGCCATAGACAAGAATGAATTCAATGTGTCTCCCAGGCCAAATCAGCATATGACATCTGGCATACACTCCAGGTAACATATGAAGGAACTAATAAAGTTAAGGAAACTAAAATCTATGTTCTTATTCGCAGGTTTGAGTTATTTAGAATGAAGGAGAATGAACCAATTGGAGAAATGATCACTCGGTTCACTGACATTGCCAACTCCTTAATAGCTCTTGGCAAAACCTATTCTCAAATGGAACAAGTAAGGAAGATTCTGCGTGCCTTAACGTCAGAATGGGAGAAGAAGACTACAATCATATAAGAAGCCAATGACTTGTCAACTCTCACCGTTGAAAGGTTGGTTGGTAACCTGATGGCCTATGAAGTACAACTTCAAGATCTCAAAGAACAAGAAGATACATAGAAGAAAACCCTTGCCTTCACCGCTTCATTAGACACCGATGATTCAGACATGGACAATGATGACATGTCACTTATAACAAGAAACTTTAAAAAATTTCTACGAAGAGGTAAGTTTAAAAGTTTTAATCCCAAAACTACTGATGCTTCTTTGTGTTTTCAATGTAACAGGCCTGGATATATGAAAAGGATTGTCCACTTCTTAAGCCAAAAGCAAGGACATTCAACAACTTCAGAAAGAATAAGAAGTTCGAAAAGAAAAAGAAGGCACTAGCAGCAACATGGGACTCTTCATCTTCAGATGAAGAAGAAGTCAACTACCAATCTAATGAAGAGAATGCCCATATGTGTTTTATGGCACAAAGTGATAATGAGGTAAGTAGTTTAGATAATGAAGAATTACTTGATGCTTTTAATGAATTATATACGAGATTCAAGAAATTGAATTCTCAACATAAGGCATTAGTTCTTTCTTATCAAGAACTAACCTCTTCTACTTCTTCATTAGATAGTTTAAAAATTGAGAAGGAAACATTATCTTCTCAAAATGATAAACTATTTCATGATAATGAGATTCTCAAATCTGAGAACCATAATATGATTTCGCGTATTTCTATTTTAGATAAGGATATCTCTTCTCTAAAGTTGAAATATGATGATATGTCTTCTAACATTAGTAAGTTCAATAAAGGAAAGAATAATCTAGATAATTTACTTAGATTACAACATCCTGCTAATCATAGACAAGGTTTCGGGTATAAGAATACTCCCAAATCCAATATTTTTGGTAATGTTATTTTAGAAAAGAAAAGGCATGTATTTATTAATGCTAAGAAAATTGATTCTTCTAATAATATGAAAAAGGATACTATTCATATTTCAAAGAAGAGCAATTTTCTTACATCTTCTAAGAAAATAATTATGCATAATATTTGGGTTCCCAAAGACATTTGCTTATATGATAAAGATTTATATATTTCTAATTTTATGCAAAATGTTATTCTTTCGTCTAATTATCTAAAGAAATCAAATTCCATTTGGTTTTGGTTTCCTACGGACTAATTCTAAGGACCCATATAAAAAGGGTATCAATATTTATTGTTTATCTTTCAGGTACCCATAAAAGAAAGATGGATACTAGATAGTGAATGTTCTAAACACATGACCGGGAACATCAAACTTCTATCAACCGTACAATTTAAAGATGGTGGCACCGTTACTTTTGGTGACAACAACAAAGGTAAAGTGATTGGCAACGGAACAATTGGTAATCCAACTAAGCCAATCATCGAAAACGTGCTCATCGTTGACGGTTTGAAACATAATCTCTTATCCATTTCTCAATTATGCGATAAAGACTTTAAAATAGTTTACGAAAAGAATGCATGCATTATATATTATTTTGATATGACTAATATTTTATTTCAAGGTAATCGTAAGAATAATATATATATTATGCATGAAAATATCTTCAAATGATCATTATTTACTAGCATACACTGATAACACTTTATTATGGCATAAACATTTTGGTCATACTAACTTTAAGCATTTGACACGTATTTCAAAACAAAATTTAGTTTCTGCAATGCCTAATATATCTTTCACTCATACACAATTTTGTGATGCATGCCTATAAGGTAAGATGCATAAATCTTCTTTTAAATTGAAAGATGATATCTCTACAAAAAGACCTCTTGAACTTTTACATTTGGATTTATTTGGTCCTTCCAGAATAGCTTCTTTAGATGGCAATAAATATGCATTTGTAATTGTTGATGATTATTCAAGATATACTTGGGTATTATTTTTGAAACATAAAAATGATGCATTTGAAGAATTTACAATATTTTGTAAAATAATTCAAAAGTTAAATTTTTTACCCATTATTACTATTCGTAGTGATCATGGAGGAGAGTTTGAAAATGAATTATTTACGAAATTTTGTAATAAACATGGTATAACACATAACTTCTCTTTTCCTTAAGCTGCACAACAAAGTGGTGTAGTTGAAAGTAAAAATAGAACGTTACAAGAATGTGCTAGAACCATGTTATGCGATGGTAATCTTCCAAAAAAAATTTGGCAGAAGCCGTCGCTACTGCATGTTATGTTTTGAATAGAATTTTGGTAAGACCGCAAATGAATAAAACTTTCTTTGAATTGTTTTAAGATCATATACCTCGTGTGTCTTATTTTAAAGTATTTGGTTGTAAATGTTTTAGTCTTAACACTAAGGATTCACTAGATAAGTTTGATTCTAAATCAGACGAAGGCATTTTTGTAGGATATTCTACACGTAGTAAAGCATATAAGATTTCTAATAAAAGAATCTTATGTATTAAGTAAATTTTGATGAGAATTCTACACATATCACACATTTAGATGAAGAAGATTCTATATATATCAATGGTTCTTTAGAAAACACTAAGTTAGATAATGATGATTCTACTAATTCCATTCCTGAGATTATCCCTGAAAATAAATGTCTTCCTAAAGCATTTTTGTAGTTCCTAATCATCCACATGATTTAGTTATTGGAGATATTTCTGATAGAGTAAGAACTAGATCTCAAATAGAACAAATGACTACTTGTGCATTTATATCATCCATCGAACCAAAGAATGTTATTGAAGCATGTAAAGATAGTTCATGGATTATAGCAATGCATGAAGAACTTAATCAATTCAAAAGGAATGATGTATGTGAATTAGTACCTAGACCTTCAGACCATCCTATTATTGGTACTAAGTGGGTATTTAAGAATAAATTGGATGAATCTGGGCAAGTGATTAGAAATAAGGCTAGATTAGTTGCACAAGTTTATAATCAAGAAGAAGGCATAGATTATGATGAAACATATGCTCTTGTAGCAAGATTAGAATCTATTAGAATGCTTTAGCATATGCATGTTATAAAGATTTTAAGTTATATCAAATGGATGTTAAAAACGCATTTCTAAATGGTATTATAAAAGAAGAAGTCTATGTAGAACAACCACCAGGATTTCAACATGAAAATTTGGATAATCATGTTTTCAAGTTAAAGAAAGCATTATATGGATTAAAACAAGCACCTCGTGCTTGGTATGAAAGATTGAAGAACTTTCTGTTAAAATCTGGTTATTCTATTGGAAAGATAGATTCTACTTTATTTACCAAACATATAGATTCTGATGTAATCATTATACAAACATATGTTGATGACATAATTTTTTGTTCTACTAATGATTCTCTTTGTCGAGAATTTTTTGTAGGAAATGCAAAATGAATTTGAGTTGAGTCACATGGGTGAATTGACCTACTTCCTTGGACTTCAAATCAAACAAATGAAGGAAGGTATATTTATACATCAGAGTAAGTATACAAAGGAACTCATCAAAAGGTTTGGATTAGAGAATTCTACAGAAAAGCGTCTTCCAATGGGTACTTCATCAAATCTTGACCAGGATCCAAAGGGTAAGAGTGTTGATCAAATATTATATCGAGGTATGATTGGATCATTCCTTTATCTTACTGCAAGTAGAACATATTTTATATTTTCAGTTTGTAATTGCGCTAAATATCAGTCTGATCCTAAATTATCACATTTGACTGTTGTCAAAAGGATAATTAGGTATATCAAACATACATCTGATTTTGGTTTATATTATCCCAAATCAAATTCATTTGATTTAATTTCATATAGTGACGCAGATTTCGCTGGTTGCAAATCTGATCGTAAAAGTATAAGTGGAACTTGTCACTTTTTAGGTTATGCTTTAGTATCAGTATCATGGTTTAGTAAGAAACAAAACTCTGTTTATTTATCTACTACTGAAGCGGAATACATTGTCGCTGGTTTAGCATGTGCACAAATTTTATGGATGAAATAAACAATACTAGATTATGCCATTAAATGTAACATATGTCCTATTATGTGTGACAACACTAGTGCTATAAATTTATCCAAAAATCTGGTATATCATGCACGCACTAAACACATAGATATACGTCATCACTTCTTGGATGATCATGTCCAAAAAGGTGACATTATTCTTAAGTATATAGATACTAATAATCAAATAGTTGATATCCTTACTAAGCCCCTTAAGGAAGAGACGTTTCTAAAACTTAGAAGAGAACTCAGCATTATTAGTGAATCGGCATTTTAACCATATATTATACTTATATATTACGTTAGTACCATTTTATGATTTTTCTGGATTTTTCTGATTTAATTCATATTTAAAGTAGTCGACTAATCTTTGATACTAGTCGGCTAATCCTCCAAAATTATTTATTATATCAATATAAATATCTATTTTTCATAAAATTATTTTTATTTTTTTATTCGATAAAAACCAAATTCCCTCATTCAAATTTTTGACTGTTACTTTTCCCTCTAATAAGTACATTACAAAGTACTAATTACAAAGGACTTGACCTCTCACTTACACCCTCGTACACACTAAGTACAATAGTACTTACTTTATGGTCAACCACTTTTAAAATTTGTTCATTTCCAAGGCCATAACCCATTAGTTCTTCTTCTTTGATCGAAATTAATTTTATTAATAAATTTTGAAATTTCAACTTCTTCCCAAACTGCTCAGAATTTACACACGACTAGTCGACTAATGCCGTAGTGTAGTCTACTAATCGTTGTAGACATATGAAGAACAACAGTTTTTGAACGTTGTTTTGCACGATTTTTTGCTCGATTTCCCTCCCAAAAACATTGCAGAAGTTCCCAAAACATCTTAGAAGTTATTAGGAAGTTTTTAATTCGGTTTTTGGTTCAAAATTTGAATTTCCCACTCAAAATTTTCTATTTAAACACCATAGATCTTCCTCCTTCACCATGGGAAAACCCAAGGCACAATATAGCCGAAAATCATCTATTTTCAGAGAAAGATCTCAAAAATTCTCTATTGGAGCACTTCATCCACCTTTAATGGCTTCCTCTTCGAATCCTTGCCATCCTCGATGTCCAAATCCGGTCGCAACCGTTGAAAGAGCTTCTTTCTTCTTGGAACGCTCCATCAAATTTTTGGATCCGGTCATCATCAACTATAACCTCTTTCACTTTCTCAACATCGTTTCTCTTTTCAACATTTAGAGTGATCCCATCCCTCACTATCACATTCTCGTCAAAGAATTTTACTCCAACATGATCACGATAGAGAACGGAGGTCTCGCTTTTCTTAATACCATCGTTAAAGGAATTCTCATTCATCTCACCTATGACACTCTTGCTCAAAGTATCAATATCCCTCGTTTTCCTTCTCAACATCCCGCTTTAACCCCCATAGATGATCCTGAAATCCTCAATCAACTAAGTTCCAATTTTCGGATTGGCATGTCTGCCATTAAATTGAAACCCATTCCTCGTCTTCTCCTCAAGATACTCACTTACAATTTGCTTCCTAAGGTTGGTTCCCTCAACTATGTTAATGAGACCCGTAGCCGGGCTCTCTATGCTATGATGGGGGGAATCAAAGTTGATTAGACTATCACCATCATGCATGTTTTGCTCAAACCCATTACTACTCACATTTTTCGTCTATGTACCATCGCATGTATCCTTCACCACTTTGGAGTCCCTTTTGATGGTGAAGTTTCCATCGTTAATCCTCAATAATTTGATCGTTCCGTCATCAATCGAATGGAACTTCCCGCTCCTCCTCCCATTGTCGAAGATGAAGAAGAAGAACCCCAAGAACAACAACCCCAAGTTGAACGTCCTTCTCGTCGTCGCAAAGTCAACATCAACCCTTACCCTTGTCATCCTCCTTCCTTACCAACGCTACAAGATCAAAAGTGATCAACTTCGCGATGATGTCAACTCTGGATTTACCGGTATGCAAGAGCACCTTAGTGGTTTTGAGACTCGACTTGAGAGGATTAATATTGACATGAACACGGGCTTTAGAAATGTGTAAGAGAGTCAAGCACAAATTCTGAGCCTTTTAGAACAATGGGCTCCTTACTCTCCCTCCACATCACACCGTGCTCCTAGGCCTCCTCCACCATATTAGGCTCCGAATGTTTCAGTTTCTGGTCGACCAGGAAGATCAGCTGGTCGACTAGTGGTATATGTTGTTAGTTTGCTTTGATTGTCAGCATGTTTGCTTTATGTTGATTTATATTTGATTTATGTTGTACTCTTCCCCTTCAGTATGTATGTCTCCTATTATGTGCGGTTTTATATTTTCAATTTGCCTCCAAATATTTCTCCTCTATTTTACTACTTTCTGCATTTTTCTGTAGTTAGTCGACCAACACATGCTATTAGTCGACTAATATCATAAAATGACAGAATTACCCCATTTTTGATATTTTCCCGAGGGAGAATTAATATAACTATTTTAGGCCTATTACATAGGGGGAGAGACAAGTTGAAAAGGAATTTTATTATGTACATGCAAGCAACAACAATGAAGGAAGATATGCAAAAACAAGTTTATATTCAACACATTACTTCACTTTTTCATGTATATTTAATACATCATGTTCTTAGCATGTCATATGTGGCTATAAACATTATCACTTTCTACATTCCAACTAAGCCATATATTAAGGGGGAGGAATAACATCTTTTAGTACTAACATTTTTTGCAATAACATCATTTTACAATATTATATTAAGGTTTGTAAAATCAACAAAAAAGGAGAGAATGTTGGAAACTCACAACTCCTCATATAGTTTTGATGATACAAACATATTATCTTTGTACTAACTTTATCTATGCAGATGTTATAGCACAATCAACTAAGACAATCATCAAGTATACAAGTTGCAAGAAGCATCTACTACAAGACGAAGCTTATCGATGATAGTTTATATCTTGTAAATGAGATGTAATCTTTTTTTTCTCTTGCATTTACTTAGAATGTAAAAGTCGTGATAATAATCTCTCTTAGTCGTTTAGGATCCGTCTTCAAAAAATCAAGTCAAAAATCCAATTAGTCGACCAACCCCTAGTGCTAGTCGACTAATTTCAATATTAAAATATGTCTGTCCTAAAACTTCATCAGACCTATTTTAGAGTCTAAAGGATCATTTTCCCACAAATTTCTAACTTTCAAATTTCTAGTCGACTAACAGACTTTGTTAATCTACCAGTCTATTTTCAAATCAGTTATTTTAAATGATTTATCATTTAAATAATATATTTTATTTTTAGAAGTTAGAACTACCATAAATGGCTAGTTCTTGTCAGTTTATATCTGTTTATAGAAGTTAATTTTCGTTTTCGAAAGTTACTTTCTGAAAGGACACCTCAACAGCCAGAATCCTAATCAGCAGTTCTAATTAGTCGGCCAGTCTCTCCTATTAGTCGACTAATGTGAAAAACTTTCCAGAATTTTTTCAAATTTTAGGCAATTGTCCAATGTTTAAAAACTACCTTTTTGGACTATAAATAGACCCCCAGACCCCTACCTAAAAATCACGAAAATTCACTCTCTTCCTTTTTTTCTTAAGTTTACTTTCTCTCTCTAGAAAGTGAGTGGTTTTTAGATTTTCTTAGAGGAACCTCTGCAGAAATTCCTTCCTCCATAGAAATTCCAATCTTCAAGTTTGTTCTACTACAAGTAAGTTCCATCCAGAACCTTGGAGATTCAATGGTCTTCCTTGTGCTATAATTCCATCAATTATCAAGGCTATATGTGATATTGTTTTATACTCTTTCTTTACTTTATTTGGAGAATCTCTTGTTGAAGAGATTGTACAAGTTTGCAACATGAGGAGTGTTGGCATCTTTGTATGTTGATTACTTGCGGGTCATCGCCACACGCTATTGATAGGATCATCTCTCGTGTTATCACCTACCCCCCACTAGCGTGATGCTATGATAGGACTACCTCTCAAGTGACTAAGCCAACTCTCGTTGGTCATCGCCACACGACGGGTGCATGATTCTCAATAATATTCACCAACCATCGTTCATGCTGCTATCATGGACGGAACTCTATCATTGCTAGGAGGGCTGTAGATTACGCCCTAACTATCGTTGGCGATGTAATTAGTATGGATCGACATAGTGGTTGGATACCCTGAATTAGCCCTCAATATCGTTAGCAACTAACTTGAGGAAATGACCGGACGCCCGTTTGACACGCAAACCGGGACGAGGATACTAGAATTAGAATTTATAAACCACAAGTGCACAGTGTCGAAGTGTGGCTTAGGGGTCGATCACGGGGAGGCGTGTGTTGTACTTGCAAACATTCAGGAATCGGATCACCCGGTGGATGAACCAGCCTATTCTCGATTGGTTGTCACGATTGTAAACTAATAGAATAGATGTAAAAGGTAAAAAGGATAACCTAGGACTTTGGCTTCTGCCCCAATCATGGATTCTCACTATTACGACCGAAGGATAGGAATATGACCGAACACTAGGGTTTGGCGGTGAGACGTTGCCTCTAAAAGTAGTACCTAGCGTCACATGGGCCCGATATTCCGGTCGATGCCCAGGATGATACGCTAGGTCTACCCGGCTTCGGACGGTGGGCATTCCCATGTCTAACACCTTCCAACTCCGGGAGAACTAAGATCACAACGATCGCTCCCAACATTTCGTCCAAGCCGTTCCCACGTGCAAGGATTCAATGTCAATGCTAGGGGGTGAGCTATGGCTAGAGAATCAAACTTCTGTTTTATTTTCTCTTGGCCGAACGGTCAAAGGTGGTCTTTTTCCCACCGATGACAATGAAACGCCCTCGCGTAACCATCAAAATACCTAGATCCAATCGGATCCCTAGATCCAATCGGTTCCCTAAACCTATGGCCGTTCTAGGAAGAACCCACGAAGGGGCTTCCACCAATGTCCTAGATTGAAGAACTACTCACTAAACATGGTAGCAAATGCAATAACAGAAGATATAGCTATAAGAATTGAAATCAAGCAATTGTTCACCGTAGCAAATAGAAGCATAAACACAATATCAAAATATGAATACGATCAAATAACTTACACTAAGTGTTTAATTGAAGCAACTGAAAAATCCCTTAAAACAGCTTAAAAAGTGGGATCCCGTATTTGGGAAAACCTAGCACTATTTTTACAAGTGGGCAAGATGCCAGGGAATATTCCCACAAAAATACAAAAACAGACACTCACCCGATCGGATGAGACTCGAGTGAAACAACGGAAAAATATGTCTTCAGCTCTGATAAATCTCACCCGATCACTGAACCAATCGGGTGAGTCTTGGATTTCTTGAGCTTGGAAAGCAGCAGTAGCTGACCTGATTGGGTCACAATACATGACCCGATCGGTTGACAAGTCAACCGACCGGGTGAGCTTTGGCCTTCAAAACTGCACTCTGTCATACATCCACCCGATCACTGAAACAATCAGGTGGTACAGTCCCTTCTTCAGTACTGACATAGACTGCATGACCCGATCGGGTGGCTGTTCCACCGATCGGGTAAGAGCTGATACATAGTCATTTTTGATGAATGGCTCTCGGGATCTCATGCAACACTTTCCGTTGTTCCGAGGACTCATGACGTTGGCCATATATGTCCCCTGCACTAGCAACGTCCTGCAAATGCACATAAACTCAACGAAAGTAAAAAAAACTAAAAACACAAAGAAACGGATACGAAATAACGAAAAGCGACGGAGAAGACTACGTGAATATATAAAATATAAACGCACGTCAAAATCCCCCAAGCTGAACTATTCCTCGTCTTCGAGGAAGATGAGTGAGAATAGAAGCCCGGCGGGAGAAAATAGAAAGAGAGAAACAGAAAAAGAAAAAGAAATCCTAGATTACCCGTCAGGAAACAGAAAAAGAAAAAGAAATCCTAGATTACCCGTCAGAGCCAACGAAAACAAACACAACACACTAAGCAAGAACGTGAGAAGCATAACACTAAGCCTAGGAATCGAGTTCCTACTAGTGTCGTGGGTTCACGTGGTGAAGCACGAGTAAGTGCGGTTATGAGCTAGCCAACGGTGTAACTATCTAAATCATGCGATGAAGCTTCATATACACATATCCATGGAATGACCCAAATATCTAAGCAATTCAAGTTTGCGATGAATAATAGTTCAAGCATGCATGAGAATAGAGTAAGAATAGAAACATGTCATATGTTTGGGACTCTACCGCTAGAAACTAGGAAATCACCGCACGATTGCCGAGATGATTGCTAGGAAGCTTCTATGCCAAGTGTGTTCGAAAACGAAAGGGGTTGAGTAGGTTTGGAGGAGAGTACTTGGTACAAATTCTCGCCTTCCATTTATTCACGGCGGTAGGAGTGATATTTACAACAGAATTTTTTTGGATTTTGGATTTTTTTTCTTTAGATTTTGGCTATACATACTCTTTCTTTTCTCTTTTTTTTGTTTTGGATTTTCCTTTTTTTTTTGATTTTTTGGATTTTTGGTAGAAGTAGGAAAATGTGCATTCTCCAAAAGCGGGAGAACGATGCGCTACTAAGTGGCAAAATTGTGTACTCTCCCAAGTGGAAGTGAAGTACACGACGAGGGGATTTGCACCAAGCAAAACAAAACAAGAATTTGGATTCTAAACACTTGGCAAAAGGTGTTTTTCGCGGATCAGAGCGTAAGCAACATTGGTTATCCTAGTCCTATTGGTAGAGTCCCGACACATGCGATTTGAAGCTTACATATATAGTATGATTCATGCATAATGAAGCAGAAAGTAGAAGAAATATACCGTATATTCGAAATTGAAGCATGATAGTCTAGGGGTCATCCATGGATAGGCACATAAAACAAAATCACGACCTATAAGCACACCAACTAGCTAGTCACAACACACAACTCAACACAAAAGGTAAAGTGAACCCACGGAGCATAAAATGCAGCAGAACTCTGCTTCCTAAGGTTAGTGAAAATAGTTATCATTGCTTAGATAAGGGTGTGTGTGTGTGTGTGTGTGTGTGTGTGGTTTAGTGGCAGTTTCATCATGCGGGGTCATCTCTAGGATAGGGAGAATAAAATGATGGAAAAAAGAAAAAAGAAAAACACGACGAAAACGACTCAAAACGGTGAAAAAGACATGACTGCCGCACATAGTGCGACTCTCCCAAGCTAAACATTGCATTGTCCTCAATGCATTAGGATGAAGTGCAGGAAGGCAACGAACAATGGGAGGGAAGTACACACGGACAAAGAAACAGAAAAACATGAAAAACACAGAAAATAAGACGTAGAAAAATAAAGAAAATAAAGACCGAAACGGACTAGACAAAAGACACACACAAGCTCACAACAAACACACATACCACGACAAAAAAATAGCAAGATCAGTCCGATCTGCTATCGGAGAAATTGTAGAGAGATGGTGAAGTGGGAGGTGAATAGTGGACGAAAGATAATTGTGAGGATGATGGAGAAGGTGTGCCAACAGGAGAAGGAGGGGAAATAAGCTGGATCACGGGTGGATTAAGATTGATTGATGGATCGTGGTGGATTGGGAAGGTACCAGGTGAACCGACATATATGTGCCAATCGGGAGGATCCATGGATGGAAGATTTACTAGGGTAGTATACCATGGATCGGGGTAGAATTATCATGGTAAATGGGAAGTGCGAATGGGGATTCACCCAAGAGATGATGGTGGGAGGACAACAAAAGGATTATTGTCAGGCCCATAAAGATAAACTGCACACTCGTGACCAAAATGAGTGAGCATTCCAATATCGATCAAGTAGTCACGATCGATGCGTGTCCGGCCCGGTAAAATTGGGAGGTCGGATGGTAGCCTCAAATCATGACTGACAATGAGAGTGATAATCCCACCACAATAAATAGATCCGGAGGTTGCTCAGCTAACAGATAAAAGCTCTTGGATTATCCAATGGGCGGTGTTGATGGGTAATAGGACATGTCCACGGATCCTGTCATGAGACATGTCATATAGAAAGAAAAGCTCGTCCCTAGACACCGTGGAAGTATCCACATGGGAAAAGATGGTGTTGGCAAAGAGACAGTGGGCGTAATGGTAACACGAGTGTATAATGTAGGAGGCGAGCGCCTCCGGAGGAAAGGTGGGATATCGGGTGAATCGTTGCCAAACGCCATCATCCCAGAAGTAGGAATAGATATCAGACCGATCATGCGTGGAACATTCAACATAATGATCGGGGTAAGGGAAATTCATTGAATTATTTAGCTCGGCAAGAGTCATGGTAAAGTTGGCATTAAAGGCATGAAAATCGAATGCCTAATCGTACACTTCGAGTGAAGAAAGGAACTCGAGGGTGAGTTTCCGATGGGTTAGTGCATAAGCACGAAGTAGGAAATCACACCCGATGCAGTTGAAAATTTTATTGACTCCCCTCAAAAGTCCTAAATATTCGAGCGTGGGGCGATCAGCGAAAAGGTAGGTCGCATGGGGCGAGGTAGAAGGGCGTGCAGACGTGCAAATTATTCCTCAGATGATGGATTAATGCCAAGGATTGATGGGAGAAAAGGACCGTGTAGGTGGTGTCTTTGTGATGATGATGCGGGTTCTTTTCCCTTCCTAGACATGGTAATGATGTAGGAGAAGAACAATAATGCAAGGGGTGGTGTCTATGATGATGATAATACAGATATAGGACACAGACACAAAATCAAGACATCGCAGATGAGAAGAGACATATAAATCTTGGAAAGAAGTTACCGAGCAATGATGCGACTCCAAGCTAGATGCACCCCTGTAGATGCCTTGGCGAAATGAGGAGAGCCCGCTGCCACATTTCTCAGATGGAACGGTTTGGTTTTTGGGTTTGGGGAAATATGGGTTGGTAGGGTTAGGGTTTTGGGGAATTTGGATGTAGTGCTTAATATAGGAGATGGGGGAGTAGATGGTGTTCATAGTGTTGGATAATGGTTGTGGGTTGATTTGGTTTCAAGAAATTGATGGTGGAAGGCAAATTTGGTGTTTGGGTATTGGGTTTTTTTCCAAAATGGGTCATGTGGGGAAGATGGTTGGCTTTATTGGATGCAGCGAACCGATCATGTGGAGTCCACCCAGTCGGTTCATTGCATTGGGTGTGTTCCAATTGAGAAATGAAGCTACAGGTCACCCGATCGGGTGAGATTTCACCCGATCGGGTCACCGACTCTCAAAAAGTTCACCTGGTTACTGGAAAATATGACCCAATCAACCACCTGATCGCCGACTGTGTCACCCGATTGGGTGATCCAATTGCTTGAGTATCAGATACTGGACTAGTTTCACCTGGACATCCACCCGATCGTGACTGTATCACTCGATCGGGTGATTCTTCCACAGAACCAAAGTAAGTTACTGTAATAATTCACCCGATCAGGCGGTGTATGACCCGGTCGGGTGAGGCTGTTCCTGCACAAAATTTCAAACTTCTCTAAGTTTTGAAACAAGGACCACCCAAGCTGTAAATTTATACTAATATATACAAATCGATCTTATTGAAAGATATTAATGGGTTAGAACATGGGTTGCATCCTATGAAGCGCTTGGTTATAGTCGATAGCTCGACTCCCGATTCGATGTTCAAGGTGGCTTGAATGGGTGACGCTCGACGTTTGGCATCTTCTCAGCAGTTGGGACAAAAGTTCCGGTTGTTGAGGGTAGCGATAAGTGGACGGTCTCAATCACTCCCCCATTGGTAATATCAGTGGGCTTCTCCTTAGTGTTGGTGACACACGCCACTCTTTTCAAGATTCGCACTTTGTCAGCGGTGAGCACCAAAGGCTCCTTGCCCTTGCTCTTCATCTGAGCATTCTTTACAAATCCAGGGGGAGTTGATTGGGAGACACATTTTGGCTCAGAAATTCCCTCTTCGTCTATCCTAGAGTGCTCCTCTACACTATCCAAGTCTTCAAGAGGGTCTCTAGAAAGAATTTCCAATGCTCCTGCTTCATAGAGTTTCTCTTCTTCAATCTCCAGAAGATTGCAATTAGATTCCTCGGGTGGTAGCTTCATGGATAGTGCTAAGTCGAATTCCACCGTTTGATCACCAACGTTCAAAGAAAACTTTCCCTTCTTCACGTCGATAAGCACACCGGCGGTCGCCATAAAAGGTCTTTCGAGAATAATTGGGCATATCCTTGGGCATATCCATCACTACAAAGTCCACCGGCACACATACGCCGTGGACATTAATTGGTAGGTCGTCGATGACTACCACGGGATATTTGACGGACGGATCTGCTAGCTGCAAAGTCATCCCAGTAGGTTCCAGTTCTCCCATGTTGATTCTTCTGTAGAATGAAAGGGGCATCAGACTCACACTTGATCCTAAATCAACAAGTGCTCTATTGATAAAGACTTGCCCTATAGAACATGGAATCGAAAAACTTCCCGGGTCCTTAAGCTTTGGCAGTTCAGCTTGTTGAATCAAGGCGCTACACTCCGTCGTAAGAACCACCTTTTCTTTCCGTGTTCCCTTCGTCACTAGATCTTTGAGAAATTTTGTGTACGAAGGTATAGTTTCAATTGCTTCAAGGAACGGGATCTGAAGACTTAGATCTTTCACCATTTCAAAGAACCTGCCATATTTTTCGTCGATCTTGGCCTTGGCAAGCCTTTGCGGAAATGGGACCGAAGGCTTGAAAACTCTCAAGTCTTCACCTTCATTCTTCTTCTTTTTCTCAGAATCTTCCTCCGGAGTCATGTGACTTGATGTTGAAGCTCCATTGTCGTCATCTCCATCTTCGGTTGCACAATGACAATGGGCACTTCCTTATCTTTCTCGGCCTCCTGTACTGGAATCTCTTTTCCACTCCTCAAAACAATAGCGAAAACATTCGCTTGACTGGGTGCCAAGGCTAAGGTTTGGCTCGGTGCTCTAGGATTCACCTCCGGTTGACCCGGAAATTGTCCTTGCGCCTTTTGGAGGTTGGCTACTTGTAACCCCAATTGGGTTACTTGGTCGGCCAAGGATTTCTGCCCAAGTTGTAATTGTTGAGTGATCTTCTCCCGATTGAAATGTATTGCGCTAGAAGGTTCTCAATAGGAGAGATCACTCATTGTTGTTGATTGTACTGTTGTTGTTGTTGGGGTGGAGGTTGTTGTTGTTGAGGAGGAAGTTGTTGATACATTTGTTCAGTCGGAGGAGGTTGGTATTGTTGTTGTTGAGGAGGTTGAAGAAATTGTTGGTAGAGTGTCTTGTAGCTAAAATTCGGATGATTCCGATTGTTGGGAGAATATCCAGGGTTAAAACTTGTTCTTGGCGAATAAGACACATTTTCCGTAGGATTATGGAATAAGTCACTTGCTTGATCCACGGGCGCCGAAATCTCTCCAACACCGAAGTTTCAAATCACTTTAGTTTCCACGGTCGCTACTTGTTGTGGGCTAGCGACACCGGCTCCAACCATAAACGTTGAAATTTGAGTGGAAAGTAAATTGAATTTGCTTGATAGCTTGTCAACTTCCTCAATCTAATGCATGTCACCGGCTTTTGGTGTCGCACGTTCATCACTTCACCTCTCGTTGTTGGATGCCATGTTCTCCAAGATAGTTCTGGCATCCACTTCGTTTCTCGACATGAAACATCCACCCGCTGCGGCATCCATAGAGGACTTATAATCATCCCTCAGTCCATTATAGAATAGGTTGATGATATGCCTATGGGGGAGCTCATGGTGAGGACACTTATTTTGCATTTCTTTGTACCTCACCCACGCTTCATGTAGCAACTCATGGCTAGCTTGGGAGAATGAGGAGATATCACTCCTCAGCTTCATCATCTTCTCCGGAGGAAAGAACTTGTTCAAGAAAGCGTTCGAAAGCCGCTCCCAAGTAGTGAATGTGTTGGGGTCCTTGCCCCTTAGCCATTGCTTCGCTTTATCCCGTAGAGAGAACGAGAATAACCTTAACCGAATAGCCTTGGTTGGTACACCATTGATCTTAAATGTCTCACACTTCTCCAAGAAATAGTCTAAGTGCTCAATGGGATTCTCCATGGGAGCTCCAGAAAATTGGTCTTATTGGATCCAAGCCACAAATGATGGCTTCAACTAAAAGTTTCTGGTCGTAATGGCCGGAGGTTGAATGCTGGATGTATACCCAATAGACGACATCAAATATTCGCGCAAAGACTTTGGAGGAGTGACGGTTGCTACCATGATGGCAAATTCTTCTCTTCTTCTTCTTTCTACGTTCAAACGCCTCATGGTAGCATTGATCTCAAGATCCAAAGGAAGTAAATCGTCGAGACTCCTTTAGTTCCTGTGCATGTAAAATTAAGATATACCGTGAAGGACGTATGGTATGATACGAAATAAAAACAAATAAAAATAAAAATGTAGATTGTGAAAATGATCACGGGGTGAGGATGTGAGCTAGTCTCAAGGATAAAAAGGTTCTAAGTGTAACAAGCACGTTGCCTCCCTGGCAACGGTGCCATAAAGCTTGACTGGCCGCCCGTTTGACACGCGAACCGGGACGGAGATACCAGAATTAGAATTTATAAATCGCAAGCGCACGGTGTCGAAGTGTGGCTTGGGGGTCGATCACGGGGAGGCGTGTGTTGTACTTGCAAACATTCAGGAATCGGATCACCCGGTGGATGAGCCAGCTTATTCTCGATTGGTTGTCACGATTGTAAACTAATAGAACAGATGTAAAAGGTAAAAAAGGTGACCTAGGACTTTGGCTTCTGCTCCAATCATGGATTCTCACTATTACAGTCGAAGGATAGGACTATGACCGAATGCTAGGGTTTTGAAGTGAGACATTGCCTCTAAAAGTGGTACCTAGCGTCCCATTGGCCCGATATTTCGGTCGATGCCCAAGATGATACGCTAGGTCTACCTGGCATCGGACGATGGGCATTCCCATGTCCAACACCATCCAACTCTGGAAGCACTAAGATCGCAACGATCGCTCCCAACATTTCGTCCAAGCCGTTCCCACGTACAAGGACTCGATATCAACACTAGGGGGTGAGCTATGGCTAGAGAATCAAACTCCCGTTTTATTTCCTCTTGACCCAACAGTCAAAGGCGGTCTTTTTCCTGCCGATGACAATGAAATGCCCCCGTGCAACCACCAAAATCCCTAGATTAATCGGATCCCTTGACATATGGCCGTTCTAGGAAGAACCCACGAAGGGGCTTCCACCAATGTCCTAGATTGAAGAACTACTCACTAAACATGGTAGCAAATGCAATAATAGAAGATATAGCCATAAGAATTGAAATCAAGCAATTGTTCACCATAGCAAATAGAAGCATAAACACAATATCAAAATATGAAGACGATCAAAGAACTTACACTAAGTGTTTAATTGAAGCAACTGAAAAATCCCTTAAAACAGCTTAAAAAGTGGGATCCTGTTTTTGAAAAAACCTAGCACTATTTATACAAGTGGGCAAGATGACATGGAATATTCCCACAAAAAGTCAAAAACAGACACTCACCCGATCGGGTGAGACTTCACCCGATCAGGTGAAACGACGGAAAAATATGTCTTTAACTCTGATAAATCTCACCCGATCACTGAACCGATCGGGTGAGTCTTGGATTTCTTGAGCTTGGGAAGCAGCAGCAGCTGACCCGATCATGTGAAAGTGCCGACCTGATCGGATCAGAATACATGACCCGATCGGTTGACAAGTCAACCGACCGGGTGAGCTTTGGCCTTCAAAACTGCACTCTGTCATACATCCACCAATCACTGAACCAATCGGGTGGTACAGTCTCTTCTTCATCACTGACATAGACTACATGACCCGATCGGGTGGCTGTTCCACCCGATCGGGTGAGAGTTGATGCATAGTCATCTTTGACGAATGGCTCTCGGGTTCTCGTGCGACACTTTTCGTTGCTTCGGGGACTCATGATGTTGGCCATATATGTCCCCTACGCTAGCAGCGTCCTGCAAATGTACATAAACTCAACGAAAGTAAAAAAGAAACTAAAAACACAAAGAAACGGATACGAAATAATGAAAAGAGACAGAAAATGACGGAGAAGACGTGTGTGAATATATAAAATATAAATGCACGTCAGGAAACCAATCTATGTTGATGGTAATCTTCCTAAACAAAACCCTAAATTTATGGTTCAATAGCCAAACAAATAGTTTAAATCATATTCATCCAACAAAAGAGATCAACCATGCCCTAGATTAAGAACTACTCACCAAACATTGATAGAACACAGAGATAATCACAGATAATTAATAAGAAAACATGGAACAAATAGAAAATATAAAACAAGGAAGAGATACTTAGCTGCACAAGATTGTAATACAAAAATCTCCAATTTACATGTGCACAAGGGGGAAAACGCAAATAAAACTAATCTAAACCTACTCCTACACCTAGAACTAATTAAAAATGAAAAGGGGGTGAAAATCGAAAGAAAACAAAGATGAACATCGGCCTCACGTCAAAAACGACATTCATAAGCTTTTATAGCACGCCCAAAACCCTACAGATAGGCAGAAAACCTGACTCGACCTGACTGTTTGACAAATCTACACGGTTGTGTCGGCGTAGCATAAAGCTTGGCCCTCAAAAGTCCCTCTGAATATGTGATTCGACGTGGTCGTTTAGAAAATCCAGATGACTGTGTCATGCTAGTGGTTTAGAAGTGCACACTGTCTTCTTTTTAGTTTTATTCTCACGCTCTTAGTGGGAATCCACGCGACCGCATCGATCTGGGTTCTACCCTTCATAAAATGACCCATACGACCATGTCAAACAGTCGTGTGGGGGCTTCCTTCTGCTCCTCTTCTGCTCCTCTTGCATTGATATCTGACATGGTCATTTATGATAAGCCACATGACTGTGTCGGTCTTTACTCCTCATGCACTCCTTTGGATAATTAAAACCTTGTCGTGTCTCTAATCACTTCCAAATCCTATGTCCTCGCTCTGCGAAAGAAATGGTGTGAAAAGTGTGGTGGAGTGGTGTGAAGTGCGAATGAAAACTATTTGAAAAATGCATATAATAAACGCTCATCACCTATGATTCGACCATGGGCTCCCCAGGACTTTACTGCCTGACGACTTCTTATACTTAGGAGTAGTGTGAATCATTTTACACCCGTCACATAGCCTGGGATAGTCCCGGCTATAATAATGTCAAGGGACAGACTACATAATGATGATAACGAACCATCGACGGTAATTACTACTCGTAGACACTGTCATCAGGGGCCATGAGTCCCACTTATAGTTGGGTTAGGCTGTCAGGTCTCACAAAGGATGAGATCCTCATCTAGGTAATAAGATGTACATGAATATGATGCATGGGAACTGAAATGGTTGCAGACTGGAAGCAAAGGGGATTTCGGTCACATGGGATATGACGTGAATGACGAGCCGTTCTAAAGAGCATAAAAAACCCAAACTAGTGTCCAGTCACACCCAGACTCAACTTCATTGGCCTGAGCACAGACTCAAGCTATCCCAAGCTTATGGCTCGGGCACTATAGCCTGAGCTTGCACTAAGGCTACAGCACCCAAGCACGGCTCGGGCTGCACCCAAACCATCTCGAGTGCAACCCGAGGGTGGGATTAGCCCTTTTTGAGGTGTGATTTTCGGTAAGCTTTGGCGTCAAATTTTGAGTGTCAAACGATCTCAAGATTGAGTAACGTTATTTTCCGTGTGTTGTCCATATGAATCTCTTCAAAATGATATATCATTTGTCTTCTGAGGTTAACTAGATAGGGTGAAACAATTGCTTAAAGTTTAGTCCTTAAAGGGGAAGAACTTGAGTCAAGATGGGTTCTCTTTGTTGTACCTCATTGGATGTGTTACTGATATGAAGGGTCAGCTCACCTTATAAATAGGGTCCATCTCCTTCAGCCAAGATACACCAAGCCTTGATCAAGGGAGCTCTAACTAATTAAGTGAGCAAACCTCGATCTAAAGATGACCAAATTTTAGTTCTTCTTTCCCCCACTTTATTCCCTTCTCAGGTTCTAGAAAAATTTGAAGGGAGTTTGGATCTGATCCGAAGCTTGGCACGGGGGTTCCAGCTAAGGTGACATCTTCTGGGGCAAGTGTGCAATTCTTGACAAGGCATTGCATCACTTCAGAACATCGCCCTAAGAAATTTTTTTTACGACTGTAAAAAATAAGGTATGCTCTTTAAACTTTATTTTAATAGTAGTTTAATTTTAGATATATCTTTACAAAATCATTTCTCCTTTCTCCTTATATAGTAAAGGTCATGCAAATGATTCTAATTTTTCCATATAGTTTTCATAAATAAGGTTTTATGGTTTTTCTTTTCTTCCACTACTGCCCATGTCTGTTAATCCTTGGGCTAGACAATAGGAAGATTCCATATGGAAGCCTCCTCAAACGACTTCACAAGGAACCTAGATCTTACAAGAAATCTAGACACATCCTAAGGAAGTTTCACTTGATACGTAAAATCCAAAGATGGTGTGACATTGAGATACAAAGATTTAGTATTGACGATAATGTAGTGGACCTGCTTACAAAAGCCCTTTCACAAAACACACTAGATTGTTTAGTGTATAAAATTAGTATGAGGTACCTTAATAATTGGATGTAAGTGTAAGTGGGAGATGTTGCAGAATGTATGCCCTTTAAGACAATTATTGTAATTGTAATAAGACATCTCGTTCGAAATGATAGTAAGTTATTTGGTAATATTTATCTAAGATATCCTTTGTATCACTTCTATGGTTGTTGTTGTGCCTATTGACCGGCGCCCCGTTTACGGTTTGGGCGCGGTGTCGTTTTACCGCAAGTGCACGGTTAGTGTAGGGTTCGGGATTATCAAACTCAGGGAGGTGGATGGCTTGAATGGCTACTAGCCTCGCCTAGGTTGTGTGCTAGCTACGCGGATAATATGAGTGGAAGTGTGGAAATAAAAGAAAGAAATAAAAAAACAAGAAATGAATCCCCGCTAACACGGGCTAGAGCACTCATGACACTTGGCATTTGACTTGACCCAGGGTGAGACATTGCCCCTAAAGGTGGTACCTAGCGTCCATGGGCCCGATATTCCGGTCGATGCCCAGTACGTTAGGTCTACCTAGTTTCGGACAGTGGGCATTCCCATGTCCATTAACACCTTCCTCAACCGGGAGCATTAAGGCCACAATGATACCTCCCAACATTTCGTCCAAGCCATTCCCATGCGCGAGGACTCGATGTCTATGCTAGGGGCGTGAGATGTGGCTAGGGAGTCAACCGCCAAGTTTATTCTCCCTTGGCCCGACGGTCAGAGGCAATCTTTCTCCCGCCAATGACAATAAAACGCCTCCGCGTAACCCTAATGGCCAAATAGGTCGAATGTAATTTCTAGCAATACATCAAAGCGGATCTTGACTGGACAAGACACCGGACCCCAATCCCTAACACAACTAGTGTGTTGCCATACGAATTGGATTTAGATTGCTAGAAATTCCTATTGACACATTCCATCGAACACATACCATGCAACCAAGCCAAATGAAAGAACCCAAGCATCAATCCTACTCTAACCCGTATTAGGGTTCATCAATACTACTCAATGGTGAAGAACATAAAAACAAGCAACAGAAACGACATACAAACATTCACCATCAAGTAAAATACACACAATACAAAACAATGGAAAACAAGAGAAAGAAATACTTATCTCGCGTTTGAATCTTCAATCCTTTACAAGATTTATTGCAATAGAAAACCTAATCTAACCTAACCTAAAACTCCCAAGAAAGGGGAGGAAAACTACTGAAAAAAATGGGAGAAGAATAATCCCCAAGTCGTGCCCCAAACTCATATAAATAACCCCTCACAAACCCCAACGGTTCGGGTCCAGAAAACCCATTAAAACTCTCAAAACAGGCCCACCCGATCGGGTGGAATGAAACAGAGACTTCAGCTGCTGAAATGGCTCACCCGGACGGCCACCCGGACGGCCACCCGGACACCAACCGATCGGTTGATCTGAAAATCCAAACAGCAGCCCATTTCAGCACACAGCTGTGCTCAGAAAATTCCAGAAAAAATGTAGAAAAATCGGATTTGGGCATGCGACCTATCGTTGGAAAGCTAACGACGATGCCGATGCTATAAAAATAAGAGATCACCCAAAATCCCTCTAGAATGATAGAAGATCTTCAATGAATGCATCAGTAGCACGCGAAAGGAGAAGAAAAGGCCACCCGATCGGTTGAAACATCAACCGATCGGGTGAGCTGCTTGGTGCATTGGCCATCGTGCTTCAGAAGCTTCAACCGGACGCGGAGGTGAGTGGGTGCCGTGACCGGGTCGTCGTTTGTTGATTTTCAGCTTCAGATGAACCGATCGGGTGAGATGTCACCCGATCGGTTGGAATTCAGCTTCAAATAGACAGATAGCTCTGTCGATCTCACCCGATCACTGAACCGATCGGGTGAGCTGCTCTTCTCTTCAGCTCCTGTCCGGGTCGGATATGTGTGCATCAACCGATCGGGTGGCTCTGTCCACCCGATCTATTGAGGGCTGAAATATGGATTTCTTCGTCGTTTGGCCCTCTGGATCGTGCGTGACTCCTCCCGTTACTCCGGGGACTCATGATATCTTCTTTATACATCCCCAACGCTGGAAATATCCTGCATTTACACAGAAACATGAAGAAAGTGAAAAGATACAAAAACACAAAAGAACAGACATAAAACAACGGAAAACAACGGAAAATTACGAAGAAGACGTGCGTGAATATATAAAATATAAACGCACGTCACCTATATGAGGCATTAATAAAGTTCCGAGACTTATGAGAGGAACATTGGGATCATAATGAGAGCATGATAATGTGCCAATTTGTTTGTCGATCATATGTTCAGAACTGTTCCTGGTCAGAGGAATATCGAGACGGGACATCGATATTCCAGGTAGATCAGTGTGCATTAATCTGTACCATCAAATGATAGTGACTGGCCTCATAGTCACTCGGTGTGAAGACATTGTTTGATAATGCACATGTGCTTGTTATGAGAATAACTACATAGAGTGGCTTGCCACAGATACTTTTGTACGGTTACCATACTCTAAGTATCAAGAGAAGATCTCTAGTGGTAATAGGTTCAAGTTAGTCATTTGACTGGAGATGTACTGAAGGACCTTGCATATGAAAGATTATACTTTGGTAGATACCAAACCTTGGTTTTACAGCTGATGTGTAGATACCTATTGACTATAGTTTGAAGCATGTGAAGGGAATGACCATGCTACCAGGATTCATCTCCTCTGGTATGGGAGGTTAGTGTCGTAGTTGAGTAAATGAAACTATAGTAAATCCCTAACCATGGTAAGAGATAAAATTGTTAAATAGTTAGCAAGTGTCATCCAACCAATAATTAAGGGATCACATCTGACTCAAAGAGTTTAAGGTGTAATGTGGTTTGACTCTATACCATACCATAAACACCTTAGCGACATAGTAATGATGAAGGGACTGGACTGCACGGAATATCTCATAGTAAGGCCCAAATTATCTCGGAGATATTCTAGTCTCCAAACCAGATAATTACAGTTCTGAAACAAGGTCGTCACGCTCAGCTAGGGTCGTATGGATCGTTGACATGATGTGATCATGGTCACTACTGTAATAGGATTTAGGCTATTAGAGTCACAATGATGATGAAATCCTCACGAAAAGCGAAGGAAGAAACTATGAGTATATATGATATACCAGGGCTAAGATCACAAGGGGTTGTGATTAGATAAAAAAAAGATAACAAGTCAGCATGGACTAGTCTACTAATCAACTCTCTGTATGATGGAGCCTCTTTTAAAGCTATATCATCACCTGTAGGAAAACCACAGTAATAAAACAGTAACGTAGATGATATTTACCAAAGCATTCAATTAAGTCATTATCATGCAATCCTACTAACGAATGGTCTATGAGTAAAATAATGGAGAAGTTATGTAAAATCAATTATCTGATCTATCCGAGCTTTTTGAGCTATCAAGTGTACTGCCTAGGCAATAACTCAGAGTTAAAAGACATGAGAGTAATTTGAGAGCCACCCAGTACCACAGGCAAGCTCACCCGGGCCAAAAATCTGTATTGTCCAAATAATTTAGTAAGGGACCCAGTCAATTGTAGTATTTATCGATCATTTATTCAGTCCAGACAATGGTCTTAATTACTATGTCCAACCTTTAACTAAGAGTTCCCCAAAACCCCGGTGTCAATATAGTTCGGTCAGTCCCTAATCATTAGATCGGTCCAGTACAGTCTAGGTCGATACATTACAACAATTCAGCCTAAGCCATGTAGGAGGAGTAGCAATCAGTAGTTCAGCATCCATTGCAATCAGTTCAGTTCGGTCAATAAGTACGATAATTATGTCATTCGTTCTGTACGAGCTCCTTTGCATAACTTAGTCTTAACTCTTTAGGTCAGTCTATCTCTATTTAAACAGACCAATGAAAATTACAGTTAAGCTATGGTGCTCACAATGACACAGATATATGATGAGTAATATCAAGCAATGTAGTACTAAAGTTTTTTAAAATAAAGAAAAGCACAGTTCGGATCAGATTCATGACTAGCACACAATATAGGTCAACCAACAGGTTACAGATGGTAAACAGGTTGGTGATTAACAGATCGGTAAACGGAAGATACAACTGATATGCCGGTAGTAATGTAGTTCGGTCATCAATCAACACAACACACGATGGTGTCAATAGTTGGGTCGGCCATAGTAATAAGTCGGATCTATAAGTTAGGTCGACCAAGTATTTTGGATCAAATGAATAAGGGGTCAAGTTGACAATCAAAAGAATGGCTTGGTAAAATAGATTAAGTAGGTGACGATAACAATTTAAGTTAGCCATAACGATAATCTAGGTCGGTATATGTGGGCAATTAGTAGTTGGCTCAATCAGTTAGGTTGGCTAAGACCCAGAATAGGTCAGTAGGTGAGGGACATTAACATTAGTCACGGCCGAGCCAAAAAAGGGGGTAGCTGACCAAATGATCTATACATTATACAAGGCATCTGTCCGGATCTAGGGACAAATAGATTATCAGTATAGGTCAACGGATCTAGAAGTACTATAGTTATGTTTACAGAGAGGTAAACCCCTCTTAAGTAACTTGCAAGAACACATCCTCTAAGTTAAAATTTCGAGTTTGATCATTAACCACAATTACCGGTTGAGCTATCAATCAAAGTAATAAACTTTAATCGATATTTTCTATATATGAAATGATTTAAGAGAAAGCTAGTGTAAATACAACCTACCATTCACCGTAGATGAATACTCTTTGTCTTCTCCTCGCTCAAGTCATCGAGTCTATGTTAGGTGCTTGAGGAAGAGAGCGAAGCACGAACAGAATGGATTAGTCCAACACAGTAAGTCAAAGGAATGATCGAAGGTTGAGATCTCAAATAATATTTTGGGAGAAAACTATGCTCGCATGAAGCATGGCACGAAGAAGAAGAAGATGATGATATAAACATCGAGGGGTGCCATAAGGAAAGATCATGGGCAATAAATGGCGAAGGATACGCGGTGAAAATTTTTCATAACTACTGAAGGAAATGGAGGCTCCTTCAATACCTAGGGCTAGGGTATGGTTAGGGTATCTGCCAACATAAAATGAGGACGGTCGTCCAATCAAATGGGTAAAGTGAGATCGGGTCGGGTCGAAGAAGGGGGTCGACTGAGCTAAACCCGAAGAAGTAATTGGTTAAGTGGATGTGGGCCTAGCTACTCAACAAGAGAAATAGTGAATGTGGGCTATTGGATGGAACAGTGTTGGGCCAACAGAAATAATAATTAGTGAATAGCGAAGGGATGTAAATGGAAAAAATTATGGAAAAGCATAAGTCATGCATAATAATACATGTCGTTACAAGTTTCAACTACTATCTTCAATTGAAACAATTTTCTCGAATGGTTGAATCTTATTATTCGAGATTGCTATCTATATAAGTCCTTTATATGGAGAAATATGGACTAAATGTCCATATTCTCATGCCTCTTTTGTAACCCATTACTCATGTAGGCCAACATGAGGTACTTGATAGTGGTACAATCATGAGTCCAGGTCTTGAAAAGTTCTCTCTGCTTGATTGAACTCCTCAGTTGGTGTGACTGGTGGGTGGCTTATAAATAATATTACAACTACTCACATGTATATGAGAATAAATTCGATGAGTCTGGAGTTGAATTCCACAAGGAATAGTCATTCTACACTTCAAAGTGTTCGATAGATTAAAGAAAGATAATGGTGAGAAAGTACTGTATCAACTACAAAATTGGTGGTTGATCGCTCCGGGACGTAACCCTAAAGAACGGTTGTAGTTTTACCGCAAGTGCACGGTGTAGCAGCGAGCGGGATATCGAACACAGGGAGGACGAATGACTGTGCTTGTTCCAATCACCCTGGCTATTCAAGAAGAAAGATTTGCCTCTGGCGATCCTGTCACAATCGTCAGACAAAGTGCGGAAATATCGAATCAAATAAAGAACGTCTAGGGAATGGGGAATCCCTGCTACTCACCGTATCTCATAAATGTGGTTCGTCGGTTTCAAAATTGCTAGATTGAGATTTTGGATGGACTAGTTGCAACTGAATGTAGAACCAAGCTCACGCTCTCGTGCTGTTGCCGGTCTATAGCTATCCTAGGTTTGGGTCCAATCTCTTGCAAACCCTACCCTAGGAAAGCTAGCATTAGGGTCAACATCATCGTCCAATCGCGCACCGAGCCCAATCTCTTGCAAACTCGGCTCGTGATCTAGATTGGGATAGTTCCTATCCGTCCAATCTCTTGCAAACGGGTATTGGCACGGAATTGCAACCGGAAACCCTAGTATCGGTCCAATCTCTTGCAAACCGATACTACGGAAATTCGATTCCAACCCAATTCGGATTTCTAGAGTTTCCTATCGAATCGGGATCCAATCTCTTGCAAATCTCGATCGGTATGAACTCCTACCTAACCGTAGTAAATTGATCCCAATCTAATCCCTAGATATCAATTCTAGCAAAATTTCTACTAATTCATCACAAATATGAAGTTGGGTTTGTAGGATTCATCCCCACGCCCCAAGACGTGGCGACTACTCACAATTCATAGCAAGATCACAAAAATAATCAATGAAATAAGCAATAGAATTCATCACAATATTGAGATATGCAATAAAAATAGAATTTTTTTGGGGAAGAGAAAGACAAACCAATGGAGTTCTTCAATTAATCCAACAAAAATCAAACTTTGCCTCCTCTCCAATCTCAAGAATAAAACAAAAAAGCTAATCTAAAAGGCTGCAAAAAATCTAAGGAGAAGCTCTCTAAAACTAGGGTAAAAACAGGGGTTAAATACCACCCAAAATCGTCCAAAAACTGTGACCAAAATACCCCTGCGCAGCCTGTTTTCTGCAATTTTTGCTACAGGCAGCGCGTCGCTCGGCCGAGTGACAAAAGTCGCTCGGCCGAGTGAGAAACCCTGTAATTTTCCAGTAAGTCGGGGCCTTCAGGGGTCTCTACTTCGGGGGCGGCTCGGCCGAGCGAGTTGTCGTCACTCGGCCGATGGCTTCATTGTACTCGGGCGGACGGGATTCTCCACTCGGCCGAGTGGGTCTTCTGAAGCTCAGGCAGCTGAAAAACAGAAACTTGGAGATTTTTGAAGGGCTTCGTCTGGGCGCCACTCGGGCGGACGTGGTCTCCTCACTCGGCCGATGTGGTCTCCGTCGCTCGGCCGAGTGCACATAGGAATCGTGTCTGATCTGGTCGGCCGAGCGGTGTCTCGCTGGTCGGCCAAGTGGGTCCTCCACTCGGCCGAGTGGGACACCAAACATGCCCAATCTGCTTATTTTGGCCTCCTCGTCGCTCCTGCGACGACCGTTCTTCTTCCGCTCCTCTCCAACAGCAAAATACCCCTCGGGGAGGTCGTCGGTGACCCTCTGGAGTAAGCGCATCTCGAGATCACTCCAAATCGCGCCAAATCACCTGAAATGCGACAAAAACAACAAATCGTGAAAAGCATCGCAATATCGTCAATATATCGTGAAAAACGTGATTTGGGCGATCTAAATGGCATGCAAAAATGCGGGAAAAAAGGTGTAAAATAAGGAGTGATCAAAATCCCCCAAGCTTGCCTCTTACTCGTCCTCGAGGAAGATAAGTAAATGGCGAACCCGGTGGAATTGGAAAACGAAAATGGCGAAAAATGAAAAATGAAAAACGGAGAAGAATGGAAAACGAAATGAAAATAAAGAAGAGAGAAAGAAGCGAAGAGGTAAGCTACTAGATCATTTTCTCAGGACGGGGGTTTCACTTACTCATATAGCATGCACCGAATGAAAAACTCATGTCAAAAGATTTTATTTTGATATCATAGTATAATAGTGCAAATAGAAATGGAAAACCCACGAACAACGATATAATCATGAAAAACGGAATAATTTTAAAATTAACATCGTCTGAATCATTTAAAGCGGTATACAAATCACAGATCACACACTTTTCAATTGAATGCTTTCTATCAGGAGTATAAGAGTATCACACAATAGAATAGAGAGAGAATAGAAAAGTGTGGATTTCATGAAATGAACGCTAGGCTTAGATTTCTAGATTTCGTAAAGCTAGAAATAATCTCACCGAGTATAGAATATTACTTAGCCTAGGTTGTCGTGCAACGTCAAGTAGTCACTCTCACACACATCAATGGATCCCCTCCCCCAAGCTTATCTATAAGCGTGGTGACATAAAAAAAATATTCACATCCCCATTTTTATATAGCTCCAAAGGTAATAAGAAGAAAGAAGAAAGAAAGAAAGTGAGATGGGGTCTTTTATTGAGGATTTTTCCTCTTTTCTCTCTTTTTTTTTCAATATAGCATATATACACAACGATCCCAACTCGAAGAGAGATAATGATGTACAAGAATGTTTTTCTCTCTTTTTTTAGAGAATAAGAGATTTGGAGCTAGGAATTAGTAGCGGGGGAAATGCCATAAAATAGAATCGCTAAGGGGAGATTCACCAATGATTTTAAAAGTAGAGAAATGATGTTCAAGATTTGTGGAGAAAGAAATAGATATAACTCTCGGTTCACTCTATAAGACATGCACGACAACTTCAGCAGGGTAATCTAATCTACTCAGTTTCGATCACAAAAAAGCTAACTAATCCAGATTTATCATAGCTAACATCATTCAATCATCCTGAAGTGAAGTGTACAATTCATGCATATAGAAGTGATATAGGAAAAAGAAATCAGTACTCCAGATATAAGCATTCAATGCGTGAATCTTGGTGTGTTTTCTGTGATAGCATACATATGAATATTCAGACTCAGCTAATAATAGAATTTCATCCATTTTCATGTGGCAAAAGTGTGGGTTACTATCTCTAGATGCAAGGCAAGTCATAGCATATGATATCAGAAATAAAGTCTAAGACATGACAAATATAGCATGCTTATAGAGTAAGCTAAATCCAACGTCATCATCATCATAGAAAAGTCATCTCTAGCATGAGATGAAAAAGAAATAAAGATAAAGGGAAAAAAGAACTATTTACAATGCGGCACACAGAAAAAATAAGAAAAACGTGATGCATAGCAAAATGAAAGAAAAATGATGAAAAATAAGTGCAAAAGCAGAGAGTGGCGTGAAAAACTAAAAATAAAGGTGGCAAATCGAAAAAGAACGTGAGAACTCACTCCCCCAAGCTAAATGGCACAGTGTCCTCAATGTGCAAAGTGTGGCACACTGAGAGACAAGAAATGTGAGGGGCAAGTGAGGGTGCATGCATGAAAACAAAAAAAAAGGAAGTAAAAAGATAAAAATAAAGAAATTTAAAATATGATGCGGACATGATGCATGCAAAGATATGAGTGATACAGATATATATGTGGCACCAAAACTCTCCCTCTCTCCCAAAAAGATATATAAGGATACGATCAAAATGAGTCTGTCTAAAATAAGTGAGGGGGGGTGGACAAAAAGGCATCAGGACCCAGCAGAAACGGGCAGCACAACGGCAAAAAGAAACGACGGCAACAAGGGTGCCTAAGAAGGTGGTGCTGCACCGTCTCCGTCCTGAGGCGGAGGTCGTGGTGGTGGCTGGACAGGCTGCTGAGCGGGGGTGGGTGTGGAAGTGGTAGCAGGCTGAGTGTGGGTGGGAACCTGCTGGGTGGGTGGGGGTACGCGCGGGAGACGCTCCAGAACTTGGGTAAGACAGTAGTGAATCTACGGGAGCAGCTCGAAGCGGCCAGCCATCGCAGAGACGGTGGAGGACAGGGTCCTAAGGTCGCCTCTGAGGCCACTCACCGCCCCCTCTAGAGCACGAATGCTCTGAAGTACAGTGTCAGGGGGAGGTGGTGCAGAGGGACGCACCGGGCGGGGCTGTGCAGGGCGTGGCTGGAGTACTCGGGTCGCGTATGTGACTGGCTCAGCGGGGAAGGGAACAAAAGGTGCTGCACTCGCAAATGTGGGCCTGGCCTCAGTGCGAGGCCGGGGCACAGACTGGTGAGAAGTGGAGGCAGCAGCAGCGAAAGAAGAGTGCAAAAGTGGCAGCGAGGCGGCCAGAGAGGTCGGTGGCACAGAAGTGTGGATAGACGCCATGACACTCTCGAAAAATACAGCAGAGGTGGAGACAGAGGTGACTACCGCTGGGGTGGAAGTGTGTGGTCCAAAAGGTGCAACCCCAGCGGAGACCATGCTAGCCATGGTCTCCACGACTGCAGCAAACGAGGGCTCTCCACTCTCAACAAAGGTCGGTAGGCGCTCGGGGAGTGCGGAGCAAAGAGGCTCGACGGACAGAGGGCCAGTGGTGGTGGTGGGAGTGGTGGTGACAGCCTCGGAAGTGGTGGAGGTGGTGGAAGTGGGCTCAGCTGAGGTACTCCCGACACCGACAGAGGTGTCAGGAGCGACGAAAACATCGGGGATAGGCTGAGGGGCCACAGGGTCAACAGGGTCGGCGGTAGGCTCGGCAGGGGCAACAGGGTCTACAGGGGCAGCGTGGGCCTGCTCGGCCTCCTCGGCCTCGAGCACGTATGCAGCGGGGATGAGGATGTCCATCGTAGGGAGCCAGTCGACATGGGCTGGTGCAATCTGAGTCCAAGCTGGGCTCGGAAGAATCATGTAATCGGCCCCGTAGGGGCCGTGCAACCAGACCCAGTGACGCTCACCGTGCGGACGAAGCATCTTCATCCGGGCCATAACATCGATCGACAAAGAAGTGGGGCCCGGTACTCGTCACAGGTCGTCGGGGAAATCCTCGCCGGTCATAAGAGCAAGCAAGGTGATCAGGCCGCCGCAGCATATCGGTGAGCAAGCGCCCACCGATACGATGATGCGGTCTAAAAACCATGCCGCGATATCGATCACGACGGCGGGGACAAGCTCATCGCCCTCCCTAGATAGAGCTCTGGGACGTGTCATCGTGTAGAGCATGTAGAGCTCTGGCGTAGACATCGTGCCCGGCTCATATCTGGCCAAAAAGGTCGTCGCCATAAGGCACTGAGCAATACGGAGGCAAGGATGGACAATGGCCGAGGCCTTGGCCCTACTAGGGTCAAAGGCAGCGTGAAGACCCGTAATCCGGGCCCAGAAGGCACCGGTGTCGAAGGAAGGTGGGGGGATATGGGTGGGGCCGTAACCGCGATCGGCACCGGGGACAGCGGGCCACGAGAAAAACGCTCTCATCATATCGAGAGTGACCTGGCACTCCCGATCCATGAACCGGAACGAGCATCCCTCGTCGGTCCGGGCGATCGAACTAAGAATCTCAAGTGTCGGGCGGGTGAACGTGTCCGCTGACACCTGGAAGAAATCCCGCCAGCCCACGTTGTCGTACAACGTGAGCATCCCCTCTAGTACCCCCAGGCGTCCTAGGTCAGCAAGGTGTGCAAACCTGGAGGGTACGATCGAGCGCTGGGAGATACGCTCGAAGACGGCGCGGTGTGTGTCATCTCGGAACGTAATCCCGAGCGGCCCGACCTGTGGAGCCGGAGGTGGTGGCTGTGCGGCGGGGAGTGGCTGTGCGGGCTGTGCGGGCTGTGTGGGCGCTGCAGGCTGTGCGGGGTGTGCGGGGCCTGCAGGCTGTGCTGGGTGGATGGGGTGTGTGGGAGACGGTGGAGGAGAGTCCTCCAACTCATGGGAGGGGCCGGCATCATCCGACCGCTTCCGCTTGGCGGAAGCTCTCTTTGACCGCGGCCGTGTCCGGGGCGGCATATCGGCCCCGAGCGCGCGCCAAAAAGGTGTAAAAAGTGCGGCGTGTGCAAAATAAAGGAAAGAGTGTACCCCGACACGCCGCGAGTGCTAAGCAATGGAAGCGTACGAAGACAGCGCCTCCGCGAAGCCCGAATCAGTCCCAAGAAGCTCCCATGGGCTCCCCTAAGCTCCCAAAAACAACCTGCGCGTGAAATGGAGATATCAGCGGGTAATATTCAAAACGTATGGAGCATTAGGGGTATAACAGATAAATATAGAAATTGATTTGGGTTAGGGGTTCGTTAAGCACATGGATCCTCGAAAAATACACAAAAGAGGCGAAAAAGGCGAAATAGGGGGTACCGGAGGCGATCGGACCAGCGGCCGCCGGCGGCGACTCGGGCGAGGCGTCGGCGGGTGCTTGGCCGGCGGTGGCTGGCCGAGCGGCGGTGCGAGGTGGCCGGTCAGGCGAGTGGGGGCGCGAGCGAGGGGAATCGGGCGAGGGGAGCTGAAGAGTCGGGGTGCGATTGGGTTTTGCGTTTCGAAAATCGCGACCCCCCCTCGGCCCTTATATAATAAAAGTTACGACTCGGCCGAGTGACGTGGTCACTCGGCCGAGCGAGGTCAATGGAAATTTCCTCCTCGCCTACGCTTCGGCCGAGTGGCCTTACCAGCCTCGGCAGAGTGGAGTAAGTCCATTCGGCCGAGTGGCTCAAGCTACTCGGCATGACTCGCCCTAGGAGGGTATCCATTTTACTCGGCCGAGTGGGAATATATACTCGGCCGAGTAGCAGTTATATTGAAATCAGAAAAATAAACAGAGAGTTGGGTACAGCAGACTTCCCTCGTTCGTGAGCGGCTCGGCCGGACGAACTTCTGTACTCGGCCGAGTGACTAGTATGCTCGGCCGAGTGAGCCTTGTGTTCTGCTGTTTGTCTTCGTGTGGGCTCTAAACTCCGTCTTTCTTCCTCCAGTCGATTCCATCTTCCTCATAAGTGTCGAGCGCCTTCTTGGGGTGCTCCTCGTCGTCACGTTCATCCTCCTCATGATGGATCTACCTATCTCCTCTCCTGTCAAGAAAAATAGGACCCGTTATCACAAAATTTTTGGGCGAACGACTCAAAACACTAAAAATTTCTAAAACGAAAATAAAGAAAAAGTAATAATAAAGCAAAAACCATCGGGTTGCCTCCCGACAAGCACTCGTTTAAGGTCGTGAGCTCGACCCCCTATAATTTTCAATCAATGTGGGATGTTTGGTGCATATGAGATGCACCCATCAAACTTTCCGGGGAGCGCGCTTGGATTTGGACGTGGCGGCGTGTTCTCCCTCAGCGGTCTCCCATCTCGAATAGTGTTGGGGGGAGGCTCCCCCAAGCTAGCATTTGCTCCGGTCAACGGCTTCACCGGTGATCCCGATTTCCGTACCGGTGGAGCTTTCTTTGGAGACTTTAATTTCGAGAGCTTACAGAGCTCTCGAATCCTTGCGACATCAGCGTCGCCTTCATCATCTTCAGCGGAGAGGTCGGGGGAATCATCTTTCTTCTCATTTTGGCCTAAATCCGGGCCTTCCTCGAAATCTTCATCGAATAGAGCGCTAATAGAGTGGGGGATCGCCTCCTCAATTACCTCATCAAGGAGGTCCATGTAATCAAGCTCCTCGTGGTAAGGCATGTGCTTCATAGCCTTAGGAATGTGAAGCTCCACCTCGATGTTGCCGACGTTTAAAGTTAGTGTACCTTCGCGCACGTCGACGATGACTCCGGCGGTGGCGAGGAATGGGCGTCCAAGTATCAACGAAGTATCTCCCTCCTCCTTAACGTCCATGATCACGAAGTCACATGGCAAGCATATTCCCCCGGGACTTGTAGCGGGATGTCTTCGGCGATCCCCACCGGCCTTGTTATCCGTCCATCGGCTAATTGAATGCGCATGTCGGTGGGTTTCAACTTTGTCCCGGTGTTTAGCCTTAAGAACATGGAGAGAGGCATGAGGCTCACACTAGCCCCTAGATCAACCAATGCCTTTTGAAGAGGAACGCCGCCCAAGGTGCAAGGAATCCGAAAACTCCCTGGATCTTTAAATTTTGCCGGCTCCTTCTCTCTCTTGGTGAACCAAGAGCCCTCCTCGGCTAGCATGATCTTCTCCTTCCTCTTTCTCCCTGAAATCAAGTCCTTTAAGAATTTAGCATATGTGGGGATCTCCACGATGGCGTCGAGGAAGGGAACATTGAGTCTAACTCCTCTTAGATACTCGAGATACTTCGCTAGCCTTTTCTCCATTTTCGCTCTAGCGAGCCTTTGGGGGAATGGGACCGGTGGCATGAAGCGCCTCTCCTCGATCAATTGCTCCGCTCTAGATTTCTCCTTTTCTTGTGGCTCCTTCTCCTTATCAACTTCAACTACCGGCTCAATCGGCTCCAAACTTTCCTCCACGGGTTCCTCGGTAGGAATCATGGCGGGGGTGGTATCCTTTCCGCCTCTAGTGGTAACGGCAACTACGGCATTGATGTGGCCGGTGTTGCCCCGTGGGTTTTGCTCGGGTTGCGCCGGCAATCGTTGAGTGTTCCGATTGAGCAACGCCAATTGCTCCGATATTTGAGCCACAACGGTATTAAGAGAGTCTTGCCCCGCCTTCAAACTAGCATTGACCTTATTTTGCTCGACCATAAACGCATCCACCCTAGCTTCGAAGTCGGATCGTTGTTGAGCTTGTGGAGGGTTTTGATTTTGATTCCTCCACCCTTGATTGTATCCGGGCGGCCTATATGGTGGAACTTGTTGCTTTGGTTGAAAATTTTGTGGAGTAGGCCCCCTCAGTGGATAGTGTTGTTGTTGGGGTGGTAGTGGTGGTCGGGCTTGTTGAGGTGGCGGTTGTGGCGGGTTCAAAGCTCCTTCATTGTTGGCGTAAGAGAATCCGGGATGATTTCTTGCGGCCGGATTGGCCCAATATCCTTGGTTCCCCGCGACATATTGTACTTGCTCCAAGGCTCCTTCTCCTTGCTCTCCTCCCACATACATGGCTTGAGATTGGTCTTGCCAATCACACATTTGGTTGGTCGGTGCGGAGGTGGAAGGGGCTCCTTGGGGCTCCGTGATAAACTTCTCCAATCTCTCCACTACCTTGTGGAGAGAATCAAACTTGCTTGTAAGCTCCGCTACGGCCTTTGCTTCATAGATACTAGTCGGCTTTAAGGAGGACGTAGAGTGTCCTCGCTTATCGCCCCATTGTTGATTGTTTGAGGCCATCTCCTCAATTAGGGCCGTAGCTTCCTCGGGAGTCTTTGACAAGATGGCACCATTCGCCGCGGCATCAATAATTTGTTTGGTCCCAGGTTGGAGACCATTGTAGAAGATATGCACTAGCTCCCAATCTTCTATACTATGGTGCGGGCATTGATGCTGCAGATCCTTAAAATGCTCCCAAGCCTCATAGAGCGTCTCTTGGGGTCCTTGCTTGAAGGACATAAGAGCGCTCTGAATCTTCACCGTCTTAGAGGGCGGATAGAACTTGTCAATGAATGCACTCGCCAACTCGTCCCAAGTGGTGAAGACACCCTCAGCTTGCGTCCTCAACCAGTATAGTGCCTTGTCCTTTAGCGTGAAAGGGAAGAGACGCAGTCTGATGGCATCGATGGAGACCCCCGGCATCTGGAATGTGGCGCACTTCGACAAGAACAATTGGATGTGGTAGTGGGGATTTTCATGGGCATTCCCATGAAATGGATCCTGCTGCATCAGAACCACTAGTCCAGTCTTTAGCTCGAAGCTCTTGTCAGCCGCCAACCCCGGCATGGCAATGTATGAGGTAGTAGAAGAGGTCTTAGGCCGAAGCCTATCTCGAATAGAAATTATCCTCGCCATCCTTGCCGCCAATTGTTCAGCAGTTTCCGGGTTGGTCATAAACCGCCCTTCCGGATTTTGTCTCCTTTCCGCTCTAAGTCTCCGCGCGGTACGTTCGATCTCCGGATCAAACAATATAGCTTCAGGGTCTGCCGTAGATCTCGTGTACATGCACAGGGAAAACAGAGTTTCAAAGAGATGATTAGTACCGTGGAAGGGTTAGGTAAAAATAAAAAAAATGGAAATAATAACGATAATAATAAAAAATAAAAAAGGAAGTAGCTAGGGGTGGTAAGATCAAACGCAATCGCCTCCCTGGCAACGGCGCCAAAAACTTGATCGCTCCGGGACGTAACCCTAAAGAACGATTGTAGTTTTACCGCAAGTGCACGGTGTAGCAGCGAGCGGGATATCGAACACAGAGAGGACGAATGACCGTGCTTGTTCCAATCACACTGGCTATTCAAGAAGAAAGATTTGCCTTTGGCGATCCTGTCACAATCGTCAGACAAAGTGCGGAAATATCGAATCAAATAAAGAACGTCTAGGGAATGGGGAATCCCCGCTACTCACCGTATCTCATAAATGTGGTTCGTCGGTTTCAAAATTGCTAGATTGAGATTTTGGATGGACTAGTTGCAACTGAATGTAGAACCAAGCTCACTCTCTCGCGCTGTTGCCGGTCTATAGTTATCCTAGGTTTGGGTCCAATCTCTTGCCAACCCTAGCCTAGGAAAACTAGCATTAGGGTCAACATCATCGTCCAATCGTGCACCGAGCCCAATCTCTTGCAAACTCGGCTCGCGATCTAGATTGGGATAGTTCCTATCCGTCCAATCTCTTGCAAACAGGTATTGGCACGGAATTGCAACCGGAAACCCTAGTATCGGTCCAATCTCTTGCAAACCGATACTACGGAAATTCGATTCCAACCCAATTCGGATTTCTAGGGTTTCCTATCGAATCAGGATCCAATCTCTTGCAAATCCCGATCGGTATGAACTCCTAGCTAACCGTAGTAAATTGATCCCAATCTAATCCCTAGATATCAATTCTAGCAAAATTTCTACTAATTCATCACAAATATGAAGTTGGGTTTGTAGGATTCATCCCCACGCCCCAAGACGTGGCGACTACTCATAATTCATAGCAAGATCACAAAAATAATCAATGAAATAAGCAATAGAATTCATCACAATATTGAGATATGCAATAAAAATAGAATTTTTTTGGGGAAGAGAAAGACAAACCAATGGAGTTCTTCAATTAATCCAACAAAAATCAAACTTTGCATCCTCTCCAATCTCAAGAATAAAACTAAAAAGCTAATCTAAAAAGCTGCAAAAAATCTAAGGAGAAGCTCTCTAAAACTAGGGTAAAAACAGGGGTTAAATACCCCCCAAAATCGTCCAAAAACTGTGACCAAAATACCCATGCGCAGCCTGTTTTCCGCAATTTTCGCTACAGGCAGCGCGTCGCACTCGGCCGAGTGACAAAAGTCGCTCGGCCGAGTGAAAAACTCTGTAATTTTCCAGTAAGTCGGGGCCTTCAGGGGTCTCTACTTCGGGGGCGGCTCGGCCGAGCGAGTTGTCGTCACTCGGCCGATGGCTTCATTGTACTCGGGCGGACGGGATTCTCCACTCGGCCGAGTGGGTCTTCTGAAGCTCAGGCAGCCGAAAAACAGAAACTTGGAGATTTTTGAAGGGCTTCGTCTGGGCGCCACTCGGACGGACGTGGTCTCCTCACTCGGCCGATGTGGTCTCCGTCGCTCGGCCGAGTGCACATAGGAATCATGTCTGATCTGGTCGGCCGAGCGGTGTCTCGCTGGTCGGCCGAGTGGGTCCTCCACTCAGCCGAGTGGGACACCAAACATGCCCAATCTGCTTATTTTGGCCTCCTCGTCGCTCCTGCGACGTCCGTTCTTCTTCCGCTCCTCTCCAACAGCAAAATACCCCTCGGGGAGGTCGTCGGTGACCCTCTGGAGTAAGCGCATCTCGAGATCACTCCAAATCGCGCCAAATCACCTGAAATGCGACAAAAACAACAAATCGTGAAAAGCATCGCAATATCGTCGATATATCGTGAAAAACGTGATTTGGGCGATCTAAATGGCATGCAAAAATGCGGGAAAAAAGGTGTAAAATAAGGAGTGATCAGTGGTAGGATGGGAAATATTGGGTTTTTTATCTGGAATTAACTAAAGTTGGATGGCCAATTGGGGAGAAAGATAGGAAGATTGCAAGCGTCGTGTGTTCACCAGGACATATGCTAATTATGATCTTAATGTTCCTAGATATAACTCAGTGGTGGATCCCTCTCGGGATTGCACCACCGGATGATGCCCTCTCGGGATAAGCTCAAAGTATAAATCCCTCTTGGGCTTAAGAAATCGGATGATACAACAATTAAATTGATAAAATGTTGCATCTTTAGTGATCTATCATATCATCAATTCCATGGCATAAAAACAAGCGAGAGAGACCTCTCAGTTCATAATCCTCTTGGGTGATCAAACATCCAAGCAAAGGCATGGATTAATGACACAAAAGATTTGAACATTGTGTGCAAGAGATCAAATGTATCATAACATCACAAAAGCCCTAATTTATCACAACACATATAAGAGAGATTTAGAAACTCATGAGATGAAGGAAACACAATATTCATTGAAAATTATGTTCCAAGACATATTAGAAGCATCTAGATACAAATACACAAGAGAGAGAGAGAGAGAGAGAGAGAGAGAGAGATATATATATATATATATATATATATATAATAGAAATATTGCAAGCTTTTGAAGAATATGACGCCTTCAAACCCTCTATTGAGCTCCTCCAAATCCTAGCATCCACTGGTTTCCCCAAGCTTTAGGTCCTCCAAAAATAATGAAAATAAGCCCTAATGGTTCATATTTATACTACCCAAAACCTATTTAAATCATGGCCCTTGATTACAAGATCAAACAGTAAAAACCATAATGGGTTTGGCTAGAAACCGTAAGGAAATGAGTCAGATCTGCACTGAGCAGACTGGCACAACCGACTGGGTGGACTAGCATTGGTTTCTTTGTCTTCCAAAAAATAGCACCAAGCTCAGAAAAATTTGGAAAAATAATCGTTGGTACCAGGAGATCGTCATCTTCAATTAAAAATAAGCGAAGACAAAAACAAGTCATAAAAATTGCATTTTGTGTATAAATAAATGATAAGCTCTAATATTAAAGGGTATTACGAAAAATCATGTATTAGATGTTGAGTATTGGACTCCCCGGATTTGGTTTTGGATGATGAGCAAACATAAATAAATAGTGAACTAACACTTTGTGAGCGCAGTTATGCAGATTGTAGCCAAATTCACGTGAACATCCAAAGAGACGTCTCAAGACTTCTCAAAGCACGTATTCATATGCCTAAAGCTTCGTTGAAGCTTTTGGACCATTTTAGAAGTCATGAAGATTCGATTGAAGCTATTGAAGATGGTATCGTCAAGTTTTATTTATAGTCTTTAAGCTTCTATCGTAGAATGTTAAGCCTTGAGTAGGTCTTACGATTTATATCTTCATAACGCTCCTATCTTAGCTCTAGGATCATAGTAGAAGTCCATACAAACTTTCTCGAAGCTTCGCGCTTCGATTCGCGACTTCTTGTGCATGTTAGTTGGTTCAAGAAGAAGAACTGACCGACTAGATGGTGATCTAGTCGGTCGGCAAAGCTTCTTGGACCGACTAGTTTGTCTCCCAAATTCTAAGCTCTTTATTGTTTACAGTTAGTCGGTATTAGTTGACTCACCGACCGACTAGTTGATGAACTAGTCGGTCAGTGATGCTTCTTAGATCGCCTAGTTGAGCTTTACTGTACATGCCAATTTTTCACCTAGTTATTGTTTATCGTTAGTCGGTCTAAGAATGTTTGGTGACCGACTAGTTGATGATCTAGTCGGTCAACATTTGTTCTTGGACCGACTAAATCAAGTTGTATTCAGACTAATAGTTTTTGACTCTTAGTCGGTCTAAGTTAACTGACCGACCGACTAGTTGAGAAACTAGTCGGTCGGAAAGTCTTCTTGGACCGACTAGTTTTCTAGGACTGAAATCTCATCTGTTCACTGTTCATCCTTTAGTCGGTTCATGTTGTTTCACCGACCGACTAGTTGATGAATTAGTCGGTCAGTGGTTGTTCTTTGACCGACTAATTGCCCCAGATTTCCAACAGTTGGGAGATGACCTAGCTCGATTTTGTGGGACCCTATAAATACGAAGCTTGGTCATTTCTCTCAAGGTGAGAGCTGCTATTGAAAGACTTATTCAGATTGAAAGAGTTAGAGATTAAAACTCATTTCCAAAGCTCTCTTCCTCACAAGAAATCTTTCTCTCCCTCATTTGAGATCTAGAATCCATCTTGAGAGAACTTTGTTCTTGTTGAGCCATCCAAGCTATTGCTTGATTCAAGTCTCCTATTCATTCCTATACACCCATTGCTGCTCATATTGGTGGTGCTAGGTCTTGGTGACTTCTCCTTCCTCAAATCCCTCCTTGCCCTTATTTGGTAAGAATACTCAAGGTATAGGGTTTGTGGTAAGTTGTTGTTTATTTCATATAAACTCTTTTATTGCTATTGTTTCTCTCGGTTGTGAGAGAAGGTTATGATCCCGGGTTGTGGGATTCACTATTGCTATTGATTGTATGATTTGATCTTGTGAAGGTTTTTCATAAGGTATTCATAGTGGAAATCTAGGGTTAGGGTTTCTAACCTTAGTATCCGGAGGGGATCCGGGTGTTCTGGGACGTAGGATCACCGGGTACAAGTCGGGGAGACTTGGGTGGATCCGAACCCATCATATCAATTGTTAGCATTGAATATTTGTTGTTGTCATATTTTAGCTTCCGCATTTATTGGTAGTAGTTTGCACGATAATTAGGAATTATACTCCTTGTTATTTTTAAAGTACTATTCACCCCCCCCCCTCTAGTACTTGTGCAGTAGCTTTCAGGGCATTACATTTGGTATCAGAGCCAGATACTAAGCTATGTCTGCCAACGACAACAAGACTGTGCGTCCACCTCCAGATTATCGCACCTTCAAGAACTGTGAAGGAGCTTCTTCGGTAATGGAAGGACATTCCTCAACGAGGCCTCCATTCTTCAACGGTACCAACTACGGGTACTGGAAATGCCGGATGGAAACTTTCCTTCGGAGTGCTTCACTATGGAGGACCACAATGAAGGAGTATGTCGAGCCCACCGAAGAAGATTTCGAGAAGTGGACTCCCGCGGAGGTCGCCGCGGAGGTAAGCAATGCCAAGGCAATGAACGCCTTGCAATGCGCATTGGAGCCCGATGACTTCAATAAGATATGCACATGTAAGAGTGCATATCAAATTTGGAACTCCCTCCTCATCTTACATGAAGGGACGAGTAGGGTAAGGGACTCTAAACTCGTAGTAGTTAATAAAGATTACGAGATGTTTCATATGCAATAGGGTGAGAAGATGAAGGAGTATTATGCTCGCTTCGTCGACATCATAAACACGTTAGAGGCTCTCGGCAAAACCTACACCCAAAAGGAGAAATGTTCGTAGCTTATAGAAGGACTACCTTCTAGTTGGGAAAAGTGTACCTTCGCCATCGAGGAAGGTAACGATATGAACAAGTATACCGTGGTTCAATTAATGGGTACTTTAATGTCATACGAGGTACGCAAGGATAGCAAGGTGAAGTTACAAGAGAAGATGAAGTCTTACTTGAACCAAGACGCGCCTAAGAAAAAGGCGATTGCGTTCAAGGCGGCTCCATCCACCTCTACCGATGACGAGGACTCGGAAGACGAAATGGACATGGAATCCATTGCCCTCATGGCAAAGAAGTTCAATCGCTTCTTCCGAAAAGGTAACTTCAAAGGTAAATCTAAATTTACTTCTACTAACGCCTCTCCTCCTTTGTGCTTTAAATGCAATAAGCCAGGACACATCAAAGCGGATTGTCAACAAAATAAGCAAAAGGAAAAGTGGAAGGCGCCGAAGTACGACAAATCGAAGAAGTATAAGAAAGGCTACAAGAAAGGATTTGTCGGTTTCACCGATTCCGAAGATGACTCTTCAAGCGGGGAGTCGGATGATGTGAAAGTGGAGCAAGCGCACGTATGTTTCATGGCTAACGAGGAAAATGTTCAAGAACCCGCCTCCGATGATAGCGAGGATGAAAGCGATGAGGTAACTATGGATGATCTTAGACTAGCTAATGAGCAAATATGGAATAAATATGCTAAATTAGTTGAACGATATAATAAGACTAAAGATGAGCTAGTTAGCATCCAAACCTCACCTAAAACTATCATCACCAACAACGACACCGTTGTTGAGGGGTTGAAGAATGAGATTGTTAATCTCAAGACTCAACTTGAACATGTTAGCATTGAGGATCCGGAGGAACACAAGATAGCGGATTTGACTTCTCAAAACTCAACTTTGAGTATTGAGAATGAGAATCTTAAATCTCGTGTTTATGTGCTCATATCGCAAGTATCCACTTTGGATGCTTCTATGCGTTCTCTCACCGAGAAATATGAGAACACATTAGGCCGAATTAATAAATTCAATAAAGGTAAGGACCATTTGGATAAAATCCTAAGTGATTTACTTCCGGCCAATCACCACATTGGTTTGGGGTATATGATGGGAACTCCATCCAAATCGGCCACTACTTTTATTAGGCCAACTTCCGGTGCTTCGACGAGTGGTAGCAAACACTCTATTGGTAGTTCATCTACCAATGGTGCTTCCACCTCGTCCACACCCTCTTTCGGAAAGAAACCCACTTTGGGTGGACCTCCAAAGAAGGGCCATGCTTACATGTACACCAATACTATGACACGTAGGAACACACGTCCTACTCCACCGGCTCACTCATATGATGATTTCTATGCAACACATTCACGGGCACATGCACAACATGTGAGACACCCTCACGCACGTGTTCCCTCACATGCATATGTTCACCCACATCGCCATATGAATAATTATCCACATGCACCATTTCATCATGTTCCTTTTACCTATCCACGACATGCATCACGTAGAAATCAACAAAGCATGCATGCTCCCAATAGGATTAAGGCTCCCAAAATATTCTCAATTTGGAGTCCAAAGGACACAAGTATGGATGAAAAACAAATCTACATGAATGATTATTTTTTTAATGTAGTGGATAATATTAATTATATTGGGAAGTCTAAGTCCAATTGGACTTGGCTTCCAAAGGTCTAACCTTTGAGGACCCAATGATCTTGGGTACCATGAAATGATATAATCATCTTTAGGTACTCAAGAAAAACAAACGGAGCTACAAAGTCAAATTTGGCTCCAAGGATGGGTGGATACTCGATAGCGGGTATTCAAAACACATGACGGGCGATGCTCAATTGCTTTCCGGAGTGGTGCCCATTGCTAATGGGAACCGGGTAATATTTGGAGGCAACGAGAGCGGAACCATCGTCGGTGTTGGTAAAGTGGGTAACCCATCTAAACCCTTAATTAGTGATGTCTATCTTGTTAATGGTTTAAACCACAATCTTATTTCAATAAGCCAACTTTGTGACAAAGGTTACAAAGTTAGATTTGCGAAAGGATTGTGTCACATTTTTAATAATGTTAATAATGATTTATTATTTTCCGGCACACGCCATAAAGATATTTATATTTTGGATTTTCCTAAGTCATATGAACAATCTCTCGTTGCCAACACAAGTGAACAACAATTATGGCATCGACGCTTTGGTCATGTGAACTTTGGAACACTTTTTAAGCTTTCAAAATTAAATTCCATTAAAGGTTTTCCTAAGCTTGTTTTTGAAAAGAAAAGTTTTTGTGACTCATGTAAACGAGGTAAACTTCCTAAATCTTCATTTAAACCTAAGAAAAGCATTTCTACTAACGGCCTCTAGAGCTATTAAATCTAGATTTATTTGGGCCAACTAGAGTTGCTTCTTTAGGAAATGCTATATGGGCTTGTCATCGTAGATGATTTTTCGAGATTTACGTGGGTATTTTTCTTATGTAATAAAAATGAAGCTTTTGAAAACTTCACAACATTTGTGAAGAAAGTACAAAATCTCATCGGAACCACCATTGTCACTATTCGTAGTGATCATGGAGGTGAATTTGTGAATGAGTCTTTCTCAAATTTTTGTGATGATCTTGGAATTACACACACGTTTTCCTTCCCTCGTGCACCCCCTCAAAATGGTGTTGTTGAGAGAAAGAATAGAACGCTTGTGGAGTGTGCTCGCACAATGCTCGATAATAGCCAACTTGGCCATCAATTTTGGGCGGAAGCGGTACACACCGCTTGCTATGTGTTTAATAGAATACTTTTGAGGCCCGGCACCAAACAAACTTGTTATGAATTGTTGTTTGGTAGATTGCCTCAAGTTAAACATTTTCGTGTTTTTGGTGCGAAATGTTTTATTAAAAACAGTTATGAAAATTTGGACAAGTTTGATCCGAGATCGGATGAGGGGATATTTGTTGGGTATTCCTCACGTAGCAAAGCCTACCGGATATACAACAAAAGATCCTCGACGATCGAGGAATCACTACATGTCTCTTTTAATGAAAATTTTATTCTTTCTAGAATTTCAAATGATGATGATTCAATGGATGTTTTATGTGATTCTATTGATTCTATTGATACTAACCCGACTAATGAAGTTGTTGAGAATGTTCCTAGTGATCAAGGAATTCCCAAACGGCTTCATACCGTTCGTGACCATCCCCATGAGCAAGTCATTGGCAATATTCATGATAGAGTCAATACGAGATCGCAAGTCCACCACTTCGCCAATTGTGCCTTTGTCTCCTCGATTGAGCCAAAGAATATAAATGAAGCGTGCGAAGATAGTGCTTGGATCCTTGCCATGGAGGAGGAACTCATTCAATTCGAGAGGAATGAGGTATGGGAGCTTGTTCCATTGCCTTCGAAGAACCACACCGTTATAGGAACGAAGTGGATCTTCAAGAACAAAACCGACGAGAACCAAATCATCGTCCGGAACAAGGCTCGGTTAGTAGCTCAAGGCTATCGACAAGAGGAAGGTATCGATTTCGAAGAATCCTTCGCTCCGGTAGCTAGATTAGAATCTATTAGATTATTGTTATCTTTTGCATGCCATAAAAATTTCAAACTATTTCAAATGGATGTAAAAAGTGCATTTTTAAACGGAGATGTCGTTGAGGAAGTTTATGTTTCTCAACCTCCGGGCTTTATTAATGAAATATTTCCAAATCATGTTTTTAAACTAAAGAAAGCACTTTACGGTTTGAGACAAGCCCCTCGAGATTGGTATGATCGCCTAAAGAATTTTCTTTTGGATTTGAACTTTAAAATGGGAGAAGCCGATTCTACACTTTTTGTTAAGCATTCGAATAATGATATACTTTTAGTTCAAATTTATGTTGATGATATCATTTTCGGTGCTACTAACTTCGCTCTTTGCGAAGAGTTTTCTAATGTTATGAATGAACAATTTGAGATGAGCCACATGGGTGAGCTCAAATATTTCTTAAGTCTCCAAATTCGCCAAATGAACGATGGAATCTTCATCCACCAAACGAAGTACACGGTGGAGTTGCTAAAGCGATTTGGAATTGAGAGTGCCTCCGGGAAAAAGACTCCAATGAGCACTACTACGCATCTTGATAAAGATACGGGCGAAAAAGATATAGACATCTGTCTATATCGAGGTATGATAGGTAGTTTACTTTATCTTACCGCAAGTAGGCCTGATATTATGTTTGCCATATGTATTTGTGCTCGTTATCAGTCCCAACCTAAGGATTCTCACTTAGTAGCGGTAAAACGTATTTTTCGCTATTTAAGTTACACATTAGACTTTGGATTACTTTATCCAAAATCTAACACGTATGAGTTAGTCTCATATAGTGACGTTGATTATGCAGGATGCAAATCCGACAGGAAGAGTACTAGTGGCACTTGCCATTTTATAGGAAATTCTCTTGTCTCTTGGTTTTCCAAGAAGCAAAATTCCGTATCACTTTCAACCACCGAGGCGGAATACATTGCCGCCGGTGCTGCATGTGCCCCGGTTCTTTGGATGAAACACACACTTAAGGATTTTGGTATACATTGTGATACTAGCCCTATCATGGTGGACAACCAAAGTGCCATTTGTCTTTCAAAGAATCCGGTGCACCATTCCCATTCTAAACACATAGATGTCCGACACCATTTCTTAGATGAGCATGTTGCTAAAAAGGACATCATATTAGTGTACGTTGAAACCCAGAAGCAAATCGCCGATATTTTCACGAAACCCCTAAAGGAGGACTCCTTTGTGCGGTTGCGTCGAGAATTGGGGATTATGGGTGAATCCGAGATATAGGATTCATTTTTATTCAATAATCTTGCATGCTATTCTATTTCGCTATATTTGTTCATGCTAGACTTATTGGATTCTTTCGGGATTTTTGTGAATTTTTGGAATTTATGCTCGAATTTACTCTTGAACGTCGTGTTTAAGTTTTTCGATGTTTAATGGGGTAGTTTGATGATTTTTGAGAGTTGAACGATGTTTCGTCCAAGTGCATTTATGAGAAAACTCATTTATCTATTTTTGGAATCATCTAGTCGGTCTCAGTTCATCAACAAACCGACTAGATGCATATCTAGTCGGTCTGCTACTGAACTCAAACCGACTAGCTCAAGCTTATAAGTTTTCTTTGCTACTGTCTTCATTTAGTCGGTCCACGTTCACTTACCGACTGACTAGAATGCAAACTAGTCAGTCAGTACTTGAACTTAGACCGACTAACTCTAGCCCTAAAAACTTTGTCTGGCCCCTGTTTCGACTTAGTCGGTTCAAGCTCATTGACCGACCGACTAGATCGTCATCTAGTCGGTCAGTGCTTGAACTGTGACCGACTAAGTGCTCAGGGACAGCTGTGTCTTTTCGCTTTCCGATCGAATTATACTCATTTTCAACCGACTATTCTCCTCATTAGTCAGTTTCTCTCTTTCCTCTACAGCTAAAACCCCCGACCCCCGATAGACCCTTCGTCTTCCTCCGTCGATTCCGCCGTCCGATCGTCGCTTTCCGTCGATCTTCACCGTCGATCTGCCTCCTAAGGTAACATCTCCTCCTCCTATGACTTGTTTTCAGCATCTAGGGTTCTATTCTAGGTCGTTTTCTTACTTCCTAGGGTTTGTTGATTTCGGCTATAGGGTTTATACTTAGGGTTGTTTGATCTTTCTCCTGCGTTGCTTGATCTCGTTTTGTCACGACTTATGGCAAGAACGAGAATCCCGATCACTCCCTCCGGTGCATCTCCTATGTCCATAGAGCCACACCCTAGGAATCCTTCGAAACCCAAACGCCGACCAAAACCAACCCAACCTTCATCGTCTTCGCCTCCTCTGAAGAAGTAGAGGACGGCGACCGCCAAATCCAGTAGATGCTCTCAGTCTAGGAAGCCTACACTCCATACCCCCGCTACTCCATCTGATTCTGACACTGAGTTTAGACCCGAGGATGAGCCTAGTCGTCATGAACCCACTCCTCCACCTCCTCCTAGGACTCGACAGCCCAAGGGAAAGGCCCCAATGCCAGCAGGTGGTGTCGATATATCGTTGTGTCGTGATGACCCTTTGTGTCTAGTGGTATACACGCGTATCGAACATTGCCCGCTGTTATTGGAGCATTTCGTTAAATTCTCCGATTTCCTTGGCTTAGCAGATCTTCTTTCCTATAGGTGACTCTTAGACTACCTTCTCTTTGACCCTAAGGCAAACCCTCGACCCTATCCTCGCTTGGTCAAACTTTTCTATGCGAACCGTACCCGGGGACAGTACGGTGAGACCCACTCCATCAAGACTACTGTCTTGGGGACTCCTATAGTCCTCACGGCACAAATCTTGGGGGAGTTGCTTGGTTGTTTGTCGTCTGGTCTCCTCCCGTCAGAAATTTCTGTTGATGATATCTCTTCATTGGATCAGTCCGTTCTCGCCGATATCTTCCATGTGATCCCTCCTGCTTTCATTGGTGTCCCATCGAAGTCATTCAAACCGAATGCTTGGGTGCTCAATCTAATCCTGAAGTCGTGCTTGCTTCCCAAGTACGGCTCATCATCTCTGCCATCCCAGCCCTTCCTCAAGTTGATTTACGCTCTTTTCTTGGGTTGCGAGATTAATTGGGCTCACATTATACTCGATAAGATGGACTCTTTCGAGTGTATTCGCAAGTCCACTAAATCTGCGCATATCCCTTATCCTTATCTGCTGACTTTGGTGTTTCGTCATTTCCACATGCCTTTGCCTCCTGACGATGAGCGTCCACTTGGTCCTCCCCTGAACGCGACGGCCGTAAAGAAATCTCTTGCGGCACTCCGTCACGTGCAGAGGACGACTCCTTCAACTTCTCAGGGCACATCTTCTGCAGCTGCCACTCCTAGACCTCCCACCACACTTGATGATCTCACTCGTTCAGTTCGTCGTCTCGAGTCTCGGTATGCTCGTAGCGAGGAGATTCTGTGTTGTATTGCTCGTGTTATTGGTGTTGAGGTCCCTCCTCCTATTTCTGAGGATGAGGAGATGGATGAGGAGGATATCGATGAGCTCGTTGATTCTCTTGCTCGTGGCGCTGAGGCCACTCCTGCTGCTGTAACCACATCTGTTGCTGGAGCTGCCACTTCTTCAGGTCCTCCAGAGTCTTCTACTCAAGTGGACGTGTCTACTGCTGCTCCAGAGACGTCTGCTCCTGTTGACGTTCCTGTTGATACCTCTGCCGTTGAGCCTGATGTTGATGTTTCCACTCCTGCCCTGACGATTCCTTCAGTTGACACTCCACTCCTCCCAGCAGAGCCTGAGTCCACTCTTTCGACTGGACCTCCGGAGACTGCTGATCCTACCACTACTTCTTGAGAGTCTGTTTGGAGGACTCTCCGATGCTCCTTGGATGATTCATCTTTTAGAGAGAGTTTTGGGTTAGGACAGGGTTGGTGGTGTTTTCTGATGTTTTTTTGTTTGTGTTGATGTTTGATGTCGATGTTGTATCATTTTTGGATATATGTTGATGCTGTTGATGTCGATGATGGATTGTGAGTTTTTGATGTTGATATACTATGTGACATTCTGATGTAGTCGATGTTCTTTGTGTCTTTGATGATATGGAGTCGATATATCTTTTGGTTGTACTCATGTTGCTTCATATATATACATATATATCGTTGTTCTCTTTTACTTCGTTGTGCACATTTTATATTCGTTTTAATGTCTATGATATTCAATTTCATCGCTCGATGATAATGACTTGGTTAAAAAGAATTTATTTCTATGAAAACATAGAATTGTTTTCCATGCACTAATTTAACCAAAATGTTGAGATTGGAGAGCGCGTTCCTTTACTCAATAAGTGTATTTTATTAGGTATTGTGATGATTTCGTTTTTCGCTTTTGGATAATGGTCAATTTGGCACACCTTGATTTTCTTTGTGTATTTTTGTTTCTTGGTGTCTTTTGGACCATCGTCGTATTCTTCAACTCCCGATGTTGGATTTTTCTTTAGCCTTGTTGTTGTCGTTGTATGCCCCCCACTCTTTTTGGATAATGCCAAAGGGGGAGAGATAGTAATAATGACATAGTAATAATGACAAGGGCAAAATGAAAATTTAACTCTATTGTTCATGAATCTAATTTATCATGTTAGATTCCGGGGGAGTGAAGATATATAAAAATGGATTACGATCCTAAATTTCAATACTTGGATCATGTTTTATATTTCTCACTTCTGCTTGATGCGTATTATATTTATTCAATTTGGAATTAATGTGTCATCAATGCAGGGGGAGTAAGTACTTTACATTTGAATCATTATTTTTTATTATTATTTATGTTGGTTTGTCATCACCAAAAAGGGGGAGAATGTTGAGTATTGGACTCCCCGGATTTGGTTTTGGATGATGAGCAAACATAAATAAATAGTGAACTAACACTTTGTGATTGTTATGGAGATTGTCGCCAAATTCACGTGAACATCCAAAGCGACGTCTTAAGACTTCTCAAAGCACGTATTCATATGCATAAAGCTTCGTTGAAGCTTTTGGACCATTTTAGAAGTCATGAAGATTCGATTGAAGCTACTGAAGACGGTATCGTCAAGTTTTATTTATAGTCTTTAAGCTTCTATCGTAGAATGTTAAGCCTTGAGTAGGTCTTACGATTTATATCTTCATAACGCTCCTATCTTAGCTCTAGGATCTTAGTAGAGGTCCATACAAACTTTCCCGAAGCTTCGCGCTTCGATTCGCGACTTCTTGTGCATGTTAGTTGGTTCAAGAAGAAGAACTGACCGACTAGATGGTGATGTAGTCGGTCAGCAAAGCTTCTTGGACCGACTAGTTTATCTCCCAAATTCTAAGCTCTTTACTGTTTACAGTTAGTCGGTATTAGTTGACTCACCGACCGACTAGTTGGTGAACTAGTCGGTCAGTGATGCTTCTTAGACCGACTAGTTGAGCTTTACTGTACATGCCAATTTTTCACCTAGTTACTATTTATCGTTAGTCGGTCTAAGAATGTTTGGTGACCGACTAGTTGATGATCTAGTCGGTCAACATTTGTTCTTGGACCGACTAAATCAAGTTGTATTCAGACTAATAGTTTTTGACTCTTAGTCGGTCTAAGTTAACTGACCGACTGACTAGTTGAGAAACTAGTCGGTCGAAAAGGCTTCTTGGACCGACTAGTTTTCTAGGTCTGAAATCTCATCTGTTCACTATTCATCCTTTAGTCGGTTCATGTTGTTTCACCGACCGACTAGTTGATGAACTAGTCGGTCAGTGGTTGTTCTTTGACCGACTAATTGCCCCAGATTTCCAACCGTTGGGAGATGACCTAGCTCGATTTTGTGGGACCCTATAAATACGAAGCTTGGTCATTTCTCTCAAGTTGAGAGCTGCTATTGAGAGACTTATTCAGATTGAAAGAGTTAGAGATTAAAACTCATTTCCAAAGCTCTCTTCCTCACAAGAAATCTTTCTCTCCCTCATTTGAGATCTAGAATCCATCTAGAGAGAACTTTGTTCTTGTTGAGCCATCCAAGCTATTGCTTGACTCAAGTCTCCTATTCATTCCTAGGCACCCATTGCTGCTCATATTGGTGGTGCTAGGTCTTGGTGACTTCTCCTTCCTCAAATCCCTCCTTGCCCTTATTTGGTAAGAATACTCAAGGTATAGGGTTTGTGGTAAGTTGTTGTTTATTTCATATAAACTCTTTTATTGCTATTGTTTCTCTCGGTTGTGAGAGAAGGTTGTGATCCCGGGTTGTGGGATTCACTTTGCTATTGATTGTATGATTTGATCTTGTGAAGGTTTTTCACAAGGTATTCATAGTGGAAATCTAGGGTTAGGGTTTCTAACCTTAGTATCCGGAGGGGATCCGGGTGTTCTGGGACGTAGGATCACCGGGTACAAGTCGGGGAGACTTGGGTGGATCCGAACCCATCATATCAATTGTTAGCATTGAATATTTGTTGTTGTCATATTTTAGCTTCCGCATTTGTTGGTAATAGTTTGCACGATAATTAGGAATTATACTCTGTGTTATTTTTAAAGTACTATTCACCCCCCCTCTAGTACTTGTGCAGTAGCTTTCAGGGCATTACATTAGAGACCACATAGACCCAAATTATGTACAAAATGACGATAAATGTGGGGGTAAATATTCAATATTCTCTTAAATCATAATGTTGTGCAAAAATATGATAACCGCAAGCGCACGGTGTCAGTTGTAGCTTACGGGTCGAACACAGAGAGGCAATGGTATGAATACCGACTAATCATATATCTAAATAGTTTCGTAAATGGTAGTATAAAAGGGGCTAAATACACTATAAATATGAAAAATAAAAGAAAGGCACCAAGGGCTAAGCATCGCCACTAGCATAGACTAAAACATGTGGGTTGATCTAGCTTCTCAAGCCAACAGGTTATAATTATAGATGATAACTGAATCTCAATCCTCACCCTCTTGACGTCCGACCGTGAGAGAGGACTCGGAGAATAGGTTGGACCCCTATCGTAGCCCCGATGGGTCGTCGAGTGCTACGATGTAGGTGATTCTAGTGAGTGTGCCTGATGGTTAGTCGGCACCAGGCACTAGATAGTCAACCCTCCTCAGTAATGAGGTGAGTTGAATTAAGCTCATCCAAACCTATTCCTAAGACTAGAACCCTATTTGGATCGATATTTGGGATGATATGCCCACATGGATAATCTACACTAAGGTTTAGATATTCCCTAGGCACAAAGACCTACTCTCTAAGCGTCATAATAAATGACAATTAGAACAAAGAAATAAACATCACAAACAACACGGAAAGAGAAATCAAGAACAATGCAATAGAAAGAAACAAAGATTTGTTACAATAAAAAGGAACTAAAAGTCTTACAAATATGGAAGAACAGCCCCCCAAAGGGGGAAGGAAACCCCTTAGAAAATCGTTGAAGAAAAGGAACTCCCCCTCTCAATTGCACTTACATTTGTATATATAGTGTTACAAAAATTTGGGGGCGCACGGTCGTGCTGCAAATCGGTACGGCCATGCCACCGCTAAAAATTAGGGCAATATATAGGCGGTTGCTTCGAGCACGGCCGTGCCACCCGTGTCAATCCTTCTTCATGCCCTACTCAGCTCCAAGTGACACAGCCGTGCGAAATGACCGTGTTAGAGGAGGGCTCTCTGCATCCGCACAGCCGTGTCAATAGTGCTGACACTTCCCCTTTGGCTATGGTATGACACGGCCGTGTGATTACATACACGGTTGTGTTGACTACTCCTGGGCCCTTTTCTCTTCTCACTGGACTCCGATATTCGTTATTCTTTGCTGCCTTCTCTCACATGCTCCACAAATCACTAAATTGCATTGTTTTGTGCATGGATTCCCTGAAATACACAACATACACCCCCAAAGCATCAAATATAAAAAACATGTAAAACGAGCAAAATAGCGAGAGTGGTATAGAATAAACATGAAAAATGAAGGGTGAAAGGGGCGGAAAAGGGTGTAGAAAATATGCCTAACAAAATCCCTCAAGCAAAACTCTTGCTCGTCCCCAGCAAGATTAGACATAAAATGTTGGGAGCTATTTGCAAGGGAAATCCAAAGATCGCACTTTCTAAACCAACCACGTGTGCAAACCACTTGAGCATCAAAATTAGAGTTTACTCCCTGCATGTGACACTCTAACTACCCAGCATGGCCCATGACTAAAAAATATAAGTTTCTAACGCGAAACCTCAAGTTTAACTTGTATCACCGTGCAAAATACTAAATCACCAAAAATCCACCTAATAGGCTTAAGACTGGAAGAATTCAATCATTGTCTTACACAGGCAAAGGAAGGAACCAAAATTGCTTCGTATGGACTTAACTTTCTAAAATTGGCTCGAGATAAGATAATTCCTCCTAAACTGTGGAGGTAAATATGCATGTTATATATGCTTTTATTCACATGGAACTTGGGTGATTCGTGTAGTGGGATTTCAGTCAACGACTCCCGATCCAGATGAGTCTGGGGCGTTGGACCAAAAAGGACCCCTCGGACCTACTCTCCCGAATCGCCTAAGTTTGAATATTTCTTAATTAATGCACTCCCCCAAATCTTCACCGTTCGACGCAAACCACCCATGCTACTTGAGGCATGGAGATTTGGCTACTTGGTGGGACTGGAAGAATGATGCACTTATTCTTTTCTCTTTTTTTGTATTCAATTGCAAAATATCAACCAATTTTTTTTTTGAATGTAGCATGTCAACCCACCGCGTTCTAGAGGGAATCGTGCTATATCTAAGGCCAATACCCTTCAAGCTAAGGCCCACTCTACTCAATTGGTGAAACCAATGTTTGTGTGAGCCAAAGGTTGAATATACAACCATTCTATCTTATTGGAGATTAAACGGAGATCTAGTGCTCACAAATGGAGAGGGAGTTAAAATGGGATCGTGTGTGAGACGAGAAAAAGTCTCGCTAAGAAAGTAGTGGGAGTTTGTGTAAGGAACAACTCAAATCAAGAGCCTAGATGGAATCACACACGAGCGTGGCTTTTCCTCAAGGGATCATTTCTTTCGATTTCGATGGAGAAAATGGAAAGAAAAGAAAAATGAAAAAGAAAATGGGGGAAAATAAACGAAAAAGTGTGGAGTCGTCCCCAAGCTAAGAGTGAAACGTCTCTCTCCCAAGCTAAAACTAAGCATTGTATTCAATGCGAAAGGAATATGATATATGGGGGGTAGAAGTGCAAAGGGGTGGGGTGCCTTATTAGTAAAAAACGCAAATTTTTATGTTTTTTACGTTTAAACCCCGTCTAAAATGGTTTCCGTATTAAATGACCGTCTATATGAATTATTCGGAAAAATACGCGCTTTTTAGGGGTTGACGAACAAAACACGTTTTATTCTCGTATTGCGCATTTTATGCGTTTTAAACTCGTTTTTCGGGGCACTTTTAAATCATTTTGAACTATGATTTAATGATCATACTTTGGTTTAGTGCATGCTACATGGAATATAATAGTATGATCATGTCATTTTGGTTAAAACTATGAATACAATTTAAATCATGAATATAGAACTTATTTTACTCTTATTTCATATTGATATTTTTGATTTTTTAAGTTCATTTGGATGAATGATATCTTGACAGTATTCGTATTTTTAGTAGAGTTTTTTATCAGGTTAACAAATTAAACACGATTTAACCCGTTTACGTATTATTTTCGTATTGCGCATATTTGACCGAATTTTTGACCAAACATCTTTTGAAATTGATCGAATTAAACATGTTTTATTCACGTCCCGAATATTTCCCGTATTACTTATTGCTAACAAGGGGTGGGTGTGGTGAAAAGGGGATGCTATGTGATAGCGTTAGGCTCAAGGGAAATGATGGAGTGCATGGGAGAGTCTCCCCCAAGCTAGCCTGAAGAATAGCCCTAAACAAGGTAGTGTGTGCAATAAGGGCTCAAGTGTGATTGGGAGGTTAGTGGAAAGATCAAAGATAAGTGGGGTCATGGGGGAAAATGATAATGTGTGAGACGATTGAGAGATGAAAATTTTCTTAAAGAAATCTAAATCCTAATACGCTCCTCCCGCTATCAAGAGGAGACGAGATTATTAAGAAGCTAAACTAGACAGCATAAAATAAAACATCTACACTACTAGAGTAGGATACACCAGTTTGAAAAGCGGATCTCTGATATTTATTGGTGCTGGAATTTGTTCCTCCTACTACTTTCATGGCCCAGCTAGCTGCTTTGCTCCACGAATGTCACCGGACCCATGCAATACAGCTCCTAGCATCTTTTGGAGGTGTCCACATCTACCTGCAAAAGACGAGCGGCATCAGTCTGATGAGAAATTTTATTCCCCTCAATGACCAGCGATAGTCGTCAAAACACGTAGGGAATCCTAAAGTGAGTTGACGAATACTCATTGAAGAAATCTCGCTACTCCTGAAGGTTGGTATGATCGAGTTCTCGTTCTCCTCATCTCCTAGATGGTCAGGTGTTGACATGGCCAAGCATGCCTCTGGTGCATATGTATCTATGTCCTATAGGAGACACGTCGCGTCAAAAAAATCTGAATCTAAAATTGTATGAAATAAAGTACGAGATTCAGACAAGGAGTGTTCAGGGCTTACAAAATCTCCCTGCTCAATGTGGTGCTGATGCTCGGGCTCTAGTGGGATGGGGAGTAGCTGCATCGCTAATGTAGAGAGTGGACAGGGTTCGGGCCAATTGAATTCAATCGTCGTGTCTGTGGCTGAACTCACCTCGAAAGCGTGCACGTGCATCGCAGTCTTCTCGATGCTCGTGCATGGCTCGAACTAAGGGACCTGATAAAAGGTAAAGTCTAGCATTGGCCCTTCTATTTCGGGCGTCTTCTCCTTGCCCATGCAAACCTCTAGAAATTCTGATCGAAAACTGGGTCAGGAGTCCCTCAATCTCGGCTAACGCCCCCATCAACTTTCCCATTCTTTGCGGGGGCATAGCTCTGGATGAACTCACTAGCATGATGTGTATAGGTGGTATCACCCGTAGCTGAGGAGGCAACTATAGCAGGAAATAAAAAATTTTGCTCAAATAGTTTACCTTTCGTCGTGCAAGTGGCTAGCAATGCGTCATGCCAACGAATATCCTCCACCGCAGATGTAGGTCCTTCTCCCCGTGCCATGGAAGGGTGTTGGAAGTGTGTAGTGTGTCAAATGATCCTTCCAAGTTCTCTCCCACCTTGAGCATGTTCTCTTGGATCTTACCCCATGAGTTCTGCTCAAGATGCCCATTTCCTTGGAAAAATTGTTGGGCTATTGGGTTAGTATGGGTGTCGATCAAAATGGTAGGATGGGGAGTGGTAGGAAGGCCTTGGGTTGCCATATAATTTTCAATCATAGTTGCAAGGCGTTCATCTTCTTCTGGTGGAGGCATATATGGTGGAGGATTTGGATGTGAGTGATTTAGGTAATGGTTGTAGGTATGTGGGGTTGAGTAATGGGGGTAAGCAAGGGATGTGCAAAAATCGGTGGCATCCCATCTAAGCATCATCGTGTGTCGAGTTGCCATAATTATATATTTGCGATCCATTTGGCATCCACATTGTAACTCTGAAATCACCTGGCTAAATAAAAATAGAAGACTAGAGAAAGATCGTCAATAAACAACAAGTAGCAAACAGGTGGATGGGGTTAAAAAAATTTCTTTTATTTTTGCCCCCCTTTTTTGAAAATGTGTAGTCTAATAAATACACAATCAAGTTGATATCAAGCTGATTGCCTCCCCGGCAACAGCGCCATTTGCTTGTGCAAAAATATGGTAACCACAAGTGCATGGTGTCAGTTGTAGCTTAGGGTCGAATACAGGGAGGCGATGGTATGAGTACCGACTAATCGTATATCTAAATAGCTACGCAAATGTTAGTAGAAAAGGGGGTAAGTACACTAAAAATATGAAAATAAAGAAATGTGCCAAGGGCTAAGCATCGCCACTAGCATAGACTAAAACATATGGGTTGATTTAGCTTCTCGAGCCAATGTGTTATTGTTGTGTCCATATTTTCTATGTTTTTATCATGTATTTCCATATCGTTTTGATCGCCTGAATTCGTATTTTCGTATTATATCGCGCTTTACTCGATATATTTGATTTCTTCGATGTTTTACATACTTTCATGGAATTCAGAGTGATACGAGATTTTGGACACAACATCGACGCCAAAGCTCGCGTCGCCTCGCCATGGCGACCCTAGGAGCAGAAGGAAAATGGAAGGAGTAGATGAAGATGAAGGGGGAGAAGAAGATGAAGAGAAGGAGATGAAGATGAAGGAGAAGAAGAAGATGTAGAGAAGGAATATGAGAATGAGTAAACGAAGGAGAAGTGAAGAATAAGGATGCGCTCGACCGAGCTGTGACACAAAGGAGCATGGACGAGAGTTACAAAGGGGTCGCTCGGGCGAGTGACATGACCCGCTCGACCGAGCGACCAAGTCGCTCGCCCTAGCCAGTCGTCAGCAGAGCCCAATTTTTGCCCTTTAACTTTCTGTTAAACTGGCATTTAATTCGCTCGGTCGAGCGGCTTCCCCGCTCGACTGAGCGGCATCATCTACAACTAAGCGACATCAATTGCTTAAGATGGCGCTCGGTTGAGCGGCTTCTCCACTCGACCGAGCGTCCCATCTCTCAAGCTTCCAAGACGGCGCTCCACAACGAAGCACTCGGTCGAGCGATCGCCTCGCTTGACCCAGCGCTTTATCGACAGACTTCATATTTTACTTCTTTTATTGGGTTTCGGGTTGGTTTTGATGCAAAACCCAAAACTTATGGTTTTTGTATATAAACAAAACATTTTTTAGATTAGGTTAAGCTTTGTTTTACTACTGGAAACCTTAGAGCTATTGGAGAGACTCCTTTTCTTGGGATCTTATTTTGCAATCTAAATTTTAGTAGATATTCCTTTTTCTTTGATTTTTTTGGTATGTTGTTCTATATTTTTCCCTCTTCGTATTGATATTAATTTCATAACATTTGCCCAAATAATTATGCTAATCTCCATTGCTCCCACTTTTGTAGCCATATCCATGCTAGAGTAGTGGGTATTTAGGGCTTAGGGAGGATCCCTAGGATCTTAGGGATTGGATGTTAGGTAGACCCCCGTTGGATGAATCTGTTGGATATGGATGACGTTTGTACACCCTTGTAGGGGATGTACGAGGGAATACGGACCTCGAACGTCGCGTACACGAAGTCGTGTGCAAAGGGAATCTGTTCCCTTGCGGAGAGGATCTCTAGATTAGTGGGAAAGTCGCATTATATGTGCATAAGTGCATGCGACATATGGCTAATAAAGGGGGAATATCTTAAGCTTATGTTGTACCATGCATATGGTACAACTTAAGCTTATAATGTGCCATGTATGATGGTACACTTTAGTTAAATTGTTCCAAAGGAACAATTACTCCTAAAATAACTACCTTGGGGGCTATAAATAAGACCCAAGGCTTAGCCATTTCCTTACACTTTTGCATGGTATTCTTGCCTTGCATTTCATTCTAGCGAAGCTCTGCCGAAATCCTTCCTCTCTCTTTATCCAAGTTCTTAATCTAAAAGTAGAGATTTAGATTGTGGATTTAGTAGCCTTACTCCATTCGTGAGAAGACTCGATCCGTCGTGGCGAATCCGAAGGCGAAGTTCCGAGACTACCGTGCCGCATACGCAAGCATAAGTCTCAACATCATTTATCGATTATAACGCTGTTTTGACAGGATCCAACATTGGTATCAGAGCCATACAGGTTTGCCCCGGTCAGATGATGGTAGTTATCTCCATCGGATAAGATGAATTTTGGTGCATGTGCACCATGGCCAAATGGGCTATGAAGGCCATGCACCCCCCTCCCCATGTGGAGGGGGTTGGCTACGGCCAAAAACCACCGCGACCACCCCATCAAGGGGGAGGAGTGCATGCGGCCACCCCATCAAGGTTTATGAACGAACGAAAGCAAGAACCGGAAACCTCAAAGAAGACTAAGAACAAAAAGTGGCAAAAGAATGTGCACTCAAAGAAGAAAAACTTGAAGAAGATCAAGTGCTTTAAGTGCAACAAGTCCGGTCACTTCGCCCGTATGTGTACGGATGGAAGTGATAAGGTAACTTGTATGGCTAGTTACATATGTGTTTCTAGTTCCATGTTTCTTGCTGAATCTAACTATTTTTGGTTGATTGATTCAGGGGCCACAGACCACGTAGCGAAGGACAAAAGGTTCTTCGTAGAGTATCGAAGGATAACTCAAGGAACAAAGTGGATATACGTCGGCAACAACACTCGTGATGAAGTCAAGGGCGTCGGAACATGCAAGCTAGTTCTCGACAACGGCCGTACTCTATTATTGCACGACGTCCTCTTTGCTCCAGATATTCGAAGGAATATCGTATCCGTGGTCATGTTAATGTCTTTAGGTTATGAATGGAGGTTCTATGAACAAAATGTTGACCTTGTTTGTAATAGTTCTTTAGTTGGGTCGGGTAATGTTTGTAATGGATTGATTGTTTTAAACACTATGTATGATGATTCTTCTTCTATTAATGAAAGTTTCCATTTGACAAATGCTTCTAATTCTGAATCTGAGATCATTTGTTGGCATGCAAGACTTGGTCACATTGGACCAACTAGAATGGATAGACTTGCCAAAAGTGGCTTGCTATCTAATGTTTCAAAAGTTGAAATGTCAACTTGCAAACATTGTCTTGTAGGGAAAACTTGTCGCAAGCCGTTTGGAACTGGCACAAGGGCCGAAGTTCCATTACAGCTTATCCATTCGGACACTTGCGGTCCAATGAATGTTAAGACAAGACACGGGAAGTCCTATTTCATCACCTTCATTGATGACTTCACCCGTTTCGGTCACATTTATTTGATTTCCCACAAACATGAAGCTTTATCTTGCTTCAAAAACTATATGAGTTTAGTGGAAAATCAACTAGATCGCAAGATAAAGGTCTTGCGAACCGATCGGGGTGGAGAATATCAATCAACGAGTTTTAAGGAACTCTGTGATGAAAAAGGCATAGTTCATCAAATAACTATGCCTTATACTCCGCAACAAAATGGTGTTGCGGAAAGAAGAAATAGGGCATTGATGGAAATGGTCCGATCAATGATGTCTCAGGCAAATTTGCCCATCACCTTTTGGGGTGATGCATTATTGACGGCAGCATTCATCTTAAACCGTGTACCCTCGAAGTCGGTAAGTTCTACTCCTTATGAGTTATGGAACAATAGAACTCCAGACTTAAGCATTCTAAAACCTTGGGGTTGTGCCTCTTACGCACATTTATCCTCTCACAAATATGGCAAACTTGGGCCACGTGGGAGGAAGTGTATCTTCATCCGATACGCTGAAAACTCCAAAGGATATGTTTTCATCAGTCAAGAGGACAATGGGGGTCTAATAGAATTCGAATCGAGGAATGTTGTCTTCTTGGAAAACGAGTTTCCAAGACAGGGTGAGATAAGTTAAGACTTATCCTTGTTTGAGACTTGGGATCAAGAAGGATCGGAACGTTCGAGTGGGAGAATTCTTGGTGAAGAGGAAAATGACCCTCATACTTCACATATGGATGATACGAACGATACCAATCCTATTCCGAGTGGGAGTGATGTTATTCCAAGTGGGAGTGATGTCATTCCAAGTGGGAGTGATCAAACTCAAGCAAGACGTAGTAATCGAACGAGGCTAACACCTCTAAGATTTGAGGATGAATTTCCTCAAACATTCATGACATTACTACAAGATGATGACGAACCCGCAAATTTCAAACATGCCGTCACATGCCCTGCTAAAGATAAATGGATAGCGGCGATGGAAGAAGAACTTCAATCCATGAAAACAAACCAAGTCTGGGACTTGGTTGATTTACCTAAGGGACGTAGAGCCATTGGGAACAAGTGGGTTCTCAAAATCAAGCATAAGGCTGATGGCTCCATCGAGAAATATAAAGCTCGCCTTGTTACAAAGGCGAGGGTCTATGTTTGGAAATGTGTCCCAAAGATCCAAAAGAAAATAAAGCTATGGAAAAGGTTCCATACTCCAGTGCTGTCGGGAGTCTGATGTACGCCATAATGTGTACCAGACCGGACATTTGCTATGCTGTTGGTATGGTAAGCCATTACCAATCCAACCCAGGACAGGCACACTGGAAAGCGGTGAAGAGGATATTAAGGTACCTCAAAGGGACTGCGGACTATGCATTGTGCTATCAAGGCAATACCTTGAAACTCGAAGGCTATACCGATGCTGATTGGGCAGGTGATCTCGACGAGCGAAGATCTACCTCAGGCTTTGTTTTCTTGCTCGGGAATGGTGCAATATCCTGGAGCAGCAAGAAACAAACCTGCATCGCCCTATCAACCATGGAAGCCGAATTTGTAGCATTCAGCATGGCGGTCCAAGAAGCTGTTTGGCTTAGGAAATTCTTAGACAGGCTGACGGATGCCACTGACTAGAGCACTGTTCCTATATACAGTGATAGTCAAGCTTCGATTGCCTATGTCAAAGATCCTAAATTTCATTGTAAGACCAAACACATTGATATTCGATTCAAGTTTGCGAAGGACTATGACAAACGGAAGGAAGTAGACATAGGATACATATCCACGCATAAGATGATAGCGGATCCCCTTACTAAGGCGATCCCCAGAGATGTGTTCTTCAAACACTTATCATCTATGGGAATGCGTAGGTGCTGAGCTGTATCATGTAATATTTCCCATGTCTATAGAAGATCAAAGTTTAATAAAAAGAAGAAGTTTTTTTATTATATATATTGCATACAAGTTTCTTACAAATGATTTTATATACATTTGTGTTTAAGTCTCAGCTATTTTATTGTGTGTATGTCGGACAGATTAAGGTTGGCTCTCTCACATGAGCAACCGCCTTATCTTATCAGATGGATAAGATAGAGATGAGACTAGTTTAAAGTCAAAATCATTAGACAAATGATTTAGAGTCGTGACTTAAACAAGATAGTCGAATGAAAGATCTGCATCATATGGATGCTTACAAAAGATCTGAGATCTGTATCACAAGGATATTTAAAAGAGATCTCATAGGATTTTTTAATCCTATCTGTCTTATGCAGGATGAGAGTCCGGGAATATTTCATGGGTAGTAAGGGGACTCAAAAGATAGGCATTGTGGTGTCTGATCTTTCATCCGTACAACATCATTAAGACATACTCTCCCTGGGAAAGGAGTGATGTTGTAATACGTGTTCATACCACGTATGCATTATGACCACTGAGTTAGTAGCAATAGTGTTTGCTATTATGTGAGACTCAAAGGCCATACGGGTCTTAACTCTTACCCTCAAGGAGTCCAATTGGTTCCTTTAGATTTGACGAGATGATCGCTATCTTAGCGTGTTGCTAATGGTCTATGATAATTCGGCTCGGCGGGGCACGTTAGAAAAGCGAATCAAGTCAAGATCAGAAGGTTCGCAAGAAGAGGAAGATTGATTTCATATTCGCATTTGGACTTTAATGATTCAAAGCTGGCCAGCCAATTGTGATCCAGATGGGATTCAATTGTTGAATATAAAGTATAAGAAATGTGAAGAAATAATCTAGGGTAAAGCATGCGTTGAACTACTCAATGTTGCACCTTCGAGGTCGTTGTGTATCTCTAACAAGTGCACAACAACAGACTCTACGCGCATGACGGTCGCACGGTCTATTTCTCGGTATGATAGATGAAAGAACTAAGAGAAAGACGTTCTCTTACAATCCCCTCAAGTGTGAGTGGGAGATGTTGGATATGGATGACGTTTGTACACTCTTGTAGGGGATGTACGAGGGAATACGGACCTCGAACGTCGCGTACACGAAGTCGTGTGCAAAGGGAATCTGTTCCCTTGCAGAGAGGATCTCTAGATTAGTGGGAAAGTCGCATTATATGTGCATAAGTGCATGCGACATATGGCTAATAAAGGGGGAATATCTTAAGCTTATGTTGTACCATGCATATGGTACAACTTAAGCTTATAATGTGCCATGTATGATGGTACACTTTAGTTAAATTGTTCCAAAGGAACAATTACTCCTAAAATAACTACCTTGGGGGCTATAAATAAGACCCAAGGCTTAGCCATTTCCTTACACTTTTGCATGGTATTCTTGCCTTGCATTTCATTCTAGCGAAGCTCTGCCGAAATCCTTCCTCTCTCTTTATCTAAGTTCTTAATCTAAAAGTAGAGATTTAGATTGTGGATTTAGTAGCCTTACTCCGTTCGTGAGAAGACTCGATCCGTCGTGGCGAATCCGAAGGCGAAGTTCTGAGACTACCGTGCCGCATACGCAAGCGTAAGTCTTAACTTCATTTATCGATCCTAACGCTGTTTTGACAGGATCCAACAGAATCTAGGGTTTCCCTATGGTGGTTTGAACAAGGGTTTTAGTGGATTAGGCTTAGGATTTGAGGACCGTAAAAGCAACTCCATATCCTAGGGAAAATCCCCACGAATCTGATTTGTGCTTAGTGGCCGTTTTCCAGGGCTCGCACTCACGAGGGTGACTCAAGAGCTGAGGGCGACCATTAATCACCAATCCACTAGCCGATGACTACAAAAGTAGCCCGATCGCTAGAATCAACTATAGGATGGCGTCACACTTCGTAGAGCATGCGATTACCTACGAATTGCGAGGCAAGACCAAGTGTCAAGCGTAATGCACGCATTCCCGTACGAAGGCGATTGCAAAAGCACGGTTCCGTATAGGGATGCATTAGACGATCATTACAATGGAGGTCTAACGCTCGTTTCCATCTCCGAATGTGACACGATGCTCCACAACGAAGCGCTCGGTCGAGCGATCACCTCGCTCGACCGTTCGCTATGTCGACAGACTTCATATTTTGCTTATTTTATTGGGTTTTGGGTTGGTTTTGATGTAAAACCCGAAACTTATGGGTTTTGTATATAAACCAAACAGTTTTTAGATTAGGTTAAGATTTATTTTACTGCTAGAAACCTTAGAGCTATTAGAGAGACTCTTTTTCTTGGGATCTTATTTTGCAATCTAAATCTTGGTAGCTATTCCTTTCTCTTTGATTTTTTGGATATGTTGTTATATATTGCTCCCTCTTCGTATTGATATTAATTTCATAACGTTTGCCCAAGTAATTATGCTAATCTCCATTGCTCCCACTTTTGTAGCCATAGCCATGCTAGAGTAGTGAGTATCTAGAGATTAGGGAGGATCCCTAGGATCTTAGGGATTGGATGTTATATTAGACCCCCCCGTCGGATGAATCTAGGGTCTCCCTATGGTAGTTTGAATAAATATTTTAGGGGATTAGCCTTAGGATTGGATGACCGCAAAAGAAACTCCATATCCTATATAGAATCCCCACGAATTTGATTTGGACTTAGTGGCCGTTTTCTGGGGCTCGCGCTCAGGAGGATGACTCGAGAACTAGGGGCGACCACTAATCCCCAATCCGCTAGCCGATGACTATGAAAGTAGCCCAACCGCTGGAATCAACCAAGGATGGCGTCGCACTCCGTAGAGCACACGAGTGCCTACGGATTGCAAGGCAGGACCAAGTGTCAAGCGTAATGCACGCATTCTGGTATGAAGCCGATTGCCAAAGCACGGTTCCGTATAGGGATGCGTTAGACGAGCATGACAACGAAAGTCTAACGCTCGCTTCCAACTCTGGATGTGACACTCCTACCCTAATCCATCATCGGAAGAGGAACCATTTGACCTTAAATACATCACCGAAGGCCCTGTCGGGGAATCTCGAACACCTTAACCGTTTAATATTTAGTTAATTCCACTTTCCACAATCAACCAATAAATTCAAACGTGACAACCCTGACCACACATTCTCTTCCTTCCACAAAAAGCTAAGTGTTTGAAGATCGCCTCCCTAGAGTTTGACATTCTATAAATACTATAATGCACCGTTCACTTGCGGTGCTCTCGTTCGTACATCACAGGCGAGGAACAAGTTTCGGCGTCGTTGCTGGGGAGGCAACTATTTACTTTAGCTTTTGGTTGGAGAGTGTTGGTTCCATCCACATTTGACACCCCACCACTTATTTTTATTAATCTTTTTGTTCTCTTATTACTATTTTTCTCATTTTTGCTAACGAGTTCTACGATTTTCTTGAGTGGATCTATTTTGCATGCTGACACGTTCTCAGTGAGCAGTAGATCTTTTACCCTTGGATCCTAATATAGAGGCGACTGTAAGAAGACTCGCAGCAGATAGAAGGAGAAGAGTGGCGATGGTTGAGACTCCCATGGGACCTCTTCCTTTTCCTCCACCAGAATTGATTCAGGATTTCATGAAGCCCGGCACCGTCTTAGCTTCTTCCGTGATCATACCGTCGATCCGTGATGGCAACTTCGAGCTAAAGACGGGGCTCTTCATATTGGTGCAACGGGACTGCTTCCACGGGCTCTCACATGAGAACCCAAGTCACCATGTGGAGGCATTCTTGACGAAGTGCGCCACGTTCCAGATGCAGGGGATCAGTGATGACATGATCAGACTGCGGCTCTTCCCCTTTACCTTGAAGGATATAGCCCACTATTGGCTAAAATCCCAGGGGTCCAACACCTTCACGACATGGGAGCAGCTAGCAGATGCCTTCATCACAAAGTACTTCCCCCGTTAAAGATGCTTCGTCTTCGAAATCAGATAACCAACTTCAAGCAAGGGGGTAGGAGACATTGTACGAGGCCTGGGAGTGATATAAGGACCTACAACATCAATGTCCAAACCATCACATCCCTATATGGGACTTGGTCCTATCTTTTTGCAACGGTATTCATTCGGACACGAGGATGATTATCGACGGAGCTATAACGGGGAAGGAGCCGGCTGAGGCCATGATGATTCTTGAAGATATGGTAGCAAACAATCAGCATTGGGGCAAAGACAAGTCGGCCTCTACTATTGCCAATGCCTCAGGAGGAGGCCGATATGAAGTTAGTGAGTCGACAATTTTTTATTGTCATCTCGATTCACTTACCCAGCAGATGGCCCAAATGGAGTATCGACTTGATGCTTTGCCTAGCTCACCCCCTGCTATAGCATACGCCACTTATGAGAGATGCGCAGAACAGGAACCCAATGGCGGGAATCGCTCCTACCATATGCCTCCTCTAGTAATAGAGGAGGCCAATTACACATCAGATGACAGAGGAGGTAACATGGGAGCTTATGGGAACCCGGCCTGGAGAAATCATCCCGGTTTCCAATATGGGAACAGCATCGGGGCACAGCAGTAGCCTTATCAGTAGCAGCAGCCCCATCAGCAGCAGTAACGGTAGACTTACTATCAGCAGTAGCAACAGCATCAGCAGCAGTGAGTATAGAGGCTGTTTACCTCATATAGACCACCAGGATATCAACTGCAACGTCAGCAGCAGCTAGCCTGGCCTGCACCTCCACCAGTTCAGCAGAAATCCTCCTTGGAAGCCACCTTGGAGAAATTCATCGAGGAGCAAGGAAATATCAATCATGACCATGCAGCTCGCAGCAAGAAACTTTCCACCAATGTGGATAAGCTAAAGGAGCAATTGAGTCAGATTTAACGAGTCCAAGGCAAGCTTCCCGCTCAACCTGAGAAGAACCCTAAGGAGAGTGCATGTGCTATCACCACCCGTGGCGGCATATCAATGAATGATCCGGAGCCATCGATGTTGATTCCCACAGCTGCATCACCTGATGAAGTGATAGATGAGCACCCACCAGCAGTAGAGGGTGGAGATATTGAGGCTGAGGAACAACCTATTATTGTAGAGAAAGAAAGCCCTCCGGTGGAGGAAGAAGTAGTTAAGGAAAGGGCAAGGCCCGTGGAGAAACTCAAGAATTGCCTCGCCCCGGTTCCATTCCCTAGTAGATTGGTGAAGGCCAGGATGGCAGAGAAGTACGCTAAGTTTATTGAGCTTTTGAAGGGAGTGGAGCTCAACATTTCCTTTATGGATGACCTCATGGAGATACCTTCATATGCAAAGTTCCTTAAGGAACTCATTTCTGGGAAGAGGAAGGTGGAGCAAGTTATAATGGCAGAGGAGTCGTCTTCATTCTTTAGGAGCAAGAAACTGTCGAAGAAGCTCCCGGATCCCGGAAGCTTCACTGTTCCATGCTCCATAGGCGGCGTACCCATCAGAAGCATCAGAAGAGCCTTGATAGATTTGGGGGCCAGCATCAGCATGATGCCATTGTTCATATTCCACTGTATCAACACCGGGACGGAGCTAGAGCTGACAGCCATGACGATCCAGCTTGCAGACATATCGGTGACGCACCCGGTCGGAGTGGCTAGGGACGTCAACCTACAGATTTGCGACGGGGTGAGCATACCTGTAGATTTCGTCATAATGGACATGTCAGAAGACAATGGATCACAGCTTATTCTTGGTCACTCGTTTATGGCGACGGCTGGAGTTTTGATATACGTGCGAGAATGCACGCTCTCCCTTAATATGGGAAACATTGAGGCTAAATTTCAACTACCCAAGCCGATGAGGGAGAGGAAGCCCACTGCGGATGTTGGATACCTAGACTTGGTTGAGGATGAGCTCGTGGAGGAGTTCATGGCTGAAGAAGTCTATTAGGACCCCCTGCTACTGAGCGAGGACCATGGTGTGGACCCTCGACACGACCAAGCGGTGGCGGCCTACTTGCATGTCATGGATGAGGATCCAAACGACGGATTGATGATGTGCGAGCACGCTATGCTTGCCATAGAGGATCACGACCCAGACGTCATGAAGATCAGGAATTTGGTAACTGCAGCGTCTATGGGGCACCCCAAAGAGAGATAAGGACCAGAGAGGAAGGAGGACAAATGGATCGCTAAGGGTCCGGAGGAGGCGTTTGACCAATCGGCCCACAAGGGTTGGTCGGGAAGAACGATGGGTGCATCTCGCGTGCACCTAACATATCACCTCACTGAGCAGCAAGGTCGAGCTAACGACCTTAAACAAGTGCTTAGCAGGATGCAATCCGACATATTTCCCTGCATTTCGGTTTTAGTTAGATTTTTGAGATTTTTATGACAAAAATTCTAAAATCCATAAATAGCTGATGCTTATTGATTTTGGCAGGGACTCGACGGTCATGACGCCAAATGAGAGAGGGAAGCATGGGCGTGGAGCTATAATTCAAAATCGGCGAGAAATATGAGATGATTCTAGGACTGAAGATGCTGAAATTCCATATCGCTCGGTCGAGCGCTTCATGCGCTCGACCGTGCTCGACCAAACGCAACAAGGGGGTCAGCCTGAGCTAGCTCACTTAAGCGGTTGGGCGCTTGACCAAGTGCTCGATTGCCCAGGCGCTCTTATATTATGACTCAGCCGCTCGCTCGAACTCTGTCACAGAGTTCGATCGAGCAAAGCCCTAACCCTTTCCCCCCTCTCGATCATCCTCCCCGAGCACCGCTTCCCCCATTGACCAAAACCCTCTACCACACCCCACACCCCACCCCCCCCCCCCCCCCCCCGAGCACCACCCTCCTCTCTCTCCAACCCCCGAGCGCCTCCCTCCCTTCGCCCGACCCCTGCTCCCCCTCTTCTTACCCAAACCCCCGAGCGCCACCTCCCTCCCCCGGCCCTAATCTGCACCCCTGCACCACCGCCCCCTCGACCAAACACAGCCACTCGAGCACCGCAACAACTCCCCCTCGACCATCAACAACCCCTCCCCCATCAACATCCCCTCTCCTCTCCACAACCCCCCTATTCTCAACCCTAAGCTCCCCCAAATTTCGACCAAATTACTACAAATCGAACCCAAATATTTCGATGAGCGGGAAGCTTGGTGGGAACTCATCGCCTCTTGGGCATCGCACATTGGAGGCAAGGAGCGTGGATATTCGTAGCTTTGCTCATTGCTCGCTAAGGGTACACTCGTTCCCTTCTCTTCGTTTTTATTATATATAACTCTTTGGTTGGTTGCACACGAGCGCACAATGCCCTGCAGGGCCATTATATGTCACCCTCACCCGACACTCCACCACGTACCGCTGCACCTCCACCACCTCCACCACACACGACATCACTGTTGAATATTGGACTCCCTGGATTTGGTTTTGGATGATGAGCAACCATAAATAATTCATGAACTAACAATTTGTGAGCGCAGTATTGGAGATCGTCGCCAAATTCACGAGAACAACCAAAGCGACATCTCAAGACTTCTCAAATCTCGTATTCATTGCCTAAAGCTTCGTTGAAGCTTTTGGACCGTTTTGGAAGTCATGAAGAATTAATCGAAGCTCTCGAAGACCGTTCCTTAAGGTTTTATTTATAGTCTTTTAGCTTCGATCTATAGAATGTTAAGCCTTGAGTATATCTTACGATTCTATCTTCATAACGCTCATATCGTAGCTCTAGGATCTTAGTACAAGTCCATTCTAACTTCCTCGAAGCATCGCGCTTCGATTCGGACTTGTTTGTGCATGTTAGTTGGTACAAGAAGAAGTACCGACCGACTAGATGGTGATCTAGTCGGTCAGCAAAGCTTCTTGGACCGACTAGTATGAGTTAATCTTTTCTTGTTCAGTACTGTTTACAGTTAGTCGGTCTACGTTGACTCACCGACTGACTAGTTTGTGAACTAGTCGGTCAGTGATGCTTCTTTGACCGACTAGTTGTGCTTTACTATACATGCCAAATTTCTCCTAAGCTACTGTTTATCATTAGTCGGTCTAAGAAAGTTTGGGGACCGACTAGTTGATAATCTAGTCGGTCAACATTTGTTCTTGGACCGACTAAATCAATTTGTATTCAGCCTATTTGTTTTTGCCTCTTAGTCGGTCGAAGTTCACTGACTGACCGACTAGTTGTGAAACTAGTCGGTCAGAAAGTCTTCTTGGACCGACTAGATTTCTAGGTCAGATATTCTATCACTTCTCAGTTCTTCACTTAGTCGGTCCATGTTGTTTGACTGACCGACTAGTTGATGAACTAGTCGGTCAGTGGTTGTTCTTTGACCGACTAGTTGCTTCAGATTTCTAACCGTTGGGATTTGACCTAACTTGTTTTTATGGGACCCTATAAATACGAAGCTTGGTCATTTCTCTAGGGTTAAGAGCTGCCATTAAGAGATTCATTAAGATTGAAAGAGATAGACATTCTCACTCATTTCCAAAGCTCTCCTCCTCACAAGAAATCCATTCTCTCACTTTCTAGATCTAGAATCCATCTTGAGAGAAGTTTGTTCTTGGTGAGCCCTTCAAGCTCTAGCTTGATTCAAGTCTCCAAATCACTCCTAGGCACCCATTGCTGGTCATTTCTTTGGTGCTAGGTCTTGGTGACTTCATCTTCCTCAAATCCCTCCTTGCACCTATTTGGTAAGAAAACTCAAGGTATAGGATTTTGTTGTAAGATTGTTTATTTCATTATAAACTTGTTTATATTGCTTATTGATTCTCTCGGTTGTGAGAGAAGGTTGTGATCCCGGGTTGTGGGATTCACTATTGCCATTGCATGTATGATTTGATCTTGTGAAGGTTTTTCACAAGATATTATAGTGGAAATCTTGGGTTAGGGTTTCTAACCTAAGTATCCGGAGGGGATCCGGGTGGTTGGGACGTAGGATCACCGGGAACAAGTCGGGGAGACTTGGGTGGATCCGAACCCAGTAACATCTTTTGTTACCATTGTTAATTTTGTTGTTGTCATTCAATTTAAGCTTCCGCAAATTGATTTGGTAGTTGTTTGCACGATAATTAGGAATTATACTCCTTGTTATTTTTAAAGTACTATTCACCCCCCCCCTCTAGTACTTGTGCAGTAGCTTGTAGGGCATTACATTTGGTATCAGAGCCAGATACTTAGCTATGTCTGCCAACGACAACAAGACCGTGCGTCCACCTTCCGACTATGGCACCTTCAGGAACCGTGAAGGAGCGTCTTCGGTCATGGAAGGACATTCCTCGACTAGGCCTCCATTCTTCAACGGCGTCAATTATGGATATTGGAAATGCCGGATGGAAACGTTCCTCCGGAGCGCCTCCTTGTGGAGAATTACCATGTCGGAGTACAATGTGCCTACCGAAGAAGATTTCGACAAGTGGACTACCGCGGAGGTCGCCGCGGAGATTGCAAATGCCAAAGCAATGAATGCTTTACAATGTGCATTGGAACCTGAAGATTTTAATAAGATATGCACATGTAAGAGTGCATATCAAATTTGGAATTCGCTCCTCATTTTGCATGAAGGAACGAGTCGGGTAAGAGATTCTAAACTCGTGGTAGTCAATAGAGATTACGAATTGTTTCATATGGAACAGGGAGAAAAGATGAAGGAGTATTATGCTCGCTTCGTCGACATAATGAACGAGTTGGAAGCTCTCGGCAAAACCTACACCCAAAAGGAGAAGTGTTCGAAGCTTATCGAAGGACTTCCTTCTTCTTGGGAGAAACATACCTTCGCCATCGAGGAAGGTAATGACATGAATAAGTATACCATAGTTCAATTGATGGGTACTTTGATGTCATAAGAGGTACGCAAAGATAGCAAGGTGAAGTTACAAGAAAAGATGAAGTCCTATTTGAACCAAGACGTGCCTAAGAAAAAGGCGATTGCATTCAAGACGGCTTCATCCACCTCTACCGATGATGAGGACTCGGAAGAAGAAATGGACATGGAATCCATTGCACTCATGGCAAAGAAGTTCAATCGCTTCTTCCGAAAGGGTAACTTCAAACAAAAATCTAAATTTACTTCTACTAATGCCTCTCCACCTTTGTGCTTTAAATACAATAAGCCAGGACACATCAAAGCGGATTGTCCTCAAAACAAGCAAAAGGAGAAGTGGAAGGCGCCGAAGTTCGACAAGTCCAAGAAGTACAAAAAGGGGTACAAAAAGGGACTTGTCGGAGCAACATTCACCGACTCCGAGGATTCCTCAAGCGGAGAGTCGGACGATGAGAAAGTGGAGCAAGCACACATGTGCTTCATGGTAAGAGAGGAGCATGATCAAGGATCTTCCTCCTCCGATGATAGCGAAGACGAAGGCGATGAGGTAACTATGGATGATCTTAGGGATGCTAACTCACATTTATGGTCTAAATATACTAAATTAGTAAATAGATATACTAAAGTAAAAGATGACCAAGCTAGCATTCAAACCTCGCCTAAGACTATCATCACCAACAACGACACCGTTGTTGAAGAGTTAAGAAATGAGATTGTTAATCTCAAATCTAAACTTGAACATGTTTGCATTGAAGATCCGGAAGAACATAAGATAGCGGATTTAACTTCTCAAAACTCGACTTTGAGTATTGAGAACGAGAATCTTAAATCTCGTGTTTATGTGCTCACATCGCAAGTATCAAACTTGGATACTTCTATGCGTTCTCTCAAAGAGAAATATGAGAACACATTAGGCCGAATTAATAAATTCAATAAGGGTAAGGACCATTTGGATAAAATCCTAAGTGACTTACTTCCGGCCAATCACCACATTGGCTTGGGGTATACGATGGGATGTCCATCCAAATCGGCCACTACTTTTGTTAGGCCAACTTCCGGTGACTCTACGAGTGGTAGCAAACACTCTATTGGTAGTTCTTCTACCAATGGTGCTTCCACCTCGTCCACACCCTCTTTCGGAAAGAAACCCACTTTGGGTGGACCTCTAAAGAAGGGGCATGCTTATATGTACACCAATACCATGCCACGTAGGAACACACGTCCTACTCCACCGTCTCACACATATGATGATTTTTATGCAACACATTCTCGGGCACGTGCACACCATGTGAGACACCCTCACGCACGTGTTCCCACACATGCATATGTTCACCCACCTCATCATATGAATAATTCTCGTCGTGCACCATTCCATCATGTTCCGTATGCCTATCCACAACATGCATCACGTAGAAATCAACGTCGCATGCATGCACCCAATAGGATGAGGGCTCCCAAGATTTTCACTATTTGGAGCCCAAAGGACACAAGCATGGATGAAAAACAAGTGTATATGAATGCTTATTTTTCGGATGTTGTGCATAGTAGAAATTATGTGGGGAAGTCTAAGTCCAATTGGACTTGGCTTCCAAAGGTCTAACCTTTGAGGACCCAATGACCTTGGGTACCATGATATGAAATTTTCTATCTTTAGGTACTCAAGGAAAAGAAAAAGAAAAGGAGCAACAAATTTAAATTTAGCTCCAAAGGGAATTGGATACTCGATAGCGGGTGTTCAAAACACATGACGGGTGACGCTCAATTGCTCTCCGGAGTAGTTCACATTGCAAATGGAAACCGCGTCGTATTTGGAGGCAACGAGAGCGGAACCATCGTCGGTGTTGGTAAAGTGGTAACCCATCTAAACCCTTAATTAGTGATGTTTATCTAGTTAATGGTTTAAATCATAATCTTATTTCAATAAGCCAACTTTGTGACAAAGGTTACAAAGTTAGCTTTGCGAAAGGATTGTGTCATATTTCAAATGATAATAATGATTTATTATTTTCCGGCACACGTCATAAAGATATTTATATTTTGGATCTTCCTAAGTCATATGAACAATGTCTCGTTGCCAACACAAGTGAACAACACTTATGGCATCGACGCTTTGGACATGTGAACTTTGGAACACTTTATAAGCTTTCAAAATTAAATTCCATTAAAGGTTTTCCGAAGCTCGTTTTTGAAAAGAAAAGTTTTTGTGTTTCTTGTCAACGTGGCAAGCTTTCTAAATCTTCATTTAAACCTAAGAAAAGCATTTCTACTAAACGGCCACTAGAGCTATTACATCTAGATTTATTTGGGCCAACGAGAGTTGCTTCCTTAGGAAATGCAAGATATGGACTTGTCATTGTCGATGATTATTCTAGATTTACATGGGTATTTTTCTTATGTAATAAAAATGAAGCTTTTGAAAACTTCACAATATTTGTGAAGAAAGTACAAAATCTCATCGGAACCACCATTGTCACTATTCGTAGTGATCATGGGGGTGAATTTGAGAATGAGTCTTTCTCAAATTTTTGTGATGATCTTGGAATTACTCACACGTTTTCTTTCCCTCGCGCACCTCCTCAAAATGGTGTTGTTGAGATGAAGAATAGAACGCTTGTGGAGTGTGCTCGCACTATGCTCGAAGATAGTCAACTTGGTTATCAATTTTGGGCGGAAGCAGTACACACCGCTTGCTATGTGTTTAATAGAATACTTTTGAGGCCCGGCACCAAAAAAACTTGTTATGAATTGTTGTTTGGTAGATTGCCTCAAGTTAAACATTTTCGTGTTTTCGGCGCAAAATGTTTTATTAAAAACACATATGATAATTTGGACAAGTTTGATCCGAGATCGGATGAGAGGATATTTGTTGGGTATTCCTCACGTAGCAAAGCCTACCGGATATACAACAAAATATCCTCTACGATCGAGGAATCATTACATGTCTCTTTTAATGAGAATTTTACTACTTCTAGAATTTCAAATGATGATGATTCTATGGATGTTTTATGTGATTCGTTTGAAAATTCTAAGTCTATTGATTCAATTGATTCTATTGATACTAACCCAACTAATGAAGTTGTTGAGAATGTTCCTAGTGATCAAGGTATTCCCAAGCGGCTTCATACCGTTCGTGACCATCCCCATGAGCAAGTCATTGGCAATATTCATGATAGAGTCAAGACGAGATCGCAAGTCCACCACTTCGCCAATTGTGCCTTTGCCTCATCGATAGAGCCAAAGAATATAGTTGAAGCGTGCGAAGATAGTGCTTGGATCCTTGCCATGGAGGAGGAACTCATTCAATTCGAGAGGAATGAGGTATGGGAGCTTGTTCCTTTGCCATCGAAGAACCACACCGTCATAGGGACAAAGTGGATCTTCAAGAACAAAACCGACGAAAACCAAGTCGTCGTCCGGAACAAAGCTCGGTTAGTAGCTCAAGGCTATCGACAAGAGGAATGTATTGATTTCGAAGAATCCTTCGCTCCGGTAGCTAGATTAGAATCAATTAGACTATTATTGTCTTATGCATGCCATAAAAAATTTTAAATTATTTCAAATGGATGTTAAAAGTGCATTTTTAAACGGAGATGTCATTAAGGAAGTTTACGTTTCTCAACCTCCGGGCTTCATAAATGAAAAATTTCCAAATCATGTTTTTAAACTAAAGAAAGCTCTTTATGGTTTGAGACAAGCTCCTCGAGCTTGGTATGATCGCCTAAAGAATTTTCTTTTGGATTTGAATTTTAAAATGGCGAAGCCGATTCTACACTTTTTGTTAAGCATGCGAATAATGATATTTTATTAGTTCAAATTTATGTTGATGATATCATTTTCGGTGCTACTAACTTCACTCTTTGCGAAGAGTTTTCTAATGTTATGAAGGAACAATTTGAGATGAGCCACATGGGCGAACTCAAATATTTCTTAGGTCTCCAAATTCGCCAATTGAACGATGCAATCTTCATCCACCAAACGAAATACACGGTGGAGTTGCTAAAGCGATTTGGAATGGAGAATGCCTCCGGGAAAAAGACTCCTATGAGCACTACAACGCATCTAGATAAAGATACTGGCGGAAAAGATGTAGACATTCGTCTATATCGAGGTATGATAGGTAGTTTACTTTATCTTACCACAGGTAGGCCCGATATTATGTTTGACGTTTGTATTTGTGCTCGTTATCAGTCTCAGCCTAAGGATTCTCACTTAGTAGCGGTTAAACGTATTTTCCGCTATCTAAGTTACACTTTAGATTTTGGATTACTTTATCCGAAGTCTAGCACATATGAGTTAGTCTCATATAGTGACGCTGATTATGCGGGATGCAAATCCGACAGGAAGAGTACTAGTGGCACTTGCCATTTTCTAGGAAATTCCCTTGTCTCTTGGTTTTCTAAGAAGAAAAATTCGGTATCACTTTCAACCACCGAGGCGGAATACATTGCCGCCGGTGCCGCTTGTGCCCAGGTTCTTTGGATGAGACACACACTGAAGGATTTTGGTATTCATTGTGATACTAGCCCTATCATGGTGGATAACCAAAGTGCTATTTGTCTTTCAAAGAATCCGGTGCACCATTCCCGATCTAAACACATAGATGTCCGACACCATTTTTTAGATGATCATGTTGCTAAAAAGGACATCATTTTAGTGTACGTTGAAACCCAAAAGCAAATCGCCGATATTTTCACGAAACCCCTAAAGGAGGACTCCTTTGTGCGGTTGCGTCGAGAATTGGGGATTATGGGTGAATCCGAGATATAGGATTCATGTTTCATTCAATTATCTTGCATGCTATTATATTTCGCGATATTTCGTTCATGCTAGATTTATTGAATTTTTGGGGATTTTATGTGATATGTTTGATTTTTTGTTCGAATTCTTATTTGAATGTCGTCTTTGAGATTTCGATGTTTTATGGGGTAGTTTAGATGACTTATGAGAGAGTAAAGATGTTTCATCCAAGTGTTTTATGGAGAAAACTCATTTATCAACTTTTGGACTCTTCTAGTCGGTTTCAGTTCATCAGCCAACCGACTAGATGCTCATCTAGTCGGTCAGCTAGTGAACTCAGACCGACTAGTTCAAGCTTTAACTTTCCCTTGTCATTGACTTCTTTTAGTCGGTCACAGTTCTTTTACCGACCGACTAGATTGAAAACTAGTCGGTCAGTGATTCTACTGTGACCGACTAACTCTAGCCCTAGAATTTTCGTTTTGCCTCTGTTTCGACTTAGTCGGTTTAAGCTCATTGACCGACCGACTAGATCGTAATCTAGTCGGTCAGTGCTTGAACTGTGACCGACTAAGTACTCTAGGGCAATCGTGTCTTTTCCCGTTTTTCAACCGACTTATACCAAATCTATCCGATCGTTTTGCATTCTAGTCGGTTGTTTTTGCTCTCCTGCTCGAAAAACCCTCAAAACCCGCTCGAGACCCTTCGTCTTCCCGTCGATCTCCGGCCATTTTCCCAGCCAACAACGCCGCCAGTCGCCGTCGACCACTCCCCTAGGTATCTCCATCTTTCCTAGATCTCGTTTTTCATCCCTAGGGTTTGTTCTAGAACTTGAATCTTCCTCTAGGGTTTCGAAATTTCTCTTAGGGCTGTGAGCTTAGGTTGTTTGATTCTAGGGTTTGAATTTAAGTTGTTTGATCTTATCCTGTCGCTTGATTGAACTCGTTGTGCCGTGATCATGGCACGAACGAGAATTCCGATTACCTCTTCTGGGGCATCCCCCATGACAATAGAGGCCGTGACCACTCGACCCCTCCTAAGCGTAGGGCCAAGACCACTCGTCCCCCCTCTTCGTCTTCAACTTCGTTGAAGAGGAAGAGGACATCCAAGCCCAAACCTACCGGCCAATCTTCCAAGCCCAAAGCTAAACCCAAAAAGTTCCGTGCACCTACCCCTCCCGGTGAGCGTTCAGATAGTGATTCTGAGGATGATTCCGAGGAAGAATACACTCCTGAGCATCCTGAGAAGGCACCTACTCCACCCCCTCCTCCACCTCCTCCTAAGACCCGTAAGGCTAAGGGTAAAGGTCCGATGCCAGTCGGCGGTGTTGATATATCGTTGTGTCGCGACGACCCTCAGTGTCTAGCGGCTTACACCCATATAGAGCACTGCCCACTGCTGTTGGAGCATTACGTTCAGTTTTCTGATTTTCTTGGCCTTGCTGATCTGCTTTCCTATAGTGGCCTATTGGACTACCTTAGATTTGACTCCAAGGCGAACCCTCGACCCTATCCTCGCCTGGTCAAATTATTCTATGCCAATCGTGTCCGAGGTCAGTACGGTGAGACTCACTCCATCGAGACTTCTGTTTTGGGGACTCCGATAGTCCTCACGGCAGAGATCTTGGGGGAGTTGGTAGGTTTCTCATCGTGTGGCCTCCTCCCGTCTGACATCTCTGTAGACGATATCTCCTCCCTCGATCAGCGGACCCTAGCTAAAATCTTCCAGGTTATCCCCCCGCATTCATTGGCGTCCCTTCCAAATCATTCAAGCCGAATGCTTGGGTAATTAACCTGATCTTGAAATCCTGCCTTCTTCGCAAGTATGGATCTTCTTCACTTCCGTCTAAGCCGTTTCTAAAATTGATATACGCTCTATTCATGGGTAGCGAGATTAATTGGGCTCGCATTATACTCGATAAGATGGACTCTTTCGAGTGTATTCGCAAGACCACTAAATCTGCGCATATCCCGTACCCATGTCTGTTGACCTTGGGTTTCCGTCATTTCCGTGTCCCTCTGCCTCCTGACGATGAGCGTCCTCTTGGTCCTCCACTGAACGCGACGGCCGTAAAGAAATCTCTTGCGGCACTCTGTCACGTGCAGCGGACGACTCCTTCTGCGTCTCAGGGCACTACTTCTGCAGCTGCTGCTTCTCGACCTCCCACCACACTTGATGATGTTGTCCGGTTACTTCGTCGGCACGAGTCACGGTTGGCTCGTACCGAGGAGGTAGTTTGCCGTATGGCTAGTTTGATGGGCGTCCAGCTTCCTCCTCCTGTTTCTGAGGATGAGGAGATGGATGATGAGGATATCGATGAGCTTGTCACCTCCCTTGCTCGTGGCGCTGAGGCCACTGCTGCTGCTACTACCACATCTGCTCCCGGAGTTGGCACCTCTTCCGGTGCTCCAGAGACTTCTGCACCAGTGGATCAGACTTCTGATGCTGCTGCTGCTCCTGCTGACGACCCTGCTCCTGATCTGCCTGCTGATGTTCCTGTTGATACCCCAGCCGTTGAGCCAGTCGTCGCTGTTTCCACTCCTGCCTCGACGATCCCGTCTGTTGACACGCCTCTCCTCCCAGCAGAGCCTGAGTCCACTCCTTCGACTGGACCCATAGAGACTGCTGATCCTGCCACTTCCTCGTGATCGTCTGTTTCGAGGCCTCTCCTGTGATCTTTGGATGATGCATCTTGTTGAGAGTGTTTTAGGTTAGGATGGGATGGAGTTTGGGTGTTGTTTTGATGTGTTTTGATATGTTGGATGTCGTTGTATGTGATGTACTTTTTGTTGGTTGTATGATGATGATGACCCGATGATTATGTTGTACCTTTTTGATGTTGATGTAGATGTTGCACTTGATATGATGTAATCGATGTGATTTTTGGATGTACTCATGGTTTCATATATATATATATACATCGATGCTCTTTTTGTTTTACTTCGTCGTGCACATTTAATATTCATTCACTGTCTATGATATGTGAAATCGTCGCTCGTCGCTTAAAAACTTGGTTAAATAGATTATATTTCTATGATTGTATAGAATTGTTTTCCATGCACAAATTTAACCAAGAATATTGAATATTGGAGAGTATGTTTCTTTATTCACTAAATGAATTAATATTTGGTATTTTTGATGGATTTAGTTTTCATTTTTTTTATAATGGACAATTTGGCACACCTTGATTTGATTTCATCACGTTTCCCTTGGTGTCACTTAGGTCCATCATCAATATCTACGACTCCCGATGTTGGATTTTCCTTTTTCCTAGTTGTTGTCGTTGTATGCCCCCCATTTTTGGGATAATGCCAAAGGGGGAGAGATAATGATAATAAATAGGGCAAATGAAAATTTAACTCAAATTCCAAGAATCTAATTTAATGTGTTAGATTCAGGGGGAGTTAAGATATATATAAGGATTTTCAAAATCCGATATTTCAAAAATCGATTCTCGTTATATATCTTACTCGTCTCATTGATGCAATTTATATATATTCATTTTGGAATTAACGTGTCATCAATGCAGGGGGAGTAAGTATTTTACATTTGAATCATTATTTTTGATTATTATTTATGTTGGTTTGTCATCACCAAAAAGGGGGAGAATGTTGAATATTGGACTCCCCGGATTTGGTTTTGGATGATGAGCAACCATAAATAATTCATGAACTAACAATTTGTGAGCGCAGTATTGGAGATCGTCGCCAAATTCACGAGAACAACCAAAGCGACATCTCAAGACTTCTCAAATCTCGTATTCATTGCCTAAAGCTTCGTTGAAGCTTTTGGACCGTTTTGGAAGTCATGAAGAATTAATCGAAGCTCTCGAAGACCGTTCCTTAAGGTTTTATTTATAGTCTTTTAGCTTCAATCTATATAATGTTAAGCCTTGAGTATATCTTACGATTCTATCTTCATAATGCTCATATCGTAGCTCTAGGATCTTAGTACAAGTCCATTCTAACTTCCTCGAAGCATCGCGCTTCGATTCGGACTTGTTTGTGCATGTTAGTTGGTACAAGAAGAAGTACTGACCGACTAGATGGTGATCTAGTCGGTCAGCAAAGCTTCTTGGACCGACTAGTATGAGTTAATCTTTTCTTCTTCAGTACTGTTTACAGTTAGTCGGTCTATGTTGACTCACCGACCGACTAGTTTGTGAACTAGTCGGTCAATGATGCTTCTTTGACCGACTAGTTGTGATTTACTGTACATGCCAAATTTCTCCTAAGCTACTGTTTATCGTTAGTCGGTCTAAGAACGTTTGTTGACCGACTAGTTGATAATCTAGTCGGTCAACATTTGTTCTTGGACCGACTAAATCAATTTGTATTCAGCCTATTTGTTTTTGCCTCTTAGTCGGTCGAAGTTCACTGACTGACCGACTAGTTGTGAAACTAGTCGGTCAGAAAGTCTTCTTGGACCGACTAGATTTCTAGGTCTGATATTCTATCACTTCTCAGTTCTTCACTTAGTCGGTCCATGTTGTTTGACTGACCGACTAGTTGATGAACTAGTCGGTCAGTGGTTGTTCTTTGACCGACTAGTTGCTTCAGATTTCTAACCGTTGGGATTTGACCTAACTCGTTTTTATGGGACCCTATAAATACGAAGCTTGGTCATTTCTCTAGGGTTAAGAGCTGCCATTAAGAGATTCATTAAGATTGAAAAAGATAGACATTCTCACTCATTTCCAAAGCTCTCATCCTCACAAGAAATCCATTCTCTCACTTTCTAGATCTAGAATCCATCTTGAGAGAAGTTTGTTCTTGGTGAGCCCTTCAAGCTCTAGCTTGATTCAAGTCTCCAAATCACTCCTAGGCACCCATTCCTGGTCATTTGTTTGGTGCTAGGTCTTGGTGACTTCATCTTCCTCAAATCCCTCCTTGCACCTATTTGGTAAGAAAACTCAAGGTATAGGATTTTGTGGTAAGATTGTTTATTTCATTATAAACTTGTTTATATTGATTATTGATTCTCTCGGTTGTGAGAGAAGGTTGTGATCCCGGGTTGTGGGATTCACTATTGCCATTGCATGTATGACTTGATCTTGTGAAGGTTTTTCACAAGATATCATAGTGGAAATCTTGGGTTAGGGTTTCTAACATAAGTATCCGGAGGGGATCCGGGTGGTTGGGACGTAGGATCACCGGGAACAAGTCGGGGAGACTTGGGTGGATCCGAACCCAGTAACATCTTTTGTTACCATTGTTAATTTTGTTGTTGTCATTCAATTTAAGCTTCCGCAAATTGATTTGGTAGTTGTTTGCACGATAATTAGGAATTATACTCCTTGTTATTTTTAAAGTACTATTCACCCCCCCCCCCCCCCCTCTAGTACTTGTGCAGTAGCTTGTAGGGCATTACAATCACCTCGACACACTTCTACCACAACACCTCCATGCACATCCACCACCGTCACCAGACCACTCCCATCCCAACCCCTACCAGATCCAGCACATAGAAAGGAGTTGGCCCACAAGCCCTCCTCCTCTACCCCCACACACTTCCACCCTCACCACCACACCACAACCATCACCACCTCCACCACCGACCGCTAAGAAGAGGAAGTCCCACAGTGCTCCTCATTCTAGGCCACGCACTACCATACGCACTCCCACACCATCCCCACCTTCACCACCTTCACCCCCACCTGCCAAGAAGAAACGCTCGGCTACTAGCTCCTCATCTGGGACACGAGTCCCAGTGAGTGAGCCCATACCACCCCACCCCACCCCCCACCTTCCCCCCACCCCCCGAGGGCGATGACATAGAGACCTACGGCATCACATTTATAGACAACGCACACCGTTGTCAATTTTCTAGTCTCCCTAGGCGCCAGGTCGTATCGACCAAATTCATCGATTTAGGAGACTTTGAGCTGTTAGGCCTATTGCCATGGATTAGGCAGCTATATAAGAATCTGGTTTGGGACCACTTCCTAGGGTTGCAGGTAAATACTTACACTAGACTGACCCTAGAGGCCCTGAGCTCCCTGCATCGTACCAACAGGAGGATACGATTCAGCCTACTGGGCGTGGATATGGAGTTCACTTATAGTGGACTCTGTAAGCTATTCCAGTGGCATGTAGTCCCCGATGTTGAGATCACATATCGCCCCGGCATGGATAGTCCCCATGCCATTTACACCACACGATTTTAGGAGAGGATACCAAGCTTACCCGTCTTTAGCACTAGCCGCTCTAAGTCCTCCTCGATCTTCACCCCTGCTTGAGACTAGCCCAGCGCCACATTGCCACCACGATGCTTTGCATAAATGAGACTGGGTCTATGCCTTCTATAATGCTCATCCTCTTGTGGGGCCTTACCCTCCCACTTGAGGCACAGCCGGATGGCACGTCCCGCCCTGCCTATCCTATAGATCATGCCCAGGTCTTCTGTGACCGACTTTGTTGGGCTGCTACCTTGCAGAGAAGCCCCATTTGTTACGGTGTCTTCTTCACCATTATTGCCCAGCGGGCCAGGCTTCCCATCCCTGAGGACATTCTAGAGCCACCGGGCCCTACCACCATATCTTTGTGTGTGTTTTCTCACATGCATATTATTAGGGCCCATGATGAGAGGCATTGTGTATACCTTCACGGGTGTTTTAATGCCAATTTTACGGTCCTCCCTAGCCCTGCCATGACTGCCATGGCCCCTCAACATGTAGAGTGGATCATCTCCATCCAGGAGCGTATCCCTCCCATTTACAAGCTGGATCTCGATGATGCGCAGGTTACCCAACAGCAGCCTGCTCACCAGCCGAGCGCCACCCCACTACATGCTGAGGATCCCCACCCCACTTTGCCCTTAGCCGAGCCAGCAGTAGCTCCTTCTGTCCCCACATCTTTAAAGGCCCTGTGATTTCCTCCGAGCCCTAAGTTTCTGATTCGACCGTCGACCTTCCTGTCCACACTTATGATGAGGACCCAACAGTATAAGCTGAGGTCCTCACGTCTGATCTGAGTGTCGGTCCTTCTGTCCACACATCACCACCACCCGATACCACACCAGTGCCTGTATTCATGTCTTCACCTATCTCTAGAACTGGCTCAGCTATTTTTACGGAGAGTGTGTGGTGTCTGTATCCACAGCTATTGCCACCACCTCTACCGTATCTGCACCTGTCATATCAGACCATGCCCCTAGTTTGCCTTCATCCTCTGTGCCCACCACCACTGCCCCAGTCTCTGCACATCCTACACTCCCACTGCACCACGCCTTCAACACACGGGTACCCCATTCGAGGGGTGAATCCAGCAGCTCCCACCCTCCCGATATTTCAGGTCGTTATATGGGGTGGAGCATGCTGTACTTGAGCTCTGCAGAGCCATTAAGGCACTCCCTGACCTTGAGCAGCGGAACAGCGAGAAGCTGGACCACATCCTTCGGCTTCTTCAGCCACCACCCCCACCCCCACCGGGTGGTGGTGCTGTCTGATTTATAGCTTCTCGTTGTTCCCGTGTCTCCCCCTCATATTATAGTGCACATTTGTCAGTTCGGGCCCGGGCTTAGTTCAGCTTGGGGGAATCACTTATGGTGTCCATTTTGTCCATCATCATCATCCTCCTCCTCCTCATCTGCATTCCTTGTATATATGCATACTGTACATATGCATCTGCATCTTCATTTTATTTCCCATGATTTTCATTTTCTCATCTCATCCCACCCATCCCACCCTTAGCATCATTTTCCATCTCAACATGTGTGTTCTCAACAGTGAGAACACTGCTGCGTTTAGCTTGGGGATGAGCGCTATCGATTTATACTTATTTTCCCCTTATTTCCACTTTTTATTTCCATTTCTGCCCCATTTTTCTCTTTTTAGCATCATTTTTTTTCTCTTTTTCTTTGTTTGCATGCATGTTTTTTGTTTTCTTTTTCTTTTTCTTTTTTATTAGACTAAAGATGATTCTCTTATGATTGCACTATAAGCTGCGCACACTCAACTTACTTGCTCTACACACTCAGGTAGGATTTATCAAAGTCTATTTGCGCTTCATTGCATATATATGGGATGGATTACAATTTTGAACTCTATGCTTCCATGAGTTAGAGATATTCCTTGAGTAGAATGTATATTAATATGCTTTTCCATGATTTAGATCCATTTCTCCATGATAAGTATTCTCGAAACATTTAAGCTAAAAATTACTTGATTAATTACAATTGCATGAAAAATTGCATGATTGTGTGAAAACGTGTACTTTCATAATGAATGGTAGTTCAATGGAGTTTGGATAACCCACGACACTTAAGTAGCGTTTACTAGATATTCTGACACATAGCCATGTCCCAATTCTATCTTTTTCTTTTTCTTTTTGTATATAGCCAATTACGATCTTTGATCGTGCTTTGCATTCCATCGCGTTTATGTGAGTTTGCAAAAATCCCAAAAACATTGGAAAAATCAAAAAACCAAAAAAATAATACATAAATAAAAGGCCCAAGGGTTTCTTCGTAACCCGATGCCCTAAGACCGTCTGGTCTGGGATGCATAGGCCACCTATTATATATATTGAGTTATCTCGTGTATATAAGGAAATAAAAGTATGTATATATAAAGAAAATTGTATAGCCAAAACAATTGTAAAAAGAAAAATCACACATCCTTACCTCGCTTTCTATATAGAGTATGGACATGGCAAGGTCGATGATTTCTAGGATTCGTGAAAGAGTTTAGTGAGGTGATTTCAAGATTTAATTGAATTTACCATCTTCAATTATGAAATGTTAATTAAAATCATCGTGTATGCTTGAAATGATTGATCATGATGCTATACGATACTTAGAGAATGAGTTGCAGAGATTTGGATTCGAATCATGATATTGTATATTGACCGCATGCTATAATAGGAATTTTCCTCTAACATCATATCATATACTAGGGTTCACTTTATTCGCCGAAATATACATTATATATAATCTATGCTAGATTTGATAAATCCTCGTGAGTCGTGTGCTTTCATTTTTATTAAGTTGAAGTGTTGCTGCGTGCTTATGAGATGAGGAGATGATTTAGTCGCTTTTCCAATTTCTGACTACTTTTGCTCTTTGTTATTTTCACCCTTCGACAAGCTTCATACTCGTCTTCCTCAAGGACGAGTAAGAGGCAATCTTGGGGGATTTTTTTGTGTCCATATTTTCGTATTATATCACGCTTTTCTCGATATATTTGATTCCTTCAATGTTTTACATGCTTTCAGGGAATTCGGAGCGATACGAGATCTTGGACACAACATCAATGCCAAAGCTCGTGTTGCCTCGCCACGTCGACCCTAGGAGTAGAAGGAAAAGAGAAAAAGGAGTAGAAGAAGATAAAGGGGGAGAAGAAGATGAAGAGAAGGAGAAGAAGATGAAGAGAAGGGGTAGAAGAATGAGAAGTGAAGAAGGAGGATAAGTTGCCAGATCACTCGGTCGAGCGCATGATGCACTCGACCGAGCTGTGACACAAAGGAGCATGTGCGAGAGTTGCAAAGGGGTTACCTGGGTGAGCAACTCGACTCACTCGACCGAGCGACCAAGTCGCTCGCCCGAGTCAGTCGTTAGTAGAGCCCAATTTTTGCCCTTAAATTCTGTTATAATGGCGTTTAATTCGATCGGTCAAGAGACTTCCTCGCTCGACCGAGCGGCCTCATCTCCAACCGAGCAACATCAATTCCTTAAGATGGTGCTCGGTCGAGCAGCTTCCCCGCTCGACTGAGTGACCCCCCTCTTAAGATTCCAAGACAGTGCTCCACAACGAAGCGCTCGGTCAAGCGATCACCTCGCTCGATCGAGCGCTATGTCGACAGACTTCATATTTTGCTTCTTTTATTAGGTTTCGGGTTGTTTTTGCTGTAAAAACCGAAACTTATGGGTTTTGTATATAAACCAAACAGTTTTTAGATTAGGTTAAGCTTTGATTTACTACTGAAAGCCTTAGAGCTATTGGAGAGACTCTTTTTCTTGGGATCTTATTTTGCAATCTAAATCTTGGTAGCTATTCCTTTCTCTTTGAATTTTTGATTCTATATTGATCCCTTTTCGTATTGATATTAATTTCATAATGTTTGCCCAAGTAATTATGCTAATCTCCATTGCTCCCACTTTTGTAGCCATAGCCATGCTGAGTAGTGAGTATCTAAGGCTTGGGAGGATCCCTAGGATCTTAGAGATTGGATGTTAGGTTAGACCCCGTTGGATGAATCTAGGGTCTCCCTATGGTGGTTTGAATAAGGGTTTTGGGGGATTAGCCTTAGGATTGGAGGACCACAAAAGCAACTCCATATCCTAGGGAGAATCCCCACGAATCTGATTTGGGCTTAGTGGCTGTTTTCTGGGGCTCGCACCCAAGCAGGTGACTCAAGAGTCGGGGGCGACCACTAATCCCCAATATGCTAACCGATGACTACGAAAGTAGCCCGACTGCTAGAATCAATGATAGGATGGCTTTGCACTCCGTAGAGCACGCGAGTGCCTACGGATTGCGAGGCGGGACCAAGTTTCAAGGGTAATACACACATTCGCGTACAAAGCCGGTTGCAAAAGCACGGTTCCGTATAGGGATGTGTTAGACGAGCGTGACAACGGAAGTCTAACGCTCGTTTCCATCTTCGGATGTGACACTCCTACCCTAATCAGTCATTCAACGAGAGACCATTTGACCTTAAATCCATTACCGAAGGCCCTAGCAGAGAATCATGAATGCCTTAGACATTTAATATTCAGTTAATTCCACTCCCCACAACCAACCAACTACTTCTAACGTGACAACGCCGACCGCACATTCTCCTCCTTCCACAAAAAGCTAAGTGTTAGACGATCGCCTCCCTAGAATTTGATATTCTATAAATACTATAATGCATCGTTCACTTGCGGTGTTCTCGTCTATACACCGCAGGCGAGGAACAGTTATAGTCATAGATGATAACCAAATCTCAATCCTCACCCTCTCGACGTCCGACCGTGAGAGATGACTCAGAGAATATGTTGGACCCCTGTCGTAGCCCCGATGGGTCATCGGGTGCTACGACGTAGGTGATTCTAGTGAGTGTGCCCGATGGTTAGTCGTCACTGGGCACTAGATAATTAACCCTCCTCAGTAATAAGTTGAGTCGAATTAAGCTCATCCAAACATATTCCTAAGACTAGAACCCTATTTGGATGGATATTTGGGGCGATCTGCTCACATGGATAATCTACACTAGGATTTAGCTATGCCCTAGGCACGAAGACCTACTCGCTAAGCATCATAATAAATGATGATTAGAGCAAAGAAATAAACATCACAAACAACACGAAATGAGAAATCAAGAACAATACAATAGAAAAAAACAAAGATCCATTACAATAAAATAGGAAGTAAAAGTCTTACAAACATGGAAGAACAGCCCCCCAAAGGGGGGGAACCCTAGAAAATCGCTGAAGAAAAGGAACTCCTCTTCTCGATCGCACTCATATGTGTATATATAGTGTTACAAAAATTTGGGGGCACACGGTCATGCCGCAAATCGGCACGGCCGTGTCACCGCTAAAAATTAGGGCAACATAGAGGCGACTGCTTCGAGCACGGCCATGTTAATCCTTCTTCACACCCTCCTCGGCTCCCTGTTAGAGGAGGGCTCTCTGCCTTCTGCATCTGAATTTAGCACGACCGTGCGGTATATTCGCATGGCCATATGACCATGTCAGTAGTGCTGGCACTTCCCCTTTGGCTATGGTATGACGTGGCCGTGTGATTGCACACACGGCTGTGTTGACTGCTTCTGGGCCCTATTCTCCTCTCCCTGGACTCTGATATTCATTATTCTTTGCCACCTTCTCTCACACGCTCCACAAATTAATGAATTGCATCGTTTTATGTATGGATTCCCTGAAATAAATGAATTGCATCGTTTTATGCATGGATTCCCTGAAATGCACAAAATACATCCCTAAAGCATCAAATATACAAAATCGGGTAAAAATAGGCAAAATAGTGAAAGTGGTAATGAATAAACATGGAAAATGAATGGTGAAAGGGACAGAAAAGGGTGTAGAAAATATGCCTAACACACATCGCTAACTAGCTTTTTGCTAGTCTCTAGCAAAATAAGCGACAAATTCGAAGTCTCATTGAAGCACATATCAAACTCCAATCATTGGTCATGGCATAGAAAAAATTTCAAACGTGATCTCAAATTCAATATACATACTCATGAAAAAGAGCAAACCCATAAAACATTCTTCAACTTGACTTAAATCAACAAGGCACAACCAATATTTTGCTTTCATCAAGATTGAAATACAATGGTGTATCATAGTATCTCCTTTCTCAAAGACTTGGCCACAACAACACTAAGTTTTTCCTAACTTGTGAAGGTTAGATATGCGACTCATGGTTATTCTTTCTCTTTTTTGTGTATGAAACTTAGAATAATCCATATAGTGAGTTTTCGGTCAATGACTCATAAATCAGAAAATTTTAGGGCTTTAGGCCAAGAGGGACCCCTCGGACCAACTAACTCAAACCATCTAAGTTCATATTTATTTTTTCCTCGTGGACTCCTCTAAGCCCTATCTTTCAACGCAAATCCCCAATGCTTCTTGAGGTATGAGAAACCGGCTACTCAACAAGACTAGAAGGACGATGAACTTATTTCTTCTTCTTTTTGTCCTTTTCATCATTTTTTCATGATTCAACACATCAACCAACCACACCTTAGGCATAAACCAAGCACATATCCATAGCCAAATCCCATCAAATCAAAACCTACTCTATTCAGTTGGCCACATCATGGCCCATACATCATAAAGATTGCACTACACCAATCCAAACCATCCGAAGACAAAACTCATGGAATTATGCATTCGTTTTATGAATGTCATATTAAAAGTGATTTTTAGAAAGAAAAACAATAAAAACACGCCATCACAATTTCAAGAGCTTGACTAGAAAGTGTTAATACAAATAAATACATATACATGAAGCATACAAGGGACTAAGAAACAAAATAATAGCATATGGACAAGGAGAACAAAACAATATGCTTATAAGTAATTGGATGATGTATCTTTAAAAATTCTAAGCAAAAGCAACTAAACAACTAAAAGTCCTAAACGGCTTAATACTCTCCCCCAACTAAGGACAAACATTGTCCTCAATGGTGAAAGAGTAATAAGGTCATTGAAAAGAAGCTAACCTATAAAGTATAGAAAAATGTGCATAAATAAATATTTACTAGAAAGAACACACCATGATCAAACGGAGGATCATGTATCTTTATTCGTGGAGGAATCTGCTGAAATAGCTGCTTACGCTACTCAGCAAGTGTCTTCCCTCCCCTTACAGCTCTGGATCCAAGAAACACAAACATCTGTCCTCTCTCTTTAAGTTCTTCTATTGTGACATGAGAGAGAGAGAGAGTTTGTGTCAAAATAAAGCAGGCACACTTGCCTGTCAATGAAGTTTTGCCAAATAGGATCATTAAATAAATTAAAGCATTTAAAACATAGTGGAAAAAACTTCTTAGAAATATTGCACCAAAATCGGTGTAATTCTAACCATGTGGGAAAGGAATGAATGATTTTGGGCAAAAACTGGGGGAATGCAAAGTTCCGGCACAATCATGATGATATCTATGCACATGTCCCTACTTGTCTCCTCCTTAAGTTCATCCAAAATTGGTCACTCATCCTCTCCCTCTTACACACATCGTTGGCTCTGTCATTTTGATTCTCCATTTCAGCTTGATATAGCTGACATGAATCATCAGCAATAAAAGAAGAACCCAAATCAAATATTTGAAATTATTGTGTGGTTTGATTACCTTCTTCCAAGCTGGCGGCCAAACACGCAAGAATCGCTATGATTTGTTGAATGTGTTGGATCCGAGTTTGCATGCTTCGTCGAAATTATTGGGATTGAGCCTCATGTGTCTAAATGAGCAATTGAAGCTCCTCTTTCAAGGATTGCAAGGGTACGTCTACGCTTTGCTCTCCTTGATCAAGGCATGCTTTAGTATCATCACAATAAGATGCTATTGGCTCACTCCTTGAAGTCCCATCCAATGGTCATGCAATATCCTCAATGGACTCCAGGTACTCACAAGCATCTATAGGCGTGTATTCCATGAAAGCTCCATTGTCCAACATTGCTATGAAAGCCTGCATCTCCTCCTACAATCCTACGTCGAAGAACAGTAAGAGATGGGCCATCGTGAATCCATGATGTGGATAGTCATTCAATAAATTTGTGAACCTCCTTTAAGCCTGATAGAAGTATTCACCGTCTTTTTAGCAAAGCTGGTAATTTCGAACATCAATGACCTATCTCTGTACAAAGAAAAGGAATGTGCATTATACCAAAATTTTGTGCTATTATAGTCCATTGCTTTTTTTGAATTTCTAAAGAAAATGAAAATAGAATAAGCAAAAGACTCAATAAATGAAAAATAAGAACGTAAAAGACTCTAACACTAAAAAGATGGACAAATCTAACCAAAACTTACAAAATCAATCAAAAATATGAATTGTAGAAATCATTGTCACTAGTAATGGCACGAAAAACTTGGCTCACAAATAATATTGCAAATACCCCCAAAGTATAAGAGGTCACCAGGTAATAATCTGGTGAGTCTGAAGTTGAATTCCACAGGGACAAGTCGTTCTACACTTCACAGTGTTCGATCAATTAAGGAAAGATAATGTTGAGAAAAATATTTTCTCAACTACAAATTTGATCATGGATACGATGGAAAATTTGGGGTTTTGATCTAGGATTCACTAAAGTTGGATGGCCAATTGGGGGGAAGATAGGAAGATTGCATGTGTCATGGGTTCACTAGGGCAAATGCTAATTACGATCTCAATGTCCCTAAATATAACTCAGTGGTGGATCCCTCTCGGGATTGCACCACCGGATATTACCCTCTTGGGATAATCTCAAAGTATAACTCAATGGTGGATCCCTCTCGGGCTTGCGAATCAGATGATAAAGCCATTAAATTCATAAACGGTTGCATCTTTAGTGATCTATCGTATCATCAATTCCAAGACATAGAACAAGCAACAGAGACCTCTCAGTTCATAATCATCTCAAGTGATCAAACACCCAAGCAAAGGTAGGGATTAATGACACAATAGATCTAAACATTAAAGTGTGCAAGAGATCAAAAGAATCATAACATCACAAAAGCCCTAATTTATCACAACACATATAAGAGGGATTTAGAAACTCATGAGATGAAAGTAAACACAATATTCATAGCAAAATGATGTTCCAATACATATTACAAGCACCTATATACAAATACACAAGAGAGAGAGAGAGAGATAAAATCTTGCAGGCTTTTGAAGAAGTTGCAACTCTCAAACACTCTCTTGAGCTCCTCCAAACCCTAGCATCCAGTGATTTCCCCATGCTTTAGGTCCTCCAAAGATACTGAAAAATAGCATTAAGGATTCCAATTTATACTACCCAAAACCCATTTAAATCATGGCCCTTGACAACAAGATCGAACAATAAAAAACATAATGGGTTCGGCTGGAATCAAAAAATGGGTCAGATCTGCACTGAGCAGGCCGAGCAGACTAAACAGACTAGCTCAGTGGACTGGGCAGACTGGCCTAGCATTGGTTGCTTTGTCTTCCAAAAAATGCAGAAAATATCATCGAGCTTAGAAAAATCTAGAAAAATAATCGTTAGAACCGGGAGATTCCCATCTTCAACTAAAAAAATAAGAGAAGACAAAAACAAGCATAAAAATTGCATTTTGTGCATAAATAAATGATAATCTCTAATATTAAAAGGTATTACAAAAATGCATGTATTGGAGACAACAGCAACGTGGAACTAAATTATGCACAAAATGCCCATAAATATGGGGGTAAATTTGCAATAGTCTCCTAGAATCACATCCCAAACTAGCCTTTTGCTAGTCCCCAACAAAATAAGTGACAAATTCAGATTCTCATCAAAGCACATATCAAACTCCATTCATTGTTCATAGCATAGAAAATTTTCAATTGTTATCTCTAATTCAATATACATACTCATGAAAAAGAGCAAACCCATGTAAAATTCTTCAATTTGGCTCAAATTGACAAGGCACAAACCATGTTGTGCATTCATCAAGATTGAAACACAATGACGTATCATAGTATCTTTATTCTCAAAGACTTGGCCACAACAACACTAAGTTTTTCCTGACTTGTGGAGGTCGGAAAGGTGACTCATGGTTATTCTCTCTCTTTTTTGTGTATGAAACTTAGAATGATCCCTATAGTGGGTTTTCGGTAAATGACTCCCAAATCGGATGATTTAGGGCCTTAGGCCAATAGGGACCCATCGGACATACTAACTCAAATCATCAAAGTTCATATTTATTATTTTCTCGTGCGCTCCTCTAAAACCCTATTTTCCGATGCGAATCCACCATGCTTCTTGAGGCACGAGGACTGGCTATTGAACAAGATTAGAAGAACGATGCACTTATTAATTCTTTTTTCCTTTTTTCCATAATTTTTTATGATTCAAAACATCAACTAACCATGTGTTAGGCATAAACCAAGCACATGGCCTTGGCCAAATCACAACAAATCGAAACCGAATCTACTCGATTGTCCCTATCATGACATCACAAAGATTGCACAAAACCAATCCAACCCATATTTAAGAAAATACTCATGGAATTATGAATTTATTTCATGAATGGCATATTAAAAGTGATTTCAGGAAGAAAAACAATAAAAACACGCCAACCACAATTTCAAGAGTTTGAGTAGAAAGTGTTAATCCGAAGAAGTGTATATATATGAAGCATATAAGTGAATAAGCAACAAAATAATGGCAGAGGGACAAGGATGACAAAATGATATGTTTGTATGTAATTGGATGATGTATCTAAAAAACATTCTAAGCAGAAGCAACTAAACAGCTAAAAGTCCTAAAATTGTCTAATACTCTCTTTCAAACTAAGGACAAACATTGTCCCCAATGTTGAAAGAGTAATAAGGTTATTGAAAAGAAGCTAACCTAAAAAGCATAGAAAAATACACAGAAATAAATATTTACACTACTGGAAAGAACACATTATGGTCAAACGGTGGATCACAGATCTTTATTTGTGGAGGAAGTTGATCAAATATATCCTTACACTCTCAGCGAGCGTCTTCCTTCCACTTGCAGCTTTGGATCCCAGCAACGCAACCATCCGTCCTCTCTCTTTAAGTTCTTCTATTGTGACCTGCAAGAGAGTTTGTGTCAATCCAAAGGGGATACACTTGGCTCTTAATGAAGTTTCACCAAATAGGATCATTAAAATAAATCAAAGCATTTAAAGCATGGTGGCAAAACTTTCTAAAAAGATTGCACCAGTCTTAGTATGATGCTCAAATATAGGGGAAATGAATGAATGATTTTGGTGAAAAACTGGGGGAAGGCACGGTTCAGGCACCATCAAAATGATATATGTGCTCGTGTCCTTACTTGTCTCCACTTCATGTTCATCCAGAATTGCTCGTTTGTCCTCTCCCTCTTTACACACATCTTTGGCCATGTCATCATTTTGATTCTCCATTTCAACTTAACATTGTCGACATGAACCGCCTGCAGGAGAAGAAGAACCCAAATCAAATATTTGAAATTGTTATGCAGTTTGATTGCCTGCTTCCAAGTTGGAGGCCAAACATGAAAGACTCGCTATGATGTGTTGAATGTGTTGGGATTGAGTCTCCTGTGTCTGAATGAGCAATTAAAGCTCCTCTTTCAAGGGTTGCAAGGGTATGTCTACACTTTACGTACTCTCATTGATCAATGTATGCTTCAGTGTCATCGTAATAAGGCACAAATGGCGCACTCCATGAAGTCCCCTCTAATGGTCGTGCAATATCCTCCATCGACTCCAGGTACTCACATGCATCTTCAGGCGTGTATTCCATGAAAGATACATAGTCCAACATCGCCATGAAATCCTACATCTCCTCCTGCAATCCCACATAGAAGAACTGGAAGAAATGGGACCACCGTGAATCCATGATGTTTACGGCCATTCAATAAATCTGTGAACCTCCTCTAGACTTGATAGAAGGATTACTATTTTTTTAGCAAAGCTGGCAATTTTGAGCTTCAATGACTTATCTCTGTACAAAGAAGATGAATGTGCATCATACCAAAATTTTGTACCATTATAGTCCATTACTTTTTTTTGAATTTTTAAAGAAAATAAAAAATAAGAATAAGCAAAGGACTCGATAAATGAAAAATAAGAACATAAAAGACTCTAACACTAAAAAGATGGACAAATCCAACTTTCAAAATCAATCAAAAATGTGAATTGTAAAAACTGTTGTCCCTAGAAACGGCACCAAAAGCTTGGCTCACAAATTATATTGCAACTACTCCCAAGTATAGGAAGTCTCCAAGTAATAAATCCGATGAGTCTGAAGTCGAATTCCAGAGGGGCATGTCGTTCTTCACTGTGATCACAATTTTCGATCGATGAAGGAAAGATAATGATGAGAAAAGTACCATCTCAACTACAAACTTGACGGGTATGTTGGAAAGATTAGGGTTTTGATCTAGGATCCACTAAAGTTGGATGGCCAATTGGGGGAACATCTGAATATTGTATGCGTCGTGGGTTCACTAATGCAAATGCTAATTGCAATCTCAATGTCCCTAAATATAACTCAGTGGTGGATCCCTCTCGGGATTGCACCACCAAATGATGCCCTCTCGGGATAAGCTCAAAGAATAACTCAATTTTGGATCCCTCCTAGGCTTGCAAAATCGTATGATAAATCAATTAAATTGATAAAAAGTTCAATCTTTAGTAATATGTCATATCATCAATTCCATGGCAAAAAACAAGCAAGAGGGACCTCTCCGTTCATAATCCTCTCAGGTGATCAAATATCTAAGTAAGGAATATTGGACGCAACGATCTAGGAACTCTAATTTGATGATGACAAACGTGTGCGAACTATTTAACGTGTGTCCTAAGTGTGTTTCAGGAATGGCAAAGTTGTTATTCTAAGCGTTGGAGGAATTGCTATCCACATAGCTAATGGACTTGGTCAAAGTGTCATGCACAAAGCAAATTAGACTTGGTCCAATATGGGATGAGATGGAGGCCAATTTGAGCTCAAATCTTTTAGCTAGATTTGCAAATATTTGATTCTACCAAATTCATATTCATACTTGAACTTCATATCAAGAAGGATGAGACCAAATCCTCTAGCCCTCACCCAATTATATATATATAATAGGGTTATATATATATATATATATATATATATATATATATATATATATATATATATATATATATATATATATATATATATATATATATGTAGGAATAGGGTTAGGGTTTGTAGCATGAGGGTACGGCTAGGAATGAGTCATATATCCCATCCCAAAGCAATGGAAACGTGCATCAATCACAAAAAGGGGGCTACAAAATACCAAGTGAGGCAAACATCAGAACGTGCACAATTTATTTAAGAAGAGAGAAACCCAATCTTAAAGAAACAACCCTAGTTTTCCTCAAGCAAATGCATTGGTCTGCCGCAACCGATATATTCTCTTCAGTCAAGGGGTCATGTAGCTGTAGCAATCGACTTTCCAAGAAAATCTTTTGGCACTGCCATAATCTAACCCATGAGCACAAGCTACATCATCCCTTAGTTCACCAAACATCTCCAAGCCTTATCAAGTCACGCAAGGAACGAAGTTAAGAAGCTAGCTTCCACAAGATCAAGGTGAAATCTTCTACAACTCGCCGTGGGCAGCACCAACCTATACACGGCACCCTCAACTGTAAGGATCGCCTTACCCTTACAATACTAACGGCAACACACTAGAGGGGGGTGAATAGTGTAATGGCAATAAAATTGTCCAATTAAAATTAAACTTGCAAATGCGGAATAATAAATGCAAGAGGAAATAATTGACAAAATCAATCCAAACGCAAACACAAGATTTTACCCTGGTTCCCCAAACTTGGGTATGTCCAGCCACACCAATATTAATTATAATCCCACAAAGAGAAGTGAATACAAATCTCACAAGGAGATACCCCACCAAGAGGATTTTGCCCTACACAAGGACCCAACCAACCCTCCACAAGGGTCAAACTCCCACCAAGAGAATTACTAACTCCCACTCAGAGAATTAGGGTTAGCCCTACACTAGGACACCAAACTCCCACCAAGAGAGTTACTCCCACAAATAGAGTTATTCCCACTATAAGAAAATCCTAATCCCACAAAGAGATAAACTCCCACAAAGAGAGAAAGACTAATTCCCCACAAAGAGAATTAGTGTTACAAGAATCACCAAGTAAAATAAATACTCTTACATATGCCTTGAGATGCTTACTCATAAATGAATGCAAGGCATGGAAGAGGATCTCCAAGTGTTGAGATTGGCTTGAAAGCACTTGGATGATTTCCCTTGAGCTGGACTTCATTGCATGAAGAGGAATGAGAGCTCAAAGAGGGAAAATGAGAGAGTTTGTGAGTGGCTTATTGATCTCTTATGATTTTCAATAGCATCAAGAAGTTCAAATGAACTCAGAACACCCATATATATAGGAACCCTATATCAACCCTCAAAACCCAAGAAAACAGCCAAAAGAACCATGCTGCAACGGCTAGAAACTGGGCAAAAACGACACCGACAGTCGACTGAAGATCAAATGAAAGTCGACTGTATAACGGCTAGAAAAATCCCAACGACTATAATCTGAGCCAGGACAGTCGACTGAAGAAGACAACACAGTCGACTGTAAACAGGACATGAGCTTGTTAAACCTTCAGCAGACGACTGCTGCAGGGGATGGAATGAAACAGAGAGCTGCACTCTTTCTCCAGAAAGCACACAGGTGACTGATGTCAATAATACAGTCGACTGGAAAAATATTCAGGCGACTGTAAATCCTTCATCAGTCGTCTGTTGCAGGAGATGGAGAAAAACAAAAAGAGGCAAAGATTGCACTTACGCTACTCAGACGACTGTTGACCAATTCCCAGGCGACTGTAAATATACATGCGACTGTAAACTGTGCAGCAGTCGACTGATGCAAAATTCTCAAGTAGAGTCAATAGAAATGTTGACTTGAGTAGTGTATATCAGTCGACTGTAGAAGGCTCGACAAGCGACTAGAAATCACTCAGTCGAATGTGAATCCTTCAGCAGGCGACTGATGGAGAACTAGAGACTCCAAATGAGTCTTTGGTCAAGATGAACCTATTAGGTTGGATTCTATGATAATCCTAAGGCTCATTAAGATGGCTCAATGCATATGCATGAATGAGTAGACCACCTATCAAGGCATTACATAAACCTAGACTCAAATGAGAGAGAAAGCAATAAAGGAAATATTACATGGATTATATTGCTTTCCTTAGAGTCTATGTCTTCAATCTTGATGCCTTGATGCTCCCCATCATCTCCAAGCTTTGGCACCCCTTGAGTCCAAGCTTTGGCCCTTCTCCACTTGATGTCCATCCTTACACCAAGTGTTTAGTCTCCAAGAAAGATATTCTAGAAGTGAAACTATGAGACTAAAACAAGAGAGTCATTAGCAACAACATAATGATGTGATCATCATCAAAATAAGATTGGTATGAAACATCAATACTCAACAATCTCCCCCTTTTTGATGATGACACACATTATGTAAAACACAAAGAAATAAATCACAATGCTAATGAGCTCCCCCTACTTATATGCACCAATTATACAGTGAGATACGCAATAGTAAATACTCATTATACCAAATGAGATCATAGTGACATATAATAGGCATGGATTGCATAAACTAATTGCAATAAACAATATCATGCAAACATGGATGGTTTATCCAATCACATATATCTCTCCCCATATGCATATGTATGAAATACGAGAAATACATTTACATAATGCATATATCTCTCCCCTTGACATCGTCAAAAAGGTGGACATCAAAAATATTCCCATTTGTCATCTTAATCAAAGATGTGACAATATGCAAGATATAAGGAGATGTATGATACCAAATTGAAAATTTTAGTGGGTATCAATCACTATCCCATGCTCCCCCTAGGTCATAGAAATGGTCAAGTATTGACTTCTAGAATCTAATACCAATTGTAAAGTAGAAGATAAACAATCTCTAACAATTGAGGTAATACCAATTGTAGACAAAGAATCTTTGAAAATAATCCCATTTACCAATTGATATACAAATATTGGAGCCATGGGCCTAAAATGTATCAAAGCAATAGATATGGAAAAATCAAGCTTCAATGATACACAATGATATTGCCAAAACAAATATAACATGAAACATGTTGGCAATGTCTAAGAGGTTTGGTTTGAGACCATAAATAACTAATTGTAAATAATGATCTCAAACACACCCCTAAATGAGAGTCAAAATATGTTTTAAAATATTTTAAACATACACATATTAACTCCCCCATTGACATGCATATGGATCAATAAATGCATGCATGTCAATGTATTCCCCAAGGTCCCCATTTTCATGAAAAGAATAAATTTGAAAATATTTTCAAAATCATGAAACACACACAAACAATGGGTATGCTAAAAATATACATCTAAGCACAATACCCATGCAATATGTATAAGTGTGAGGAACCTAAATATTAGGGAACCAAACCCAAGAGGAGTTTGATTTCCTAATGTAATCACATGAGGTGATCACATCCCTAACTAGAGAGTTGATGTAACTATCCCTCTCTTGCACACTAACCTTAGTGGGAATCCATAAACTCAAGGATTTCCTAGGCAAGGATTTTGCCTTTGCAAGAGGGGTGGATGTGGCATGCTTAGGTGTAGAAACAAAATTCTTGGCATGCATAGAATGAGGATTTTGCTTCTTAGCAAAAAATGAAAGATTTTTCATTTTTCCTCACCACCTTGTGATTTACATGCTTCTTGTTGGTGTTATTGTTATACAAGAAAGCATGGTGATTCTTCTTAGGTGCTTTAGCAATATTTCTTGTGTTTGCACCATAAGAGGAATTAGAGGTGGGTTTGGGTACCACATTTTGAATATATCCCAAACCTTCTCTATGATTTGCCGGATATTGTTTTTCTAGCAAATCGTGGAGTGAATCCCTAGAATACACAAAGCTTTTGAGATTACAGGATTCATCTTCACATTTCAACGTAAGTTGTTGAATGCGAGCTTCTAAGCTAAGGTTTTGAGCTACTAATTTATCATTGGTTAAGCTCAATTCCTTAACTTGAGAGAGAAGTGTGTCTCTCTCACTAGTGTCACAATCATGCATTTCATCATGAATATTTACACTTGACGATTCTAAAGCATGCACCCTACTCATAGCATTATTAAGTTTAGCTTTCACTTTATCATATGAGTCGATGCACTTACTTGCCAAGTTAGAGGCCACATTGAAGCGGTATTCGAGCTCCTCGTAGGATAGCTTTTCCTCCTCAACTTCCTCATCGTCTTCCTCCTCGCTTGAGCTTGACGAAGACTCTTCCCCATTAGCCATGAAGCAAATTTCTTCTTTGGAGTTGAGAAACGCCTCTATCTCTTCATCGCTCGAGTTAGAGGAGATTGATGAAGAATCATCAAAAGCTGCAAAGCACATGTGAGCTTGCTCCTTGTCATCCTCTTCTTCATCACATGATGTGTCCACATCGGAATCATCAAATGTGCTGATAAGTCCCTTCTTTTGGTTCTTGAACTCGGACTTGACTTTCCAATTCTTCTTCCCTTTGCCCTTATAGGTATCTTTTGTGGCTTTGGAAGGGCATTCGGTAGCAAGATGACCTTTTCCTCTACAATTGAAACAAATATAATTGTTAGACTTGGAGGCAAACTTTGACAAAGATTTACCTTGCTTGTCCTTGAGGAATGCCTTGAATTTCTTGAATTGCTTAGCAAGCTCGATGTAATCATCATCGCTAACATCTTCTTCTTCTTCTTCTTCACTCGGAGCTTCTCGTTGGAACTTCTTTCTCCACTTGAATGACTCCTTCTCGACATAGAGTGCAACCCCCTTTTTCTTCTCGGGCTTGGTTGGTGAACCTCTTCCTTAAGCTGAAGTAACACTTCATGAGAAATCTCCAAAGTATGCCAAATTTCGTTGGCCAATTTGCACATGGAGATGCGGTTGAACTCATCCGGAGTGAGGGCGCAATGGAATGCAGACATAGCCCTTGCATGACTCTGATCGAGTCCTTCTCTGCTTTAGTTCTCGAGACCGCAGGTGAAGTAGGCTCCTCAAATGACGACTCCGTGATGTCCCAAAGGTCTTGACCCTTCATGTAGATCATCATCATGATCTTCCAACTAGGGTAGTTGGTTCCGTTGAAGAGCGGGGGTCGATCGGTTGAATGACCTTCTTCATGAGACGTGGATGTAGCGTTGAATGCCATCGTTGCAGTATGCTATAATGTCACGACCCGCTACCCTAAAATGGAATGCGAGACGTGAGGAGGTCCGCTCAGAGGTGGACCTGTGAAGCTGCAGTCTGATAAGCGTCTGTAAAGATTTCGAAAAGTAGCAGGTCCTTTGCATTGCGACGAAACAACAACAATAATATTAATGAAGCAGATAAAAAGAACATCCACCATCAACAACATCTAATAATTTTTCTCAACATCACAGAAAAGTCACCAAAAAGTACGAGTCTGAACAAAGGCCTAAAGCATCGCCAACAAATTAAAAGAAGGGTGCTACGCACCGAAACCTAACCATCAGCTACTGAAAACTACTACCAGAAGTAACTCCAAGTGAGCCTAGGACTGGTCACCAGTATCCTCGAACTCAACCTCTGGAGGGACCTCAAACTCAGCGTCAACGAACTGCTCGTCCTCAGCAACCTGCTCTGTCTAAAATCCTGACATGTGTCATCCAAAGAGAAAAGGGCACATGTCAGCAAAAGTCTCCTAAAAGAAGGCGGAGAACTTTTGTGCAAGGATACAAAAATAGGAAAACAATCTAGCAGTTCTAAACAATATGAAATGCCATGACATTAAAAGATAGCAACAATTTACACGTATGAAATACGGAACTAGAATTTATTAGGCAACCTAATACATCTATTGAACAAATTTTAATTAGGTTTTCTAATCCAAGATAGGTGACTCATCAATATTAACGATCAATAAAATTATTAACACGATAATAACGTCACGTTGCTAGCACGATAATTACACGACAATTATAAATAACCTAGGCTAAAAGTTAACTAAAATTCGTCTAAACGAGTTATTAACCCTATGATCATCATTAACATCAATATAACAAGGTTAATAATAGATCGTGATCAATTAATAGTCTACAAAATTATTGGCAAGCTAAACTAATATGTATGAAACAGGGAACTAACATATTATGCAAACTTAGGTATCTCCATTAACATACTAACCCAAAAGAATTTCATGGCAGAGGTAAAACACAACACAATTTACGCACTCACACTAACAGTTTATTTACTAACCATATTATAAAAACTAACACCTAATCATTAGCATCATCTAACATAGGACCCTAACTAATATGAGAGAACACAGTTTAATAGATATTTAAAACGATAAAATCACTAACCCTAGCTATTAAAACATAGCACTAACCTCTCTAAGACTAAGGGTGTGATGTTTGTTGCAGGGGAGGAGAGGGGAAGCCCTGGCCTGCATTGCGAAGGGGATGCGCGCGAGGCGCACTGATGTGCGGTGGCGCTGCTGCGCCTGCAAGCGATGGGAGGCGCTGGACAGGAAGGAGAGCCGCGCAGGGATCGCGAGGCTGCCGACGTTCAGGGGTCTGGGCGGGGAGGTGCCGGACGGCAGAGGAGAGGGGTCACCGTCACCTGGATCTCCGGAGGAGAAGGCGGCCGCACGCGAGTTTTGCGCCCTTGGGCGTGGGCTGAGGCGCCGGCGTCCGCGAGGATGAGCGGGGATATGGCAGAGACGGCCGACGGAAGGGAAGGCGCCGTGCGATGGGTTGGATCGGGGGATGAAGTCGGAGAGCGTTTCACGAGGGAGAGGGCTGATGCGCCCTGTTGCTGCGTTGCGTGAAAAAGTTAGGCGGCGGCGGATGTTTCTAATTGCTGGGAGATAAAAGAAAAGAACCCTAGGTTTCTATTAAATAGAGTAGGGTATGTAGAGGGGCTATCACGTGGAAGAGTGAGAGGGGAATGTGGGAAGAAAGTGTACGGTTGTGGGGAATGGGTAGTGGGCTGTTAGGATTTGATTTCCTGTTTAAAACTTTTTCCCTTTTTCTATAAGAACAAAACACTTGATTTCCTTTGCAAAAGTAACATGCGTAGGTCATTAGGGGGAAGTTGGTCAAAGTTTTAAAATAAAATGATTATTTAAGTTTTTTTTTGTATTAACAATGAAGGAAACGTACAGGATCTATTATAAACCAAAAATGTTTATTAACAAAAATAATTTAAGAGACTAATAATGGGTTATTAGCAGGTAGGACAAACGACATCCTAAAATTACAAGGAAAATACCAGGGCGCTCACGCCCCGAGAGGGTTATGAAAACGGAAATCGGTCGCGCATCTGAGCTACGGAAAGCAGTATTAAAAACAAATACACGAAACGCACACAAAACACGGCTACGCGCAAAAATGTGTACAGTCGGAACGTGACCGTTACATATAACCTCGCTCTGATACCAATTATAATTATCACCTTACCCTTGCAATACTAACAACAACACACTAGAGGGGGGTGAATAGTGTAATGGCAATAAAATTGTCCAATTAAAATTAAACTTGCAAATGCGGAATAATAAATGCAAGAGGAAATAATTGACACAATCAATCCAAACGCAAACACAAGATTTTACCCTGGTTCCCCAAACTTGGGTACGTCCAGCCACACCAATATTCACTATAATCCCACAAAGAGAAGTGAATACAAATCTCACAAGGAGATACCCCACCAAGAGGATTTTGCCATACACAAGGACCCAACCAACCCTCCACAAGGGCCAAACTCCCACCAAGAGAATTACTAACTCCCACTCAGAGAATTAGGGTTAGTCCTACACTAGGACACCAAACTCCCACCAAGAGAGTTACTCCCACAAATAGAGTTATTCCCACTAAGAGAATATCCTAATCCCACAAAGAGATAAACTCCCACAAAGAGAGAAAGACTAATTCCCACAAAGAGAATTAGTGTTACAAGAATCACCAAGTAAAAGAAATACTCTTACCTATGCCTTAAGATGCTTACTCATAAATGAATGCAAGGCATGGAAGAGGATCTCCAAGTGTTGAGATTGGCTTGAAAGCACTTGGATGATTTCCCTTGAGCTGGACTTCATTGCATGAAGAGGAATGAGAGCTCAAAGAGGGAAAATGAGAGAGTTTGTGAGTGGCTTATTGATCTCTTATGATATTCAATATCAAGAAGTTCAAATGAACTCAGCACACCCATATATATAGGAACCCTATATCAACCCTCAAAACCCAAGAAAACAGCCAAAAGCACAATGCTACAACGGCTAGAAACTGGGCGAAAACGACACCGACAGTCGACTGAAGATCAAATGACAGTCGACTGTACAACGGCTAGAAAAATCCCAACGGCTATAATCTGAGCCAGGACAGTCGACTAAAGAAGACAACACAGTCGA